>SJYQ01000182.1:21716-138960 GCA_006410935.1 Redunca redunca | reverse complement strand
CACGTGCCCCCCCCGCCCCGCCTGGGGAACTGAAGGCAACTGACCGCTTCCTCTTCCTTTGCTTCTCCTAGTTTTTATGACACTCACTTCTTGGTTTTCCTTCTAACTCACCGATTCCTCCTCTTTTGCTGTCTCCATCTTTTCTACTGGACCTCTAAATGTTTGAATGTTCCAAAGCTTGGATCTAAGCCCTGTACTGTCTTCATCCAAATTCTTCAACTGCTTCCTCCCTGGTCCATGCAATCATTGTGAGTGGTGAGGGCAGAGGCAGCCCAGGTGTTACCCCCACTCTACACTACACTACACTACCACGACCCTCACATGATCAGGGGACAGCCAAGGAAGTGGACCCTAAGGTAGGAAGTGGACCCTAAGGTTGGCCCCTCTGAGGAAGGAAGACCCCTTCCCAGGTCCATCGGGACTAAAAGCAACATTCTCAAGGAGGAGTTGTACTGCTAATCCTGAGCAGAAGTGTTTGTAGGTAGTTTGAGGGGCCTCTGCCTTTCAAATCCGCATCCTTTTGACTTTTCTTGCTCATTCAGTATACATTGTCTCAGGAGATCAGAGCCCTTGGGCTCCTTCCTCCCCCAGACAGATCCACCCTGAGATGCCAGGGACAGAACCTCTTAGAAAGTGGCCCCCACCATCCAGGGGGCGGGGCTTCCCGTTTAGGAGAGAACTCAGCAGAGAGCTAGAGACCCCCAATTAGTGGCTGGGGATAGTCACCAGGACTCTTTCCTGGAAACTCTGAAATAGCACCCCTTGGGGGGCAACTGTTTCCACCCACACGTTGGCCCTATCCTGAGACAGATGGTCCCCGCTGGGCTGTTCTCATGCAAACGAGCAGAGGTATGCTTTTAGGGCCTCTTGGCCTCAGGAGCATGATGGACCCAATGCCAGGAGAAGCAGATTGCCTACCCCTTATTTTGGGGGCTGTGGGTGGACGGCTTTGAGAGGAGTTCTCTTCCAAGAATGTGTTTTCCCTTTCATCTTCAGGATGCGATGCACTTCACTCTCTGCTCTTTTGAGGCTGACGTGAGTGTGAGATTGCTTGGGGGAGTGGGGGTAACACCTGGGCTGCCTCTGCCCTCACCACTCACTGAGATGGGGGGTGGCTAAGTCACTTTTGGCCTGATCCTTTGAGCCCTTTGCTTAGGGCTGCCCCACTGGAAACACTATTGTCTGCTCCCCTCAGCCAGATTATTATTCCTAAAATGGCTTGGCGCTCTTGGGCCATTCCCTGGCTCTAAAACAATCCAAAATCTCTTGCCACCCCTGGAATAACGTCCCTGGCTTCAGTTTCACCTTCAAGCTCCCTACAATTTGGCCTTCATCAGCTTTTCCAGCCACATCCCTCGTTCCTTTTCCACCAAGTTCTTCCCTCCAGACAGATAGTCTGTCTCCTTTCACAGAGGGCGCCGGCATCACAGCTCTCCCCACACCAAACTGTGGTTAAGAGGCCCTCTCCCATCCCCTTATCTGTCTAAACTTCTTGTTTTCCCAGACCTCAAACTTTGGTCTTGCCCTCTCCTTCCTTGGTCGCTTTGCTCATTCACTCCCAGCCCCACTGGACCACCCATGCCTCCCATGGGTCAGTCTGACACCTGTGACTTCCCCGTGGAGGAGGGTTATTTACAAAGGGGCCATTTACCAAGGTGCTGTGAGGGATGGGAGAACCACAGCGGGTTTTACAGTTACCTAGGGCTAGTCACGGTTGGGCTATTGCCATTCCTAGGCCTGCAGAAATGAGGGGAAGCTGCTCACAATACTTGCAAGTGGAGAGTCCCATGGAGAAAAAGGGATTGTGAGTTTCCAGAAGAGAGGCAGTCTGCTGGGGGAGAGCTCTTGGGGAGTGAGGAGATCTCAGCCTCCATTTTCCAGCCTCCTGCTGGGGCTTGCTGTTGGCTGAGGCCATGAAGAATCCAGAGGGCAAGGGCGCCCATTCTGTAGTCCCCATAAGCCCCCCGCAGGACAGGCCACTGAGTAGGAGGGCAGAGAGGAGCCTGGACTATGCTTTATACCTTAGACTTCCAATGGGTAAGTGGTGAGAATGTTGAAAATTACGAAGAGAACGTTTCTTAGGATCAAGCTATACAGCTTCACTTTACAGATGGGAACATGGAAGCCCAGAGAGGATTGATGCTGGTCTGGGACCACACAGTAAGGGAGTGTCAGGGATGAGCTCAGAGTGAGTGTGAGCCTCATAGTTCATTAATAAGTTGGTTCCTTGGAATCACTACATAATAAATTACATTATAGGATTCTGAGTTGAAGTCTTACTGGCCGCAATGGCCATGCTTGGTAACCAGTGAGATGCCCTAGTCGAGGGGGTTCTTTTTTAAGGGGTGGTTGACAGCTCCCAGGGAAGAGGCTCATCATGAAGGGAGAGGTCATTAGCAATGCCTTTGACCCAGCTGTAATTCTCAAGCCTGTTCCATACCTTGCTCCCCGGACACATACTTGAGTCCCATGGAGGATAGTAGGCGTGTGTGTGTGTGTGTTTGTGTGTGTGTGTGTGTGTATTTTACAGAGAGAGCTCTGCAGTAGAATGTGATGGAGCTATTCCATTAAATTCTGAGACACCTTGGATCCCAAGCAGTGCTGCCTTGGGACCCCTACAAGAGTATACCCCACAAAACAGAGAGAAGACTCTCTGTTACTCCAACATACCTCACTGTGTTTTAACTCTCCACCCAATTTCCCTCTACTTTTTAATGAAAATTAAAGTAATTGTAGTGTTTCACAATTCTGAGACATTCATATATATTACTCTTTTACACAACATGCTTGTGATAGAGCCAGGGCAGGGATTATTGCATCCAGTTGTCTGATGAGGAAATGAATTCAGGGAGGTCAAATAAATGGTCCAAGCTCCCAAATGGAAAGTGATGGAACCAAACAGTGGGCTTGACTCTGAAGACCGGGCCCTTTGGATGGGACCACATCTGGTCCCCTCCCTCCACAAACACTGCTTTTTTCCCCTATCTTCTCCTATTTTTCCTCTTCCTCCTTCTCCAGCTCTTCCGTCTCCTCATCTCCATCCTCTTTTCCCCATCTCCCCCTCTCTTCTTTTTCTGAAAAGCCAAACTTCTCTCCAGTCTGGTATACCCAAAGCATTGTTTCAGGGACTTTCTTGCTTGTTTCTTAATATTAAGAGTGGCTACGTGGATCTCTTTATTGGCAGACCCTCTGCCTCCATGGAGAGAGCAGCTAACTGGGTGCCTTTCTGCTTCTTGTACCCACCAAAGTGTTGTTTGCAGACAATACACAGAAATTACAAGCAACGTAAGTCGTTAAGCAATCTTTCCTTGAAACAATTAGATTCTGACATCTGCTTACTGTTTAATTATCATCTGACTGAGGAAATGGAAAAGTTGACAAATAGTTTAACCCAACAAGAGTCAGGTTCCTTTTCTTTTTCGGTCTTTGTAAACGTGTTTACAGAGCACCGATCTGCCAACCTCTCCTAGCCTCTCTGGGGCACTGGTGAAAAAACATAGACAAATATTTATATTCCATGAACTCAAGATGGTTTTCATATTGTTTCCATGTTTAACTGATTTCAAATGAACGGCAATGGCCCTTAATGTGGTTTACAAGAATTTGCCATTAATTTTCACTTAAAATTGGATCCAGCTGGTACATATGCCTACCCTTTATTCCAGTTGTTAATGATTTGCCTTCCTAAAACACGGGCACTTCCCACTGGCTGATTGGCACCACAACTTAGTGGGGGCATCCATCTCCTATTACATGTGAACAAACATGAAGTTCAGCTAATTGTTCCTATTTCAGAGCTTCTTGCACGTTGATTTGAGTCAGGCGGCTGGGGAAACTCAGTGAAGGCCGTGAGAGTGAGCCTGACTTGGCACACCATCCATCCCTTCCTGGTGGCAAAGATGTTGGCTCCAGCTCTCAGCGGGAGGCAGGGTGGGGCTGCCCGGGCATGTAGGAGAGGTTCAAGGTCTCAAAGCACTTTAAAAAACTTCCTGTTGTCTTTCTAGCTTAGTTTTTGAGTGCCTCAGTATGATGTCCTAGGTTCTCTGTGAGGTTTCAAGTTTTCCTTCCTCTGGTCTGGAGCACGCATGTGAATGGTGGAACAGAGATGGACCTGGACAAAAAGAGAAGAGTTGAGCCAGAGGAATAGGATTCTCCACTTTGGGGATGTCATTTAACCTTGGTGGCACTCAGTTTCTGTTGAATCAGTGTAACCAGATAATTGCGTCTTTTTGTAGGGTATAAATGTTGAATTGGTTGGCAAGCTGGGAAAACAGCCTTAAGAGGGAGGTAAGGTCACCTATGAATAAAGTATGGTGGGAGTGGGTAGGAAGTAGGTTTCATGTTCATATTAACTCCAAGAGAAAGAGTGAGTTCCTGGAGTACATCGTGAAAGATGAAGCAGCTCCTTCTGAACTCAGTGACAAAGAACTCCCTGACTGGTTGGCAAAGTCTGCCCTGGTTGCTGGGAATGGAATGGCAGCACCCACGCCAGGTAGTCACCATTCGTGGATTGGATGAGCTTCAGAGGACCTGTGATTCTATTTTTGTGATAAGGAATAATTGCTAACCTCTCTCTCTGGAGGTTGAGATCTAGAGAGCCAGACCATGAGGCCTAGAGCAGTGCTTCTCAGACTCAAATGTGCACACTTGAATCCTGCTAGAGAAGAACCCGCGGGTCTAGGGTCGGGCCTGCGTTTCTAACCATCTCCTGGGCAGTGGCGATGCTGCTGGTCGGGGGCTGCACTTTGAACAGTGGATCCGAGGCAGCGCTCTGGACCCGCGGCCGTGCCCCTTTACTGCAGCCTTAACGGCCCCCACGTGCAGCCGACGTTCGTTAGGCACCTTCTGTGTATATGCTCCTTTCCAAGCATTTTTCACAGATCATTTAATTTATTCCTTCAGACAGCCTTTTGATGTTGGATAGATTATTTCCCACCCACTTTTTTTTTTTTTTGAGTTTTAAGTTATTTTGCAGGTGCAGTGGGTTTTACAGCTTAGCCCAGGGTCTATATACGGCAGAGCTGGGACTCACCCCTGCACCTACCTGGCCCTTTGAGGACCTAACACAGAAACGTAATCGTAGGACTAATGGTCCGAGTGCCCTTAACTCAAATGGGGCAGCTCTTGGAGCTGTGCTAGGGTATTGGCCTGATGCCAAATGTGCCCTCAGATCACAGAAAGCCAAGTTCTGCCTCAGTGACTGCTGGCGCCACCATTGTCGACGGTCATTAAGGCTGGCAGGAAACATCCCGTGATCCCGGGTTCCTGGGAAAGAGCCCTCTTTGACCTTATGAAGGTTTTGGAGCCAGACAGACCCAGGTTGGAATCCAGCCATATTATTTGACCTTGAGCAAGCTGCTAAACCTCCCCAAGTGAAGGGCCTCTCACTTGCTAAAAGGGGATGGTAAACATGCTTGCCTTTCAAAGTTGTTGGGAAGATGGAAATTAATAATGCAGTAAAGAGGATGATATGGTGCATAGTGCAGATAGAATACTCAATTTCCCCCTTTTGCCCTTCTGAAAACTGTGATGATTTAATTTTTGCTATTCACTGCACAAATAGATTCTCTTTCAATGCAATGGCATTACCTGTAAAACTGGGTTCAAAGTAGAAGTTTACTGTGGCACCTCACCCACATACAATAAAACAGGAAGTTGTATTAAGCACTAAATACCATTTTTTCCTGTAGAACAAAAAAATAACTATTGAAACAAACGTCAAAACTTATACTCTCGAGTCAAACATGTCAGCACCGCGAGATATTCAGTCAACACAGACAAATTTGAAAATGAGAAGCAAACGTCGAACGTCTCCGTTGTGACATTAGCAAAACCATCGACAAATTTCGAAGCTTCTGCTGTCTTGTGTCTGCAGTGAGTGCTGTTATTTCTGTTAAACTTTGTTGTCACAGTGTTCCTTAAATAGTTTTTAATTGGTTTTAATTTGGAGAAAGAATGTTCTGCTTAAGATACAGGGGCAGGGATTGTCAAAAATAAAAGGAACAGATAATATTCTGTGGAAAAACATGTAGACATGCTGTACCATTCTTTGTAGTCCGTTGGCAAATACGTGGATATTTTGTTTTGTCGATTTCACTGGTTAATGATTTTTCACAAAGCAGTGCTTTAATTGGTAATGCTTCTAATGGGTCACTGGGACATTTATTTTTCACCTTCTGTGTGTTCTTCACTGTGGACTTTTCACCCACGTGAATTAATTAGCATGGCAGAAAAAATGCAAACAAGTCAGCCATTGCATTTAGCCCTGAAATTTTAGGTCTATTTAGGTAATTAAGGTTATCAATTAACTTGTGGGAAAAGGATAAGCCTTATGAGTGAGTGAAAGTCACATTCAGTCGTATCCAACACTTTGTGACCCCATGGGTTATACACTCCATGGGATTCTCTAGGTCAGAATACTGGAGTGGGTAACCTTTCCCTTCTCCAGGGGATCTTCCCAACCCAGGGATCAAACCCAGGTCCCATGCATTGCAGGCGGGTTCTTTACCACCTGAGCCACAAGGGAAGCCCAAGCCTTATATGATCTTTATTTACTTATTTTTTTTTCCTTATATGATCTTTAAAAAACACTGCTGACAATCAAAGTACCCTCATGGCAACACTCGGCAAATAAACAGGTGGAAGCAAATGATGCGGAAATCTTGTTATCATGGTATTTTGGCACAATGTCAGCCAAAGCAGTCTTTGTTTTTTAAATTTGAGAAATACAGTCAGAATTTTTTTCACTTGTCTTTTAAGATATTATCATAGTTCTGTGTGCATGAATTCATGATTCCATTAAAGAATTCTGCGTCCTTTCAGGTAAGGGAACAATGGCAGCTCTGCTAGCCATGTCTCTGCAAGTGCCAACTCAGGTGCCCACATTCTCTTAGCTATGAAGGCAGCAGAGGTCACTATGCTTTCCTAGGAACTGCTGTGAAAGTGAATGTATTTGTCGCTCAGTCGTGTTCGACTCTTGGTGACGCCATGGACTGTAGCTCGCCAGGCTCCTCTGTCCATGGAATTCTCCTGGCAAGATTACTGGAGTGGGTTGCCATTTCCTTCTCCAGGGGAACTTCCCAACCCAGGGACTGAACTCAGGTCTGCTGCATTACAGGCAGATTCTTTACCATCTGAGCCACCAGGAAAGCCCAGGAGCTGCTAAGTGTGGCAGCAGAATAGCCCTAGACTCATTACATGTAGCGTTTCAGGCATGCCATACTCTGTTCAAATGGCATCTGGCATAAAATATGTATTAGAAACATTTTTTCCCAAACTGAAGTAGACCTGAATTATGCAGGGAAGAATTGACAAGTACAGTGATCACGGTGATCTATCTCCACTTAGGTACTGTGTAATGTGTTCTTGCATTTGCTTAGCCAATAAGACACAAAGAGGCAGGATTTGAATGTTCCAGTCTAACAGACTGAAGTATATATTTATGACTCCATAGGTAATTGGCTATGGGATAGATAAGCTTGAATATTAATGGGGTTTTTCTCATTTGATTGTCATGGAAGCCAGAGAGAAAATCTACTCAACTCGAGCTTTGTTTATTCACCAGTTGTGCCACGTTGTATATAGAAGCCACAGTTGTGCGGTCACCCAGCTACATCGTGAGACTCTTAAAGGGCTGGTTCCATGGAAACTTTCAAAGCACAAGGGACCTTGAAATGGGGCCTTATCCTAGTTTGACATGGGTCCCTTGGGTTCCCACTCTCACAGTTCTGACTCTACGATGAAAGCCTCCCTTGCCCGGTGGGTCCAGCGCCAGCTCCCCTGACCCAGAGTCCCTCTCCAGGGCCTCGCTAAGCAGGACTTTGACTGTTTTGCCTCTATTCCTCTGTCTGGTCTTCTGTTTCCTGAGTTTCTTTTCTCTGCTGCATCAATCCTGCTTATTGTTTAAGACACAGCTGCTGCTGCTGCTGCTAAGTCGCTTCAGTTGGGTCCCGCTCTTAGCGACTCCACGGACTGCAGCCTACCAGGCTCCTCCATCCATGGGATTTTCCAGGCAAGAGTACTGGAGTGGGGTGTCATTGCCTTCTCCATTAAGACACAGCATAGACCCTGCATTGGTCAGGGTCCTGGCCAGAAACTGACAGATGATGTATCAGACAGAACAATTGATGAGCACTAAAGAAGGGACCATTTAAGGGGGTGGCTTGGGCTCAGGGGAAGAACAAGAGCTACTGCAGCCCTTGGGGTGTGCTGGCAGCTGGGAGCTGCTACCACCCCTGGCTGGAAGGGGCGAGAGGAGAGAGTGTTAACTAGAAGCATGAGAGAAGCTCGGCTGCAAGTACAACTCACACCTTCACTAGAGGAAGCTGGTCACTGCCAGCACTCCACCGAGCAGAGAGGAAGGCAGAGGGACGTGGAGACCTGCTCTGCTCTTCTGCGCTGCTGTGGTGCAGCTTGGTGGTGGAGGAAGCCAGGTCTTCCATTCTGCCTTCAGAGGTCAGAGCAGGGTGGAGGAGGCTGGAGCCTGGCCAGGGAGTGCCCTCACCCTCTCCCAGGGGAATCCAAGCCAGGAGGTGGCTCTCTTGTCCCTGCCCGCCTGGGAGCATGTTTGCCCCTGGAGGAACTGGAATGCTTTTTGGTATTTTCAGTGTATGCTGTCTCCCCACTTACGCCCCGACATGGGCACCTTCACTTATCCTTTGTGCTTTTCTCATATGAAGCAACCAAACATGCTGGGATTTCTTGGTCACATCAGTTTTGAGTGTTCTGTTCCTTTGTTGCCTCGCCAGGGGATCTGGACCTGGGCCTGGGATGTTGGTGGATATTCAGGTAAGGCTGAAGATTCTGAGGGTCCTGGGCCTGGTTTGGGGAACTTTCACCAGACACAGCAGGAAACCAGGGCACAACAATTGGTAGAGAGAAGCTAAAGGTCAGCTCAGGAGGAGCAGTTGGTGTGAGGGGAGTGGGGAGTATCACCAAAAGCCAGGGATCAGAGAGAGGGGTTGAAATGGGATGTGAGTTGGGAACACAGGGCCAGGGGGAACCTGAGCAAGCAAGTCACCATCAGGGCGACATTAGGAAGGGTGGGGAGGAGGTTTGGATGTAAGTTTGGAGAGGGTGCCAGAGCTGTAGTCTAGACCTTGATATTCAATATGGCAGCCACTGGCCATGGGTGGCTATTTCCATTTAAATTAACTAAACTTTACTAAAATTAAAAATTCAGTTCCTTGGTCTCATTAGACACATTTCAAGTGCTCTACTGTGTTGTTCAGTGCAAGTTAGAACATTTTCACCATCATAGAATTTTCTATTGTACAGCCTGCTCCAGAAGGTCCTGGAGATTTTAGGGTCCCAACAATGCCAACCCCTCATAAACCTGTTTGTTTGCTTTGATCTGTTCATATCTGTCTTACTATCACACAGACCTGGTTTCAAATCTTCACTTTGCTAGTGAGTCAGCACATGATGAGGCTCGAGTTTTTTCATCTAGAAAATGAAGGTAATAATAGAGGGCTAACTTGATTGAGGATTGAAAGTTGTCTTAAATGGTCAGATGTGCTACATAAGCTGTTTAATAAATTTCAGTTCCCAACCTCCCTTGCTACGACAATGCTGTTAAAATCGTTAAGAGCTTTGTTTATTAAGATCTGTTTCTGCTGGCGCTGTGCTAAACAGTTTATTGTGATTGTTTCACTTAATCCGCACAATAACTCTGTAGGCAGATAGCATCATTGTTCCCATTTTGCAGATAAGGAAATGGAGCCTCAGAGAGATGAAAGCATTTGCCTGATGTCACGCAGTGGTGAAGCTGAGTTTCTGTGTTCTTGGTTAAAACTGTCACACATTGTTCTTTGCCGTTTCCTATGTCTTATCTAATCGACCAGGCTGCTAAGAACATCATCTTGGGCTTCATTTGAATCCTGCTTCAAGCTAGCAGGAGCCCAGACTGATGCTTGGTTGTTAATTGGCACATCAATTTTGATAAACCGTAATAAAAACATTGATAATTTCTTCAGCCCTGATTATTGACTTTAGCATTCTTGCCTCCACGGCTGTCTTAAAAACAAATCCAGGAACGCTCAATCTTTGTCTTTGATTAAGAGCAGAGCTGGTAGAGGACTAAAATCCAGGAGATTTTAGGAGCACCATGACCTTGGATGCTGAGGGAAGAGATTAATTCTTGTTTGAGGGGACTTGGAAAATCTCAGAAAGGACTAGTGAGACAATGCCTGGCTTTTGACTATAAGCAGCTAGAGAGTAGAATCTATGTCCTGGAGAAATCATTTGTACGCTTGGAATTTCAGGTTCTTGAACTGAAAGAGACTAAGTCCTCCCTGTCCTGTGGGTAGTCTTGAGGACTGAATGGGAATTTAGGACCCATAACACAGGGATGCCCTCAGTAAACATGCCTTGTTCCCACTCCAGATAGCTTCCTGGTCACCCTGATCTTTCTGTTAGTGAAAGGGAAGGAACTCACTGTCTGCACCACACATGTTCAAGGAAACTGAAGTTGTGTCCTGGGAGGTATACAACTGATATTAATTTCTACCTTGATTGGAAAGTCTCTTATTTCTTCCTTAATTTACTAAGATAAACTAGAACTGCAGAGGGACAGACTCCCAAACCTCATCACACCTCCCAGCCTCCCCCAGAGTTGGATCCTGGCTTCCTGCCTCCCTGGTGACCACATGGTCTGCTGGCCAGCACCTGGATGATGGTACTGGGAGGGAGGTGCTGAGATGGTTTAAAGGATAGAGAACAACATGTGAGAACCCATTTAGGGCTGGGGTAGTGGGGAGGTGATGAAGACTGGGAGGCTCCCGAGGCAGTGAATCCAAGTTCCTCCACAGCCTGAAGTTAGTGACCTCGGCCTGAAGAGAAACCTGGGTTCACTGGTCTCTCCCCACCTCCTCCTCCAGTCTCTCAACAGGTGATTTCCTCTGGTGAATCCCATCATGAGCTGTTTTTCCCTGGGTTATTATTTGGGGTCTGTGGGGGAATTTTGACTACCCTGGGTGGGAGTCACCACATTGTTTGAAAAGACTGTGTTGACTAAGTGTTAGGTTCAGTGACATTATCTCCAAGCAGGTCGGGTGTGGCAGTTTGGTGTGGGAAGTTCTGATTTTAGACTCAGATTTCCCTGGTCTCCAGTCTCAGCTCTAGTAAGAGCTGGGTGTCAGCTGGGCAGGTCCTTCAGCTCTTTGATATTTTGGAGCACCAGCTCTGTACTGCAGTTTCACAGAAGCTATACCTTCTATTGGGCTTCCCTGGTGGCTCAGAGGTTAAAGCATCTGCCTGAAATGCGGGAGACCTGGTTTCAATCCCTGGGTCGGGAAGATCCCCTGGAGAAGGAAATGGCAACCCACTCCAGTACTCTTGCCTGGAGAATCCCATGGAGGGAGGAGCCTGGTAGGCTATAGTCCATGGGGTCGCAAAGCGTCGGACATGACTGAGCAACTTCACTCACTTCACTATAGCTTCTATTCTCACAAGCCTGATGTGGGTGATAGTATTCCCATTTTATAGATGGTGAAACTGAGTCTTTTGGAATCGAAGTGACTTTCTCTCTCCTTCCTTCCTCTCCTCACACCCTCCATCGTTCCCCTTCCCCTCCCTCCCTCCCTCTTTCCTCTCCTCCCCTCCTTCCTTCTCTCTTTTCTTTAATTTTTACTGGAGTATAGCTGCTGTACAATATTGTGTCCTTTTCTACTGTAAGCAAAGCGAGTCAGCTGTAGAATACATATGATCCCTCTTTTTTGAATTTCCTTCTCTTTAGGTCACCACAGAACATTGAGTAGAGTTCCCCGTGCCATACAGTAGGTTCTCATTAGCTATTTATATCTTATTATATCCCGCCTCTTCCTGATCACTCTATCACTCTTCCGGATGTGCTTTGAGTGCCTGCTAGTTCCACCTACATCATTACCTTTAAATATACTTTTGAGTTCAAAGACCCCTACTTGGGCTACTTAATGGTCTGCACCTGAGACATGATCTCTTGGGCTGTAGGTCAGCTTCGTTCTCCCCAGGGAGTGGGATGGTCCCACAGGAAGGCAATCCTGTCTCCCCTCTGCAGAATCAGGCATGGGTGCTCACAGCCAACTGTGTTGCTTCCCACCTGACTGTGGACCCCTGTCTAAAGTTCTACATTCCCCATGGCGGAAAGACTCTGTGGTAAGTCCCTCATGGAGCTATGGCCCCTTGTGTGACTGTTGGTTTTCACCAGGCTTGCCCATCACCCAGACCCCTTCTTGGAGCAGGAGATGAAGGCTTCATCTGGACTCTGGCAAGGACCCAAACCAAGGCAATGGAGAGAGACTGCGGGGAGACTTTTCAAAGCCGGCGTTCTTGATCTTCGTCTAGTCTTTGAGAATGTTCTGTTTCGAGGAGAATCTAATTCCTGAAGTGGACTTGGGGTTGA
This sequence comes from Redunca redunca, assembly GCA_006410935.1. Taxonomy (NCBI): domain Eukaryota; kingdom Metazoa; phylum Chordata; class Mammalia; order Artiodactyla; family Bovidae; genus Redunca; species Redunca redunca. The sequence continues at coordinate 126,581 of SJYQ01000182.1, read as the reverse complement.
GGCTGAGGCTGAGGGGCTCGGGGAATGTCAGCGATTGTTGACTGCTGGGCAGGGGCAGGCGAGCCTGTGGGGAAGGCTTCATTCCACTCGCTCCTTGAGTGACTGCAGAAATCCCAAAGTAAGGTGTGATGGGTTTATCTTTTTAAATTGAAGTATAGTTGAGTTTTAATATTGTGTTAGTTTCAGGTATACCACAAAATGATTCAGTTGTACCTATATTTCTTCAGAGTCTTTTGCATTTCAGGCTATTACAAGATATTGAATACAAGTCCTTGTTGTTGTTGTTGAGTCATTAAGTCATGTCTGACTGTTTATGACTTCATGGACCGAAGCACTCCAGTCTCCTCTGTCCTCCACTATCACCTGGAGTTTGCTCAAATTCACGTTCATTGAGTTGGTGATGCTATCTGACCACGTCATCATCTGCCACCCTCTTTCTTTTTGCCTTCAATCTTTCCTAGCATGAAGGTCGGTTCCACTGAGTTGGCTCTTCACATCAGGTGGCCAAAGTATTGGAGCTTCAGCATCAGCATTGGTCCTTCCAATGAATATTCAGGATTGATTTCCTTTAGGATTGACTGGTTTGATCTCCTGGAAATTCTTTTGTGTACGTATTTTATCTTTTAATCTCAAACTTCTAATCTATCCCTTTTGCCATCCCCTTTAGTAACCAAAACTTTGTTCTCTGGTTCTGTGAGTCTGTTTCCGTCTTGTGAAGAAGTTCATTTGTATCATATTTTAGATTCCACATATAAGTGGTGCCATGCAGTGATTGTCCTCTTTCTGACTCACTTCACTGGGTATGATAATCTCTAGGTCCATCCATGTTGCTGCAAATGACATTATATTTTATTCTTTTTTTTTGACAGAGTAATATTTCATTGTACATATGTGGCACATCTTATTTATCCATTCATTTGTTGATGAGATGTGTGTGTGCATGTATGTGTGTGTTTTAAACATCTATTAGCAAAAGAGTAAAGAGAAAGTTCTAAGATCTCTCTCTGCATTGAGGAAAAGCTGGGTGTAATGGTCCTTCTGATTTTCACTTCTTTAGCACTTTAGCACCACAGGCACTTAGAGGTTCTCAGCTGATTGGTCAGCACTCACAGAAGGTGCTGTTTTACCTTCAAGCTGGGTTGGTGGGAAGGAGCTAGAAATCAAGCTCTACTGCCAAACCAAAGGAAAGGCACACCTCACCCCACATGGTTGGTTTCTAGCGGAACTGCCCTTCAAACTTCCTCCTGCCATGGCCCCATTTTCTAACAACCTCCACTTATGCTGGCAGAGCATTAGGATCTGCTTCCGGAGCTTCCACTTTGCTTAGAGCTTTGTTCCTACCTCTCTTCCTCTCTCTCTACTTCTTTGAAAGGAATAATGTCTTATTCTTATAGTTATGGACTCTCACTCAATATGGTGAGGTAGACAGGTAACTGAGGAGTGGGCCTAGAGAGGGGAAGGGACTTGCCCAAGGTCATACAGCTTATCAGGGCCAGACTTTCTCTGATCCTCAGGACAGGGTGGTTTTCCTCCAAACCATCTAGAACCACCTTGACTTTTCAGACCTCACTGAGAACAAAAGAAGCAGAAAAGCGACACAAACAAAGCAACGAAACCAGAAAGTAATAAAAGTCTCTTATTCCCAGCCCTGACCTGAGCAGCCTTTGCTGCACAAATCAGAGAGAGGCGTTCCACCACAGGCTGCTCTGCCCAGGATCACTCTGCAGGATAAAGCATCACATCTGGGGATCTCACCCCACCCCGCCTTCATAGGTGCTTTATGTTTTCTATTTAGGTTAGCCATCTCATGCGAAGAGTTGACTCACTGGAAAAGACTCTGATGCTGGGAGGGATTGGGGGCAGGAGGAGAAGGGGACTACAGAGGATGAGATGGCTGGATGGCATCACCGACTCGATGGACGTGAGTTTGAGTGAACTCTGGGAGTTGGTGATGGACAGGGAGGCCTGGTGTGCTGCGATTCATGGGGTCGCAAAGAGTCGGACACAACTGTGAGACTGAACTGAACTGAACTGATTTAGATTAGACCGTCTTCAACTGTGCCAGCCCTCCTACTTGTTTTTCTTAGATGGTTTTCGTTAAGGCTCTGCCTCCCCCAGGCAGAATCAGGAACTTGATGGTAGCTCAGGGATGTTTATCTCCCCAAACTAAATTTCATCTCCCTTTAGGCCCCTTGAGCCCTCTCTACCGGCTCTCTTTAGATCATCGGCCAATCTGTCCTTTCGCTGGGAGACGAGGCTACTTGGGTCTGCAGTGTCACCCACACTGATAGCCTGCAATGCTTTGTGAGAGTAGGCACCCGTCATGTGGCTCCCTGGTACTTTCTGGAATGTTAACACAGGTTCTAGCAATTCAGGGCGGAGATTGTGTTGTTCACCTTAATGTCCCTAGCACCTAGCTTGGGCCCAGCCCCACAGAAAAGATATGTTGAGTTAGAATGCAATTCCCTGCACTTCTATTCCATTTAGGGTGGTCCACCCACTGGTTCTCAACTCTGCCATTTTGCTTCCACACTTTTATTCAAGCTGTTTCCCCTGCTCGGAATGCACTTCCGCCAACTTTTGACTATCTCGAATCTTCTTGATTCCATCCCCTACTAGATGGCACACTCCTTAAGACAAAGGTTGAACTAGTTTACATTTGTTACTCTAAGGCAGAGGGCCTCAGCACATGTCTGTTGCTGTTCATTCATGAATGAATGAATGAATAAAACTTTGCTGCTGCTGCTAAGTCGCTTCAGTCGTGTCCGACTCTGTGTGACCCCATAGACAGCAGCCCACCAGGCTCCCCCGTCCCTGGGATTCTCCAGGCAAGAACGCTGGAGTGGGTTGCCATTTCCTCCTCCAATAAAACTTTATGTTTCTGCATTTCAGTTCCTTTTTAACTGCCTTCTCAGAAACCCCTCCAGCCCGTTGGACTCTCTCCCATTGGGCTGATCTCCTGGTTGTGCCTCTGGATGCTCTGATCTCTCCCTGGCTTCAACCTCCCAGGCTGTGCTTAGATATGTTAGAGAAATCCTCTCTTTTAACCCTCTTTGTCTTATTTCCCCCAATTAAGTTGGTCCTAGAAGAAGGGCCATAAGGAAAGCTGGCAACGGTTACTCCAGAGGGGCCAGCTGAGGCAGAGAAGGACAGATGGCATCACTGGTCCAGGTAGAAAAGGAGTCAGGTGCTGGCACTGAGATCAGGCATGAAAGATCAGGGTTTTAGAACTGGAGTCAATTGGTTTTTCCATTCAGATGGTAGAGCATTCCCTAGGGCTAGCACTGACAAAGAACCACCATGCCAATGGCAGTAGCACTGGCATCTGGAACTCAGATCCCAAAGCAAAGACTGGTACCCCTCAGCGGAGGCTGGTTGCTCTGTGCTAGGCCTGGGGGCTCTTGACCAACAGAAACTGGCAGTGGCCAGAGGATGGACAGAGGCCTTCAGGTGAATCCTGCCTCTAAAATAGTCGAGGGCATTGCAGGCTCCTGAGGGTTGGGATCATATCACCATCTCATCCTAGCGTTTGTCTAAGTTCCATCGAATCGAGATCTACGATGAGGAGCCTAGGAAGCTTCATCTTTAACAAGTCCCCAAGGTCCTGATTAATCACTAAAATGTCACGGCCATTGCCTTCCCCTTCTGAGTTGGACACGTAGAAGGTACAACATAAATATTTCTTATGATTGAAATCAGATTATGTTATGTGTGGTCTTTTCTGCCTCTTGAGATCCAGCTAAGATTGATTTAGACTCCAAAGCCCTCCCTGTGGAGATACAGTGACCCCCAAATTCCTGAGATCCTCTGGTAGATCATATGATCGGCTCTTGCTTCCCCAAGCCTCCTGCTTTCACACCTACTCTCTTTATCCCACGGTTCATGGGCCCAGAAAGGAAGTTCAGCCTCGTCTCATGTTCCAAAGAACAATTCTGGCACAAAGCAGTTGTGGGTCAGGCAAGGCAAAAAACTTCAAGTTGAACATTAGGTGTTTCTGATCTTAAAATGCCCTCTGGCCATCCCACCACTGATGCTTCTCCCTTGCCTTTTACTCCAGGCAGCCACAGCTTATGCAGAACCTTCTGCTCCCCAATTCCTCCCATCTCTGATCCTCTCTCTCGCTTTCCCTGTTTTAAGCAACCCTCAATCCTTACCTCATTTCCTGCAGAACAGGCTGACCTGTGCCCCCATGGCCTTGGTCTGGCACATACCCATGCCTTTCAGATCTCACCATCTGCTCTTTAAGGCATCTCCCCAGATAGAGACCTTCTGCGCCTTAGAGGAATTCTGGTACCCGCTGCAGGTGATAAAGCTTCGCCTCATTGCCTGTGTGTGTAGCACAGAAGCTGGAAGGGATCCTGAAGAGGATGAGTCAAACTCAAGTCAGGCAGGCAATGGCCCAAGGTCTCTGGCAGGTGAGAGGCAGAGTAGAAGCTAGAAGGTAGGCTCCTGGCTCTCATGCTCCCAGTGATCAATTGATCCCTTGAGTAATTCAGGATGCCAGGGCACTCACAAGCATCGCAATTAGGAGCAGGCTATGAGGTCAGATCACGTGGTCCAAGCAGACTGCCTGATGCCACCCCTATGGGCGCTTTCTCATTACCTCACCCTGACTTAGGTCATTCTTACGCGCATAGCCCACCCGCCTCCACATCACCCTTGGGCTGACAGATGGCTGGGATTCCCATTCATGAATATGCTGCTTGATCTTGACCCAGAATCCTCTTCCCTTCACGTCTCAGTTGCCCCACCCTTAGAAACAGGTCTGTGTTTGACACTGTCCTAGAAATTTGTAGACATGTCTCAGGTACCTTCAAGGGGTGGCACACCTGACTCCAAGTATGTGCGTGTCGTTAGAGGTGGGGAGAAGGAGCTTCAGGGCTTTTCATCTCCAATCCAGGTGGCAGCAGCTTCACTTATATCTATCCGTTCTAACGACTGAGATGTTATACAGGCTTCTAATCAAAGAATGATTTCCATTACTTAAAAAGCTGATGTCTGGGGTCCAGGGCTCTGGAGAAACATATGCCTTCCTGGCTACAATGAAAAGCGGCATCGTGCAGGGCTCCATGGTTGTGCCTTCCATGGGGCCATCATTAGCAAATTGGGACCTCTATCATGAGGCAGCTGGGGCAGCTGGCTGGGTAAGTGAGTGGGTCCCAGGCTGTTCTGGGGACTTTCTGAGTATTGGCAAGTGTGAATCAGGCCCCAGGATTTCCATTTCCTCTGCCCAATATGCTCTTTCATAAGAAGTTATAGGTGTGTGCTTCAGCGAAACGCAGATGCTAAAAGTTCCAAAGGGGATGTGGGCGAGAGTGGAGGGCTGGGTGGGCACCAGCATTTCCACTGTGGGCGCTTCTCTGTGGGTGAAGAGACTTCCTGCCTGTAACGCTTCCTAGGAACATGTCCCTGGTCAGTCCATGTGCTCTGTGGCCCTTGCATGTCTCTTCTTGTCCCAAGTGTCTGAGGTTTGGAGAGCAGCCAAAGCAGGACACAGGCAGCACTTGTGTGGATAAGGTCACTCCTGGTCAGCAATGTGTGTCTGGTTCCTGCTCACATGCAGACATGGCCTGGCCCATCATTGGCTCCCTCTGGCCTCAAAAGACACAATAAAGTCTATGTACAACACTTCCGAGTTTGCCCAGTGCTTTCCTATCCATGATCTCATGCCCTACTAGGAGGGAGGCAGGCAGGGACCACTCCAGGTCTTAGGACTCTAAATCCAGTACTCTTTACTTTCCACTCCAAGACCTCCCAACCTCAGTCTGCTCCTCATTTCATACTTCTCCCTCGCTGAAAAGGGGACCATTACTGATGATGTATCCTTGGCATTTCTTATCCTGCCTGAGTTATTAACACAACAGTTTAATGACTTGTTCCTATAGACATTCATTTATTCTCTCATTCTCGGAATCACTCCTTTGTTTACATAGTCACTCCATTTATTCAGCTGCTCATTTCATCATGTAGCAATTCATTCATTCATTCATGTCCTTGAATATTTACTATTTGGCTGCTTCAGGAAATAAGAAAAATGCTAAGCTGTGATTCTTGACTTTGAGAAGCTTAAACTCTCAGCAACTATGGGAAAGAGTATAATACACGATTTCCCAGTCACAGAGGATATATTTTCATTTATGCTTACCACTAAGGGCTGATCGATATTACTGGCTTCTGTAAGTCCCAGATGTGTTTTGGTTGTGGAGATGCAGAGTTTTACATTTCTGCAGTGCTGGGGATCTGTGGTTCTGCAGGAGTTTAGAGAAAGGAAGTTTCTGATAGCTGGGGTGGTCGGGGATGGCTTCTTGGAAGAGGTGGGATTTGGAATCAGCTTGGGAGGTTGGGGAGGATTTGTGAAGGTGAAGACGAGGGGAGCAGAGGCCAAGGATGGTAGGAGTGAGGGTTTGTGCATGTTTGTGGGGCTCTGGAGAGGTGGCTGGGCCAGGTATGTGGGGGGAGGGGGGAGGGGAAGAGGTGAGCAAGTGGGCAGGCATGGGAAGGGGGTGGGGAGGGGGAGGTTAATGGTCAGGAGACTGTGTTGGAACCTGCCTCTGGCCCTTCTGCACTTGACTGTTTGCTCTTGAACCTGAAATGTGAGTAGGTTACAGCTTGGTAATTTTGCCTCCAGCTTTGACAAGAAATGTGGGTACTGCTCTTTGGGTAAAAAATGGCCTTGGCCTCTTTCAGTCTTTGGTAATCCAAACATTATCAAATTATTTTCTTTCTCTATTTTAATTTTCTTTTTTCTGTAGGAAAGGGAGAAAGTAAAAACTGAACTGTGAAGAGGCAGAGAGAAAAAGAGAGAGAGGAGAAGGGAGGAAAGGAAACAGGTGATGTAGGGAGAAGTTAAGATGTTGAAGTAGAGGGAAGACAAAGCAATGGGTAGAGAAGTGGTACAGGCACAGGGAGGCTGGAAGAGGGAGAGAAGAGAAAAGGAGAAGAGAGGGGAAGGAGGAAGAGGAGATGATATGTATGTGCGCGCATGCTCAGCTGTATCCGACCTTTTGCCACTCCATGGACTGTAGCCCTCCAGGCTCTGCTGCCCATGGGATTTCCCAGGCAGGAATACTGGAGTGGGTTGCTATTTCCTCCTCCAGGGGATCTTCCCAACCCAGGGATTGAACCTGCGTCTCCTGCATTGGCAGGTGGATTCTTTACTACTGAGCCACCTGGGAAGCCTGATGGGAGATGGGAGAACGAAATGGAGAAGAGGGAGAGAAGAGAGAAAGGAGAAGAGAGAAAAGGAGAACAAGAAAAAGAGATAAAAGAGAATCAAGAAGGGTGAAAAGCCACTGGCATCTGCTTCATACTCCTGAAAGCTTTGACTAATTCTTGCCCCAAATGCTTGGAATACATATCTGGATCTCTCAGAATCAAAGAGCCACAGAAAGACCAACTTCCCAGAGTTAATCACAAAATCAGCTGCCTTTCCAGATGCCTCTTTCTTTCTTTTTTAACATTTATTTTCACTTTGGCTGTGCCGAGTCTTAGCTGTGGCACGCAGTCTTTTGTTAGGGCTGTGGGATCCTTCGGTAGCGTTGGGAGTACTTGCGATACGTGGATCCAGTTTCCTGATCAAGGACGGAACCTGGGCATCCTGAATTGGGAGCTCAGAGTCCCAGCCACTGGACCACCAGGGAAGACCACCAGATGGCTGTTTCTGCTTTTGCAGAGAGACGAAGCAGCAGCTGTCTGGGGCTCTCTCCCTCTAGTCCACCAGCATGGTCTCCCTGGGGATCAGAACGCTCCCGTGCTTTTTCTGTAACCCGCAGAGGCAAAGGTGCAGCGGTTGTCAGAGACTTGCTTCCTTTCCTTTCCTACTGAAATGACCATGGAAACACCCATTCTCAGGGGCGGGGAACACAAGATGTATACAACTCAAAAGAGCCAGGAGAGAAGATAGCTCCCTAATCTGATAAAGAAAGCCTATCTGAAGATAGGAATAAGACAAAGACATCCTCCATCGATAATACTGTTTAAAACATTTTCCTAGCCCTTTTAGCCAAAGCAAAATTTCCATAAAGTGGGGTGGTGGTGGTGGTAGTGGTGGAAAGTATGTTTTTCTCTATTGAAAAAGAGAAAATTATTATAGATTCTAGGGTATATAATCACATATCTAGAAAACATGGAGAATCAATAGAGACCCCTTTAGAATTTATAATAGAGTTTGCTAAAGTGGCCAAAGGAATGGTAACATTAATAATCTCAGGGTCCATGTGGCTCAGTCTCAGAACAGTTATAGTTGAAGGAAACCTAAGTTTGCCTGTAGGAACCTTGAAGAATCGTGCGGAGTTTTATTGCAGAACTTCTTTAGAGGGCTAGCTCTGTCCAAAGGACTTACACATCCAAATAAACATACTGTTTTCCAGAAATTCTCTAGATGTTCTTTCCTCTTCCAGAAGCTGCACCTTCATGGTGGCACTCATCCCCTGGCACTCCTCCATTCAGCTAGTGCTTTCATCACTGTGGCCTCTTCTCCCACCTACATGTTCTCCTTTGCCAGTGGACCCCACTGCCCGGTGTCAGAGACTTGGAGATGGCTGGAGGAGCGGCATCTTGTGCCTTCTGGTTGTCCCCACACCCACAGTGAAGCGGGGACTGAATCCCTTGGCAGCATAACCCTTCTTTGCTCTCACTAATCTTCTTGGGAATAATCACTGGGGACACTGCTATTGAATATAGTCTCCCCCCCGATATGCAAGCTAAAATATACAAAAACAAATCAATTTCTTATAATATACCCACTATAACCAGTCTGAAGATAAAAGCAATCAAAAACATCATCTTCCTTTGAACGATTCTCAGAATTCTGTGGGACTTTCATGCAGAAAGCCACAGAACTTGATTCCTTTTGTGTAAGAGAAGATTTGAATAAATGGAGAAATGTAACATGTTTTTGGCTGAGAAAAAGGAACAACGAGGAGACATTCATTCTTCCTGAATTAATACGAGAGCTAGCAAAATTACAATCAAAATCTCAGTGGAAACTTTTGGCAATTTGGTAATGAACCTGATAGGATAACAAGCTAAAAATAACTAAGAAATATTTGAAAGGGCAAGAAAACATGATTTGTTTAGCAATATTCAAATGTGTTTCAAAGCTGCAGTGACTGTACAGCAAGGCACTGGCTCCAGAGCAAGCCAGTATCGACAGCACATGATCCATTGCTGCAAAAACAACCTTTCTGTGGGTATAAAAGTCACATGAGATAAAAAGAAGCATTGCAAATCAACGGGGAAGAGTTAGATTAAGAAATGCAAAAAAGCAAAATGGTTTTCTGGGGAAGCCTTACAAATAGCTGTGAGAAGAAGAGAAGTGAAAAGACAAGGAGAAAAAGAAAGATATAAGCATCTGAATGCAGAGTTCCAAAGAACAGCAAGAAGAGATAAGAAAGCCTTCTTCAGCGATCAATGCAAAGAAATAGAGGAAAACAACAGAATGGGAAAGACCAGAGATCTCTTCAAGAAAATTAGAGATACCAAGGGAACATTTCATGCAAAGATGGGTTTGATAAAAGACAGAATTGGTATGGACCTAACAGAGGCAGAAGATATTAAGAAGAGGTGGCAAGAATACACAGAAGAACTGTACAAAAAAGATCTTCATGACCCAGATAATCACGATGGTGTGATCACTCACCTAGAGCCAGACATCCTGGAATGTGAAATCAAGTGGGCCTTAGAAAGCATCACTACGAACAAAGCTAGNAAGAGGAGAGTGAAAAAGTTGGCTTAAAGCTCAACATTCAGAAAACGAAGATCATGGCATCCGGTCCCATCACTTCATGGGAAATAGATGGGGAACCAGTGGAAACAGTGTCAGACTTTATTTCTGGGGGGCTCCAAAATCACTGCAGATGGTGACTGCAGCCATGAAATTAAAAGACGCTTACTCCTTGGAAGAAAAGTTATGACCAACCTAGATAGTATATTCAAAAGCAGAGACATTACTTTGCTGACTAAGTTCCATCTAGTCAAGGCTATGGTTTTTCCTGTGGTCATGTATGGTTGTGAGAGTTGGACTGTGAAGGCTGAGCGCCGAAGAATTGATGCTTTTGAGCTGTGGTGTCGGAGAAGACTCTTGAGAGTCCCTTGGACTGTAAGGAGATCCAACCAGTCCATTCTGAAGGAGATCAACCCTGGGATTTCTTTGGAAGGAATGATGCTGAAGCTGAAGCTCCAGTACTTTGGCCACTGCATGAGAAGAGTTGACTCATGGAAAAGACTCTGATGCTGGGAGGGATTGGGGACAGGAGAAGAAGGGGACGACAGAGGATGAGATGGCTGGATGGCATCACTGACTCGATGGACGCAAGTCTGAGTGAACTCTGGGAGTTGGTGATGGACAGGGAGGCTTGGCGTGCTGCGATTCATGGGGTTGCAAAGAGTCAGATACAACTGAGCGACTGAACTGACTGAACTGAGTCAATCACTTTAGATCTTTTCCTCAAATAAATTTCAGATAATTTATGGCATTAAACATGAAGAATCCCACCACAACAGAAGTAAACAGAAGTGAATATTCAAATCATCTTAGAGTGGGAAACACCTATCTAAACTTAAAATAAATGGAAGAAATCACAAAGGAAATTACCTACACAAAACTTCCAAAAATATATTTTAAAAGACATTAAAAAATAAAAACATAAATGACAAATTGAAAAATATATTGGCAACAGATATGACAAAAGGTTAACAGCCTTTTTATATAAAGAGCTCTTACAAAGTCTAAGAAAACCTGCTAAAATCCCAGAAGAAAAATTGGCAAAAACATTCACAGAATAATACATGCAAATGACTAACATTATGAAAAAATGTTTAATTTTACTCTTTGCCAAAAAAATGCAAAATAAAACAAGATTTCATTTTCACCTGTTCAGTTGTTGAGATTGGTGATGAAGATGATGAAATAAATATTAGTGACCATGTGGTGAAACTGGAACATAAATTGTCACAGTCTGGAAGAACTTCAACAGTCTTACTATTTTTTGACTCAACAGTCTTATTTCTAGGAATTCGTCATAAGAAAACACTGATGAGTCAGAGTTTTCATCACAACATTATTATTATTGTTTTATTTATTTGGCTGTGTGGGGTCTTAGTTGCAGCATGCCAACTCTTTGTTCCAGCATGTGGGATTTAGTTCCCTGACCAGGGATTGAACCCAGGTCCTCTGCATTGGGGGCTCAGAGCCATAACCACTGGACCACCAGGCAAGTCTCCATCACAACATTATTTGTCAAACTTAAATATTGGCAGTCATTGAGGCATATGGCAACAAGAGACTGATAAAATAGGGTATATTTATGCTGTAGAATACATTTTTAAAAGCATGTATCAAGGAATAGTTAAAAACATGGGAATATATGCTTACAATGGAATGTTAAAAATGAAAAAATAATCAAAAGTGTGTGTGTAAGGATGTGCATGTATAAGAACAGTGAATCTCAGTTTTCTACTCTTCTGCATGTAGTATGGAGGAAAGGCAGAATAAACCTGGCCTACTACTTAACTTCTGCCCCTCAACCTTCCTATCTGTAAAATGGGCTCATTACGCTTGATTGAGAGCTGTGTGAGGATAAACGAAATAGTCTATGAGAACATGATGTAAGTTCTGATTTTTCATGCTCCTGTATTCTCTCTCTCCAGGGAGGCTGGATTTCACGAAGGGCAAGAGCCAACTGGCTCCTTTATCCTGTAAGAGGAGAAATTGAATTGGTTGGTGTTCACTGAGATCTGCAGGTCAACTTTAAGTTCTGGAACTGTGTTCTGTTCTAGTCTTGATTCAACCTCATGCTCCTTGCATGACCTTAGACAACTCACCATCCACCTCTAGACTTCAACCCCTTGGGACCTGATGAGGGCGTGACTATGGTCCCTTGGAAAGCTGCCATGATACAATTCTCTTTGAACCTCACAGTTAAAAGTCATAGTCATCTCTTAGTTCATTTGGGTCAGGAGTGGTCTCACAGGGTTCTTTGGCAGGGCTACTGCCCACAGTCAGATGGATTGACTGATCAAAGGATTCAATCGTTATGTTGGCACATGAGGACAGAAGTCTTCTTCTGTTTCATTTGCTTCTGTGTCCTCAGTGCCTAGAAGAGAGTTTGGTACCTAGTGGGTACTCAATACCAATCAACTGAATGAAGAATGGATGGGGAGGTGAATTGATGGGCAATCCTGAAGGAAGGTTGGGTGGTTGGCTTGAGATGGGTGTCTTCAGGACCTCTCCCACAGGCCTTGGAGCCATCAGAAGAGAAAGAGGGAAGAAGATAAAAGTTAAGGCAGTGCAAGAGAAGAGAACGTCCAGGGGGCTGCAGCCTCCTGGGTCTCCACTAACAGCTGGAGGCTGGGCCTTGCAGCTCCTGCTGTGTGCACACTGAACAGCTTGTGGTGGTGGTCCCGGGACCCCGAGTCTGGCTCTGTGCTGTATCTTTTAACCTGCGTTATTTCATTTGAGCCTCACTCTAATCCTGGAAGGTTAGTATGATTATCCCCATTTTTCATACAAGGCAATGATCTCAGAGAGATGAAATTTTGCCCACATGTCACATAGCTTTTAAATAGAGGAACTAGAATTTAAACCTGGGGCTTCCCAGGTGGTGCTAGTGGTAAAGAATCCACCTACCAGTGAAATCCAAGAGACACAATTTCGATCTCTGGGTCGGGAAGATACACTGGAGGAGGAAATGGCAATTTACTCCATATTCATGCCTGGGAATTTCATGGACAGAGGAGACTGGCCGGCTACCGTCCATGGTGCCGCAAAGGGTCAGACATGACTGAGCGACTGTGCACAGAATTTAAACCCAGGATTGTCTGGATTACAAAGCCTTGACCTTGAAGCCATACTGTAAAAGTGTTTCTCTCCTCAAACTTCTCCCTTTAGTAGAAAGGAAAAAGTCTACTTTTGCTGTGTGTGCGTCTTTGGAGGGGTCCCAGCTCTGCCCTTAAATCATCTCCTGGATATGAATATTGTGTTGGGAATGGGCCATCAGCTGGTGATGGATCCCCACCGTCCATCATGCCCCCGCAGCACTCTGACATGCAGTACTGGAGTGTAATCAGAGTGATGGTGTCCTGATCTATGGGGGGCGTTCATCATCCCAGGGCTGGTACCTTGACATAGTACCTTAGCTTGCTGTCAGTGGGACGGCTCCTTAATGTATTTCTGTAATATATCACCCACCGAAGGTGGCTAAGGAGGAACGCTGATGCCAGTCGGCTGGAGCCCTTTCCATGAGTGCCCCTGAGATCTTGGTCTCTTAAAAATTCATGTGTACTTGTGAGTTTGAGTGAGCATAGAGAGAGAGAGCATAAGAGAGGAAGGCAGAGACAGACAGAGAAAGGGTGAGAAAAGACCGGCAGAAAGAGATGAAAAGGAAAAGAAGAAGGAGAGAGTTGGGAAGCAACCTAGGTATGCCAGCTTTGGAGTTAGCACAGATAGCATGGGGAACCTCTTTATCTGGCCTTAGTGGGGGAGTTGTTCCCCGGGGTGGGGTGGATAGAGGAGTTGGGTGAGGAGGTGTGGTTGCTGGAAGGACAGGGGTCCAGGACTAGCAAATGGGGAATCTGTGGTCTGCCAGGAGTTTTGGCCATCTGCCTCGTTTGCTCCAAAGGTCACCTTGGTAGGAAAGATTTCTAAGGCTGCTTCTTGGACCCTAGCACTCCATGTCCATCTGCCCACCGGACAGCTCTACTCGGGCAACTCAACAGCACCACAGCTCGGAGGACAGCAAACTGGGGTCACCTGCCCACTCTGGTCTCCCCCTGGCTTCTTTGTTACAATGAAAGTTCTCACCAAGTCTCCATGCCCCAAATCTCACGGTCATCTTGTCCCATCATTCTCTTCAAGGGTCCCAAGCTCTGTCAGTTCTTCTGTTTTTGTTACTTTAATTCTAACCCCCATCAGTAATGTGATTGGGTCAGAAAGTGAAAGTGTTAGTCACGCAGTCATGTCTGATTCTTTGTGACCCCCTGGACTGTAGCCCACCAGGCTTCTCTGTCCATGGAACTCTCCAGGCAAGAATACTGGAGTGGATTGCCATTTCCTTCTCCAGGGGATCTTCCCCACTCAGGGATCAACCCTGGGTCTCCTACATTGGAGGCAGACTCTTTACCAACTCAGCCACCAGGGAAAGCCATCAGGCAAATATTTACTGGGATTATACTCGGCACCAGACACTATGCTAAGTGACAATTTGTACTCAGTGGTAGATCTCTCTAGCCAACACATCACTATCCAAAACTGGCCTTCCTAAGACACCCTTTTGTCCTCTTGTTTTTCAATCCCTAAAATTTGTGCCACCTCGTGGACTGTAAAGGTCTGAATGGGAGCATGATTTGCAGGTAGATGGTTCTGAGGGTCTAGGTCAAGCCTGGAGGGGTGCTGTCCGTGTGGATGATGGCTCCTTCACTCAGCTGTAGCACAGAGCAGTAGGGAGGAGGTGGTGTGAAGGACGTGTAGCGCTATTTTTAGGTGGGGTTCCGCAGTGCCCAGTATCACCATGATACTAATTCAAAGAAAATAGTCCAGAAAAACAAAAATAAAAGCAATTCCAATCTAGATTGCATTTCTCATAGGGCATTCAAGGAGATCTACATGATGACCCTTCTTAAAATCCCATTGCCACTCTTCCAGTCTTCTTAGCCCTATAATATTTTCAGCTCCTAAATGTCCCACCAACACTCTTCAATACCCAGCTTTTCTGTTTCTCTTCTTTCTCCTCTCCTTCCTTCAATCCCTTTAATTCTGTAGAGCAATTTATACACTTGGGCTTCTTATCATGTTCTGTTTATTTCACCCATTATCTAGATTCTCTAAAAACACACGAAAGTCTAGAAGCTGACCCAGTAAGCCTACGGATATACAATTGCTCCAGCACCATTTGTTGAAAAGGCTGTCTTTATTCCATCGAATTGCTTTTTCATCTTTGTCAAAATCACTTTGGCATGTTTGTGTGGATCTATTTCTCGGTTGTCTGTTTTGTTCTATTGATACAATATGCCTATCCTTCTGCCCTTATTATATAGGCTTGATTACAGTGGCTATATATAAGTCTGAAATCTGCACCACAGATTATTTTTCGATTTCTTCCACTTTATTCTTCTTTCTCAAAACTGTTTTAGCTATATCAGTTCCTTGCCTTTTCATATAAATTTTAGAATAATCTTGTCTACAAAAAAAATCTTTCTGAATTTTTTTTTTTGCTAAGTCATGTCCAACCCTTCCGACCCCATGGACTGTAGCCTGCCAAGCTCCTCTGTCTATGAGATTCTCCAGGCAAGAATACTGGAGTGGGTTGCCATTTCCTTCTCCAGAGATTTTGATAGGAAGTGCACTAAACATATATACCAGTTTGGAAGAATTGAAAGTTTGTTGAATCTTCCTCTTTCTGGAAGAGATTGTGTAGAATTGGTGTTAATTCTTCTTTAACCATTTGGTAGAATTCTCTTGGGAATCCGTTTGAGTCTGGAGATTTTTTTTCTTGGGAATTAAAAACAAATTATGATTCATTTTCCTTGAATAGTTTTAGGTTCACTGTTCAAATGATGTATTTAGTATTAGGTGGATTGTGGTAGTTTGTATTTTTTAAGGAGCTTGTCCGTGTCATCTAAGTTATCAAGTTTATTTACATAGATTCATTGTAGTATTCTCTTTATGCTTTTGATGTCTGTAGGTGTATAGTCATATCTCTTTGTTTCATTTCTGATTTTGGTAATTGGCGTTTTCTCTCTCTTTTTGTGAATTTTTCTAGAAATAGTAAATTCTATTGATCTTTTCAAAGAACCGCTCCTTGTTTGTTCATTTTCTCAATTTTTTTTCTGTTGTCAGTTTCATCAAATTTACTCTTACATTTACGATTTCCTTCCTTCTACTTGCTTTGGGTTTACTTTTCTTTATTCAGTTCTTGAGGTGGGAGCTTAGATTATTGATTTGAGACTTTTCCTCATTTCGAATGACAGCACTAAGTGCTACAAATTGACCTTTTGGTATGGCTTTACCTGTGTCCCCCCAGTGTTTATATGTTATATTTTCATTTTCACTGAGTCTCATGTATCTTTAAATCTCCTTTGATACTTCCTCTTTGACTTATGGGCTATTTAAAAGGGGCTTNTGCTTTCGAGATTTTGTTTTTACTTTCCAGAGTCTTGGCACAGGCTTCTTTGACTTTGTCCCATTTAGGGCTCACTAAGATTTGGGAACTTTTCAGGCATCATTTCTTCTAAGCTTTTTCAATCCTGCCCTCTATCTCTTCCTCCAGAGACTCCAGGGCCATGAAATTAGATATTCTGTTATAGTCCCACAGATCTGCAAGGCTGCGTTTATTCATTTAGTCTATATTCTCTTTCCTTTTCAGGTTGTGTGTATTATTCTATCTTCCAGTTCACCAATTCTTTTTCTCCATTCCCTCCACCCTGTTGTAGAACCCATTCACTGAATTTTAAATTTTGGTTATTGTGTTTTTTAGTTATAAAATTTACTTTTATTTCTTCTTTATATCTATTTCTTTACTGAGACTATTTTTTTTAAATGATTTTATTTTTGGCTCTGCTAGGTCTTCGTTGCTGCACAGGCCTTTTTCTAGCTGCAGTGAGTAGGGAGTACTCTCTAGCTGCCGAACTTCTCATTGTAGCTTCTCTTGTTGCAGAGTGCTGGCTCTATCACCTAGGATTCTGTAGTTATGGCCCGTGGGCTTACTTGCTCTGCGGCATGTGGGATCTTTCCAGATCATGGATCAAACCTATGTTTCCTGCATTGGCAGGCTGATTCTTTAGTACTGAGCCACAGGGGAAGCCTAAGGATATTTTTCCATGTGTTTCAGACATGTTCATAATCTCTCATTGAAGCATTTTATCATAATTGCCTTCAAATCTTTGTCACAGATAATTCTCACATCTTTGTCGTCTTGGTATTGGCATCTATTGATTGTTTTTTCCATGAAACATGAGATCCTTTTTGGTAAGATGAGTAAATTTTTATTAAAATCTGGATTTTTTATATTATGTTATGAGACTCTGGATCCTGCTTTCCCTCTGGTTTGGCTGAATGTTTTGGACACCACTCCAGCTGGGGCAGGGTGGGAAGACACCTGCCCTGAATAGTGGGGTGGAAGTCCAGATTCTGCACTCAGCTTTCACTGAAAAGTGAGAGGGGTCCCCACCATGCATGGGTGGGGCTGGGATTTCTGGCAGTCTTCACTGCTGCTGAGTTGTGGGTGGCCGTGTTACCCGAACTCTGGCTTTCCACTAGACCTTCTCTAATACCACATCCCAGTGGGGAGATAGAGGGAATGCCTTGTTACTATCAAGTAGGGTGAAAGTCTAAGTTCCCCACTTGACCTTTGCTGGCGTGGGTAGGGAGGGGGGGTCACAGTTTTGTTTTTTTTTTATTTTGTGGTATTTGGCTAGAGTAGAATAGCTATTGTTCAACTGTTTTCTGTCTTTCTAGGCTGCCCCTTTGGGGCTTCCCTGGTGGCTCAGAAGATAAAGAATCCACCTATAATGCAGGAGACCTGGGTTTGATCCCTGGGTTGGAAAGATCCCCTGGAGAAGGGAATGACAACCCACTCCAGTACTCTTGCTTGGAAAATCCCATGGACAGAGGAGCCTGGCAGACTGCAATCTACGGGGTCTCAGAGTCAGACACAACTAAGCGACTAGCACTTTCAGGCTGCCCTTTTACTTGTCCTTTGACAAGCGAACAAGATTTTATTGGGATGTTTTTAAAAAATATGTGGTCATTGGAGTTTCTGGGTTGTTGGTTTCCTCAGCTCCAAGTCCGGGATGTATGAAACACAACAAAAATCCAAGGAAATCATCAGTGTGTAGTTCCCGGGGTCATGATATCCTTAGCTGGTCCACCTCTCAGAGTCTGCCTGTGATTGTTTCATATGCAACGTCCAGGGATGCAGCTCAACTTAGCACGAGAAGTAGGGGAAAGCACGTCTGGTTCATCTTCCAGACCTAGAAGTAAACCTGAACTTTACTTTTAAGCTGCTGAATCCTTCTAAAAATACTGTAAGTGGAAGCCTAATACTTCAAGGAGAAAACCGGAGATGTTTCCATTGAAGTGAGGGTGGAGACTGCTGCCTGACCACTAGTTCCTGGGCTTTAGTAGCCATTGAATTATCGCCTAGAGTCCTGGATGTCCATGGGGAATGCAGCTTGAAAATCAGAGTCCTAAATGACCCTTCCTTTTCCTACATTCTGGGACATCCATGGGGAGAAATTCCACACAGGAGGGAAAGCTTGAGGACTTTGGGGTATAGGTAGAGTTTGGACAAATAGGAGTTGACTGACTACCTCCCAAAGGAGCCGGTGCCTACTCGCAGCGGCCACTTGCCCATTAATACAGCTGGCACTGGTCACCTTCCCTTCCCTGCCCACCTCCTACACTGCCTTCTTGGTGCTTCCTGCGGTTATATCACTGTCGTGTCCGACTCTTTGTGACCCCTTGGACTGTAGCCCACCAGGCTCCTCTGTTCATGGAATTCTCCAGGCAAGAATACTGGAGTGGATTGCCATGCCCTTCTCCAGGGGAGCTTCCTGACCCAGGGATTGAACCCGAGTTGCTCACATTGCAGACAGATTCTTTACTGTCTGAGCCACCAGGGAAGCCCCCTCAAATGAACTATTTTTCCTCAAATCCTTGTCTCAGGTCTTCTTCTGGGAGGAGTCACACTGTGACAGAACACAAACACACACACACACACACTTTTGATTAGTGTAATCAGTACTGTGTGTGTGAGTAATGGACTGACCCAGAAATGACAAGTAGGAGTGATCTGTCCTCCTTGCATCATCCTCTTCAAAGGGACAATTGATCAGAGGATGTTTTACCCTGAGGCCAGTTTGTTTTTTAGAGGGGCTGTTAAAGAGGGGCTGTTCTCCGGCTCAGGCTGAAGGTGGCTTCAAGTACAGGAGCCTGGATGAAGGAGAGAAACTTAACTCATTTGGTTAATAAGCATCTTGTTCCATTTGATTAGTGGGGACAAAACAGTTCACCTATCTTTATAGGAAAGGGATTGGAATTTGGAGAGTCTGTGTCTGCTCTGTAATGAATAAACAGGGGGACATTATAAGTCCTATCTGAGTCACATGGGGAAGGATGGTGATGAACTATCTTTTCCAAAACACAAAGAGATGGGGGTTGAGGGGTGCGGATTTCTTTTACCTTGCTGTTTTCCAGGATCACAGGTTTAGGACAAGTACAACATTTTCAGTCCTGTCCTAAAAACTGAGTCGAGCCCTGTAAGAAATGTAAAATAGACCCAGCATTTCTCCATGAGGACAATTAGGGATCTTAGCAAAGTGGATTCCCTATGTAAGCTGCTCTCAGCTAAGCAGGAGCTCCCTCCAAGCTCTGTAGGGGTGGGCCGGGGTGGGGGGCTTCCCAGACTGAGCTCCCAGGTGGCTGCTCCTAGCTCAGAGCTTAACTTCCCTCCTCCTATTCCCCCACCCTCCCAGCTCCCCGCCACCCCCTTCCCTGCCTGCCACACAGCTGTTTTGCCAACATCGCTGCCTGATTATCTTTCAAGTGGCTTCTTGGAGCAGCTGTTCCTGGCTCCTTGCTGCATCAAAAACAAACAGGCGCTGTGTTGTCATTCGCTCTCCTGGGGAAAATCCCTCTGCTGCCACAGATTCTTCTGGAGAGGTTTGGGGAGGGCTGTGAAGTCTCTCCATGCCGCTCCTTGCCAGGAATTTGCCTCCAGATGGATGGCAGGGGCTTTTTGGGTCTTCTGAGGTGTGTGTGGCCCCTTGGGGAGGCATACTTGTAACAGAAAGAAATTCCCATGTGGGGGAAGCAAGGGTGGGCTTTGCTCCTGCCACTATCTCCTAATATTATTTAACCTTTTGAAAAGCATAAACACCCCCTTCCCAACTTTGGATTTGAAGGATCCCCCAGGGATTGATCCTCAGTTGAAAACCTCTTTTGTTTCTGGTAGCTCCATCAATAAGAAAATGCTGTTGACATTTTTTTTTCTTTTTGAGGTTTGTGTTATAAAAGCAATGGGTTTTTGGCTTCTGTTTTGTGAACATGAAAGTCTAATAATGCAATTGAACGTATCTTTTAAAAGGTGCCTGTTTTATCACTTACTGGGCAGCTGCTTAGGGAGTGGTCAAGATTTGTGTGATGCCAGGAAGGCTCTCTTGCCAAACTGTGGCTGCTTGCCAACCTGCTGTGTGCAGCCTTAGCCATTCACTCCTGGGAGGTGGGGCCCAAGAATACAGATCACAGGTGGGCCCTTAGCATCTATACAGTTGGCTGCAGCCTGTAGAGTGCTCTAAAGAGGAGGGGAGAGCCACCTGAGGGAGCATGCTTAGGGAGAGAGATGGGACCTAAGGGAAGTTCTTCACTGTGTGGTCTCTCAGGAGTAGAACATCCGAAGATGCTGAGCCCAGTGGGAGAGAGGTGGGAAAGAAGCCCTGCTTTTATGTGTTAGCATATCGACTCCCCTAAGCCAGAGGACTCCAGAAGCTGTGACCGGAGAAGACAAAATCACACGTGTGAAATGAACTTTAGGGTCTGTCCTCAAATGTTCCGTTGGCGTGGGTAATAGGTCTTGCTTGTTATCCATTCCATGCTCCCACTTTGTTATTGGAGCGTCCTCTTCGTGTCCAGTCCACTCTGGTGTGGCCCAGTACCCCTCCCACCACCAGAGATGTGTGCATTACCACGTCCCATGGTCACTCTCCTGGGCTCATCCTACTCAGCAGAGTCTGCTCAGGCTTGGCTGATCACCAGGTCCTGACACCCCCTCCTCTTTTGGCCTCTGAGACACCACCCTCTCCTGACTTTTCTCCTATTTCTCTGGCTATCCTCTGTCTCCTTTGCTGGCTTCTCCTTCTTGATTTGCAAATGTACTCCTTTCTCAGTAATGGGGCTCTGCCCTCCACCCCTCTCCCAGATCAGTGTTTCACATGTGTTAGAGGTCATCCAAACACTCCAGGGTGATTGCTGACCATGCAGACTCCTGAACCCCATCCTTGGAGATCCATTTTAGTGGCCTGGAGGCCTAGAAATATGCATGTTCAACTGGTACCCCAAGGGATTACGAAGCAAGTAGTCCATGGAACATGCTTTGATAAAGTTCTGCATTGCACGACTGCGTATATGATTCATCCAGTCCCAAAGCACGCACAGTATTTATATGCTGACAACTTCTCAATTTAGACCTCCAGCTCAGAGCTCCAGGCTTCTATCTCCGAATCTGCTTCACATCTCTATTTGGACCCAACCTAAGCATCTGAGCCTTAGGATTTAAAAAAGAGAACTTGGTTTTCCTCCTTAAACCACCTCTTCTTGGAGTCATCTCAGGTAATAGAACCACCGCCCCCGGAAGCACCTTCAGATTGTCCTTTCTGCCAGCCCGTCATCCAAAACATTGGCAAATCCCTTGGCTGTGTTTACAAATATTTCTCCAGTTGGCTGCATCAGTTCCTGCATCTCTTCCCTTCTGGGGCCACTGCCAGCCTTCTCCTAGCCACTGACATCACTACCTGTTCGACCGCGGCGGATGGCTACACGGCCTCCCTGCCCTCATTCATGCCTTCACCGCAGCCGCGGAGGAAGCACGAAACACGCTGTCGTTACCGGCGCTCCCTGCAGTTGCTTCGCATTACGCTTAGATGGAACTCCAAACTTGCCCCAGGCCCTCTGATGCCGGGCCCCTGCCGGCCTGTCTTGTTCCTCCCCTGTCACGCTAGGACTTGCTCCGTGAGCTTTGCTCACATTGCTATTCTTTAAGCTTCCTGAACAGGTGAAACACTTTCTCACCTCAGGGCTTTCGTACATGCTGTTCCCTTTGCCTGGAATGCTCTTCCCTGCTCCTGCAGTTGTCTCCTGACTCCTCCTCACATTTTACGTCTTAGCTTTCCTGACCTCCTTATTATGAATATTATGAAACCCATCCTGTTATTCTTTTTCTTTGATCCTATTATTTTAATTAAAAAATTAGTTTATTTTTGGCTGTGCTCGGTCTTCATTGTAGCGTGCAGGCTTCTCATTGTAGTGCTTTCTCTTGCGGCAGAGCACGGGCTCTACAGTGCACAAGCTTAGTTGACCCGTGGCATATAGAATCTTTTCGGACCAGGGATTGAACCCATGACCCTGCACTGACAGGCAGATTCTTAACCACCGGGCCACCAGGGAATTCCTATCCAATTATTGTTAATCATGGCCACCTGTCCATTCTTTCATGGTAGTTCACACTTACATTTTGTAATTGTGTATTTATTAATGCTTACTTATGTCTTTTTTGGGGTCTCTTTCATCAGACAGTATGTTCTACGAGGGACGGGACTATGTCTATTTTTTTCTCACCTAGCAAGGATTCAGTTGAGTCGCTCAGTAGTGTCTGACACTTTGCGACCCCATGAATTGCAGCACGCCAGGCCTCCCTGTCCATCACCAACTCCCGGAGTTCACTCAAACTCATGTCCATCGAGTTGGTGATGCCATCCAGCCATCTCATCCTCTGCCGTCCCCTTCTCCTCCTGCCCCCAATCCCTCCCAGCAGCAGGGTCTTTTCCAATGAGTCAACTCCTCTCATGAGGTGGCCAAAGTAGTGGAGTTTCAGCTTCAGCATCAGTCCTTCCAAAGAACACCAAGGACTGATCTCCTTTAGAATGGACTGGTTGGATCTCCTTGCAGTCCAAGGGACTCTCAAGAGTCTTCTCCAACACCACAGTTCAAAAGCATTAATTCTTTGGCGCTCAGCCTCCTTCACAGTCCAACTCTCACATCCATACATGACCACAGGAAAACCAGAGTCTTGACTAGATGGACCTTTGTTGGCAAAGTAATGTCTCTGTTTTTCCATATGCTATCTAGGTTGGTCATAACTTTCCTTCCAAGGAGTAAGCCTCTTTTAATTTCATGGCTGCAATCACCATCTGCAGTGATTTTGGACCCCCAAAAATAAAGTCTGACACTGTTTCCACTGTTTCCCCATCTATTTCCCATAAGGTGATGGGACCGGATGCCATGATCTTCGTTTTCTGAATGTTGAGCTTTAAGCCAACTTTTCCGGTCTCCTCTTTTACTTTCATCAAGAGGCTTTTGAGTTCCTCTTCCCTTTCTGCCATAAGGGTGGTGTCATCTGCATATCTGAGGTTATTGATATTTCTCCCGGCAATCTTGATTCCAGCTTCTGTTTCTTCCAGCCCAGCATTTCTCATGATGTACACTGCATGGAAGTTAAATAAGCAGGGTGACAATATACAGCCTTGACATACGCCTTTTCCTTTTTGGAACCAGTCTGTTGTTCCACGTCCAGTTCTAACTGTTGCTTCCTGACCTGCATATAGGTTTTTCAAGAGGCAGGTCAGGTGGTCTGGTATTCCCATCTCTTTCAGAATTTTCCACAGTTTCCTGTGATCCACACAGTCAAAGGCTTTGGCATAGTCAATCAAGCAGAAATAGATGTTTTTCTGGAACTCTCTTGCTTTTTCGATGATCCAGCGGATGTTGGCAATTTGATCTCTGGTTCCTCTGCCTTAAAACCAGCTTGAACATCTGGAAGTTCACGTTTCATGTATTGCTGAAGCCTGGCTTGGAGAATTTTGAGCACTACTTTACTTGCGTGTGAGATGAGTGCAATTGTGCGGTAGTTTGAGCATTTTTTGGTGTTGCCTTTCTCTGGGATTGAAGTGAAAACTGACCTTTTCCAGTCCTGTGGCCACTGCTGAGTTTTCCAAATTTGCTGGCATCGCAAGGATTAGCACCACATAAATATTTATTGAGTGAATAGAGTGAATTTTATTTTATCCAGTTATATAACATTTAGTTAGCCACAGTCCAGTTATTCTGTGGTACTCGCTTCTGTTCAGACTTGTTCCAGTGTCTTCCATACTATTGTTGAATTCTGTATATTATTCTGTTCTATCCTGGACTGGCCTTTCTGTTCCATTCTGTTCTGACCTGGCCCAGTCTGTTCCACCTGCTTCTGTTCTGTTCCCTTCTGGTCTGGTCTGTTTCTGCTTCTGTTCTGTTTCACGCTGGCCTATTCTGTTCCAGCCTGTCATAGCCTAGTTCAACCGTCTCTTGTTCTGTTCCATATAGTTCTACTCCATAGTTTTGTTTTTTTTTCCTTGTTTTCACCTGTGCCATCCTATTCTTTGTGGTTCTATTCCATTACATTCTGCTCCAATTCATTCTGTTTGCTCTAGTCTGAGAGTTTCAACCTCATTTTGACCTATTCCATTTCATTTTACCCCAGTGCTCCCTTGAGATTTTTGGAATATCTGCTTTGTGCTCAGTATTTTGATAGGAATCTATGAGATTATAAGAGAAGAAAATACCATCCCAGGCATGAACTAGTCCCTCTCAGGGGTGAGTGAATGGAAAAGAGGGGAGAGATGGCCATAGGGATCTAAGCTGACCCATGATGGAGAGGGTTCGGAGGACGCTGCCACAGAGGAAGCAGGGAATGGTCCTGGGGGGCAGTGATACACTGGGGACACTGGCCTGGGAAACTTAAGAGGGAGCCTAGGGTTAGGGCAGGCGGAGGGTGCTGAGTAATGTGGGATAAAGGTGCTAACCCAAAGGCAGGTTAGTCTCTTCCCATGACTTGATCTGATACTTCGATGTTTTCCAACAAGAGAACTCCCATAGTTTGGCAATGGTTACTGGGACACCATCTATCCCGTGGACACCGGGAGAGGCAAGATGGGTCCTGTGGATGAGAATTCTTGGGTAAATTGACTAGCCCTCTGATTCTCAGTTCCCGTTTCTGTGAAATCGGGATAATCACCCTCACCTTGAGTTTTGTGAGGATGACTAGCCTATACTCCCGTGCAGAGGGATGGGCAAGCCTTCAGCACTGCATCTGGCCCATCGTAGGTAGAGTAAATGCTTGCTCTGTTCCACCAGTCCATCCCAACTCTACGAGGTCAGTGCTGAGCTTCACTTTCCCCAACAGTGAAACGAGGACCATGTGAAACAAATATGAGGGATCAGGTACTATAGAGTTACTATTGCTTGGAGTTTGAAGGAACTAGATACAGAACCAATGTTTGTAGATCAAAGGATGGATTGTGTTGATATCAAAAGCTCCCTTACACCCACCATGATGACACTTAGCACAGGGCTGGGAAGACGTAGGTGCTTAATAAACACCTTTGACTTGAAGCCAATGCTGAAAGAACCTGGAAGAGTGGCAGATGGGTAATACCCTTTCCAATGCAGCCCAGACAAGGGGATGCTGGGGATGAGCTGATGAAATTCACACCATACCTCCAAATATATTCAGAATCAGGGAATTAGGAGACAACAGAGGAGGCTGCCAAAAAGAATTTATCTCTGAAGTGGAGCTTGGGGAATAGCACTAATATTTTCGGAAATTGAAACTCCAACCATGAAATTGCCTATCATTTATCATACATGGCCTCTCAAAGGGGAAACGGAAAAGTGTTTAGTCTTATTGCTTTTTAAACACATGATTGCTGAGCACAGTCGTCCGGGCTGTGGTTTTAAGAGATGATGTGTCTGAAAATGTCCAGCAAGGAAGCCAGTCCAACCTACTGCAGGGCTCCTCTCTGCAGACTCTCCTGTGTCAAGAGGCCTGAGCCGTGCACACTGAGGGTCCCACCCACGTGGGCTTGAGCAGCTGGGTGTGCTAAACTTCTGACATTCGTAGAGACCTCCCAGTGTTCTCAGATCTTCCCCAGCTCCTTCCTAATGCCCAATCATCACATTGCTGTTAAAGTTATTAATGCTCGAATACCTTGAAAGGGACCCATGTTTGTTTCCTCTTCTACCTATATGCTGAATTTGATGACCAAATTTCTCTCTTTTCCCTAGACCCATCAGGGGTTTTGGACCCCTACGTGCAGCTGACCCCTGGGCCTCTCCATCCAAAGCATCCACACTCTCATCAGATGCAGCATGCTTGACTGTTGACACCATCTTCCCAGGTAAGTTGTCCAAGGCCATAAAGCTGGAAGTGAGAGCGTGAGCTTCTTACCCAGGTCCTCTGGTGTCCAGCACCAGGTTCTTTCTTCTGAACAGAGAAGGGGCGTGGGACAATGGTGTACACTGACCGAGAGTCAGAGGATGTGATCTCTTGCTCTTGTTCTGCACCACACTGCTGCCTTCTGCTATAGTACTTGGATGGGCCCTGGGGAAATGGAGGTGCTTGTGAGGTAGTGTTTCCTGGGACTCTACCCCCATCCTGCCCACTGCAGTCTTGCCCATGCCTTGGAACACCATCTCTGTGCTGGTGGCATGCAGACTCCCACCGCTCACCAGACTTCTCCCTGGAGCTTGGGAGCAAAGTGCCAGCTGCCTCCTGGATGCCTGCCTCTGGAAATTCTAGGGGCGCTGAGTGGACATGCTTTTGGGGGAATTCTAAATCCCACACTGCAGATCATCTAGACCTTATTAACTTCACTCCCCCCAGAAAGGCTTTCCGGAGTTAGGTTTTATTGATTTTTCTCTTAGATTTCTTCGAGAATCCCCGCAAGCGGCTAATGAACATGTCCGTGTACAGTGTTAGTCTTCTCCCTTTGTCGAATAAATTGTCCTTTACTCTCTGAATGCCTCTGGTAAGAATTTTCAAGGCATATGCCTGTTATAACCAGCCCTGGCCAGATATGGGAGTGGATGGGCTTGATAGGTCCTGAAATATTTTTCAGTAAAAATCTGTAGTATTTTTTCATTCATTAAACAGCAAGATGTAAAAGTTTCCCTTTAAGTCTTGGTTACTAGGAAGCTCAGAACTTAAATATTCAGTTCTAGTCATTTTTTAGCCCACACTGTCATACCTATTTTCTTTCTGTACATTTAAAAAATTATGGTAAAATAGGCACAACATGAAATCTACCATTTAAACCATTTTAAAGCACACAGTTCAGTAACATTAAGTACATTTATACTTGGTACAACCATTACCACCATCCATCTCCTGAATTCTTTTCATGTTCATAAACTGAAGCCCATACTCATTAAACAATAACTCCCCATTCCCCATTCTCCCCTGACCCTGGCCACCAGCATTCTTCTTCCTGTCTCTATGAATTTGACTACTCTAGGTACCTCGAATCAATGGAATCATACAATATTTGCTCTTTGGGCACCAACTTATTTCACTTAGTGTAATGTCACAAGTGTAATATCTATGTGGTCAAGGGTCAGAATTTCCTTCCATATTAATGCTGAATAATATTCCATTGTGCAGATCTATCACATTTCCTCTATCCATCCCTCCATCCACTGATGGACACTTCCATTTCCTTTATCCATCCCTCCATCTACTGATGGACACTTCCATCTTTTGGCTACTGTGAGTAATGCTACTATGGACCTGGGTGTACGAGTATCTGTTCAGGTTCCTGCTTTTATTTCTTTTTTGTCTGAATCTGCACTTGATTCTCCATTTTCTATTTCAGTAGCTGTGTTGACTCTACTCCTACTGAGAGAAGAAACAAACGCACCTAGCCTGTATTGAGCATCACAGCACACGTGGCCCAGTTCTAAGTTCTTTATGTTTTATCTTCTGATCCATTGTCATCTCTATTTTACAGCTGAGACGTTGCCTCTTTTAGGAAGAAGGCAGAGTGACAATGATGGCAAAGCCACTGACTGACTAATCAAGCTGCTTCTACATTCTTCTTCCTGACTCACGCCTCAGCCCAGAGCTGTGTGACAACCTCCACACCATCACTCGATGGAAAGTGCTTTGGCAAAGGTCATCAGTAACCACCATACTGCCAAATCCAGTGGAGGCTTCTGGTCCTTCTTTATTTACCATTGAAATATTTAAAAATTCGTTAATTTTTTGCTGGGTCTTTGTCGCTGTGCATGGGCTTTTTCTAGGTGAGGTGAGCAGGGGCTACTGTTTATTGCGGAGTGCAAACTTTACACTGCAGCAGCTTCTTCGTTGCAGAGCTTGGGCTGTAGAGCACGTGGACTCAGAGTTGTGGTGTATGGGCTTAGCTGCTCTGCAGTATGTGGAATCTTTCTGGACCAGGGGTCGAACCTGTGTCCCTGGGATTGGGAGGCGAATTCTTAACCACTGGACCACCAGGGAAGCCCTTGCTATTGATGCTGACCCCACTGACCACCCACTGTTCCTTCCTGAACCCTCTTCCTGGTACCTGGGATACCACCCTGTCCCCATTTCCTCCCTGGTTTCCTTTTCTCCTCTGTTTCTTTGTAGGATCCTTTCCCTCTGCCAGTCCTCAAAGCTGGGCACTCCCCATGGCTCTGTCCTGGAGCTGCTGCCCCTTTCACTGGACGTGACCCACCTAGGTGACTCCCTGATCATCCAGTCACTGTGGTCACCACCCTTCCTTGCTCATGGCACCCAAACCTCTCTCTCTTTAGCCCTGGGTCCCACCCTGGGTGTCATGCTCACATCTCCACTCTCCAGCCTAGTGCGTTTCTCCCCAGATGGTCCACAGTTAACCTTCAACTCAACATGTCCAAATTGAGGTTCATTACAGCACCCCCTGCCACTGCCCTGTCCTAGCAAGTGACACCATCTACCCAGCTGCTTAAGCCACCAACCAATGAACCATATTCCAGTTTATCCCTCTACCTTACCCATCTGACATTCTTGGTATTTCTAAAGCCAAGCCTTCTTCTCTATTTTATCTCCTTTTCCAAGACCGGGCTCATCCTCCCTTGCCTGGGATATCAGCACTGACTTCAGCCTCTAGTCTCCCTCTTTCTCTAGTCTTGACAATGAATTTGAATTCATTGTCCACAGCTGTCAGATGGGTTTATCTTCCACACAGAGCTGGCCCTGTCACTTCTGCACTTAAAACCCTCTGTGTCTCCCTGGTACCTATTTAGGATGAAATTCAGGCTCTGAGGCAGGCATTTACACCTCCACAGCCCTTTGTTCCTCTCCGGCCCATTCTTTCTTCTGTGTCATCCCCTGTTTCCCTAACTGTGTGTTGAGTGCCCACCATGTGCTAACTGTGAAGGGCAAGGTGGGGGAGCTTGAAGGGGAATGGTGAGAAGCCACTGGCAATGCAGTGATCACAGCTAGTGCAGGAGAAAGGAAGGAAGGAAGGAAGGAAGGAAGAGAGAAAGAAAGAAAAAAAGAAAGAAAGAAATAGCGCTAAGTCGTGTCTGACTCTTGTGATCCCATGAACTGCAGCCCACCAGGCTCCTCTGTCCATGGGATTCTCCAGGCAAGAACACTGGAATGGGTTGCCATTTCCTTCTCCAGGGGATCTTCCCGACCAAGGAGTTGAACCCAGGTCTCCCACACTGCAGGCAGATGCTTTACTGACAGAGCTGTAGTCACCAAACAAACTGAGAGTCACACAGTCTGGTCCGTTTCCTGATGAGAAAGTACCTGGAGATAAAGGAGCCTGTAAGGAGTACGGGGAACTCGACTCTGCCTCTGTTCCAGCCAGAGAAGGTCAGTCCTGATCTTTCCTGCTGCTGGAAATGCTAACTGGCCCATTAGTCCTGCTGATGATTCCACACTCTCACTCTGTCCAGAATTCATCCTTCTCTCTCTCCACTGGCTGCCTGATGCAGGCCTTCCAGATTTCTCATGTGGATCACTTCCTGATTTTTCACCTGGATCACTTTGATGGCCTCCTAATTGTCACCTCTCTTGACCTCCAGCCCACCCCACCCAGTGCTATCAGAGTATCCTTCCTATGACACAAATCTGAAGACTGCTGCAGGAAACAGCTCACTTCTTTCTGTGACCTCTGAGGCCCTTCTCTCTTAGGGTCTTTTCTTCTCCGTCAGAGCTGCGCTCCCCTCTTCCTCTTAAGCACTGGCCATGCTCCACTGCCCACCAGCTCCAAGCTGGGGTTGTGTGTGCACATCTCTAGCTGTAGGGACAGAATAACCAGTGAGAAAGAGGAGACAGGGATTGCAGACCATCCTTTCAACACGTTCTGCAGTGAAGGGGAGCAGGAAAATGGTCTGGGAGCTGGGGACAGGCATGGAGATGGCTGGAGTTAGATGTTTGTTACAGGAGACCCTGGAGCAGGCATGCCTTCTGCCCTGGATGACATGGTGGGGAGGGGGAAGATGGTGATGGAGAAAGAGGGGACCCCTGGATACTTAAACAGGTGAGAGATCCAGGCCCTGCTTGGGGGGGTGGGGGTGGCAGTGGGGAGCCCTGGGCAGAGCAGCGACCTTCCTCCATACATTGAGCGGGAGGGAGGCAGAGTTTGGGTGCAGATATGGGAGGCTTGCCAAGCATCCTCATGGGAAGATGAGGGAGTGCTTTCTGATGGGGACCATGTTCTGAACAAAGCATGAGGCCAGTGTGGGTGAGAATGGTGTGGGGTGTGTGGAGAGGAGAAAGGATGAGACACTTGTTT
This sequence comes from Redunca redunca, assembly GCA_006410935.1. Classification (NCBI taxonomy): domain Eukaryota; kingdom Metazoa; phylum Chordata; class Mammalia; order Artiodactyla; family Bovidae; genus Redunca; species Redunca redunca. The sequence goes on along the minus strand of SJYQ01000182.1, from coordinate 96,278 downwards.
GGGAGAACAGAGAACACGCACAAGGGCAGTTAGACAGCTAGTATAGTGCTGCTGAGTGGTGACAGGGCTCTTTTGAGATTTGAGGTTAGGCATTTAGAGGAAAGTCAGCTCTCTTTTCCTCCAGCCGTGTTCTGCTGCGTGGGTGCAGGCAGCGAGGAGGGTGTGTGGATTTACCAAGTTTGGGCGTGGCTTCTAATAATACAGGAGGGAGAGAGAGGAAAGAAAGTGGCAGCGGAGGGGCAGTGACCCTGAGCCAGGGGTGCTGAGTGTCTGGAGGGCTCAGCAACACTGTGGGAATGCAGCCTGGAAGGAGAACAGGTGCCAGGCGATCACCTGGCAGGAGGCTTGAGGTGGAGATGGTCTAGACGGTGCCATTTCCATGATGGTAAGGTCAAGGGTGGGACACCCATGGGAGTAGGTGGATGGGGGCTTCCAAGCGGAGAACAGAGAGGCCCTGATGTTGATGGATGCTCCAGGTGGGTGCTGAGTCACCCGAAACGATGCCATTATGGGGCTGGAGAAGAAGACAGAGAGTGAGGGTGTTGCTAAAGTCTGTAATGAATGAGGGGTGCAATGCGGGGTGGGAGTTGTCTCACCTTTCAGTGGGATGAAACGGACGGTGGAGAGAGGTAAAGTCTCTTGTCCAGGATTCAGAGGAGCTGGAGTTCTGAGTTGGGAGGGAGCATCAGTGTTTTGGGAGGGCAGTGGGGAGGTAGGACACCCACCTCACCTCCCCGCCCCAGGTGGTGTGGGATATGGAAGAGAGAGCAGCACCCATTCTCTGGGAGGCGGCAGGAAGTGGCATATCAGCAGACAGCCAGGTGTCAACGTTCAGGAAAGACATTGGGGAAGCGGGGTGTTTGGGATGATAGACCCTGAGTTTTCAGAGCTGAGAGGTGGTGCTCCCAGGAGCCGGATTTCTCAGGGTCTGTGGGAGGCTTAGCTTCTGCTCTGTGGAGAAGGCACCAGCCCCATGGCCCTCTAGCTTCTGGTCCTCAGTAGCAGTGGCTAGCTATGGTCGCTTGCTGATGAAATGATAAGGATGCTATGAGACAAGGGTCTGGGCCTGGCTTCATGCTGGCCAGTCAGGAGCTCTCTGATCTTTTGGGACTGATGGGTGCGGGGTGTCCAGCCAAGCAAGCCCACCAGTTGGTGGCGGGAGGTTGATGGTCCTGCTTGCCGTGGAAGGCCCCACCCTCCACGCTGTCCGAGTTTTGCAGGTAAGAGCTGAAATGCATTTCAAGGGTGACTGAGCACTGGATGTACTGTGGTTTGGCAGGCGCTGGTGACACAGGTGTCTGCGTAATTGTGATGAGTTGTACAGAGATGCAGCCATGGGCTGGCCTGGGGCAGGGGTGGGTACGGGACCACCAGCGTGGGTGGTTTCACCTTGCAGTGGGAAGGAACCTCAGGGCACAAGCCCAGGCAGGTGAAAACTTTTGCATTTCTTTAAACTAATTCAGCCTCCAAGTCTCTATCCTATTAGAATGGGGGAAATTTAACCTAGTGGCACTATTTCCATGGAGATGCCCACTGCCTAACCCTTTTAGTCCCTCTAGACCCCGAATTTTCCTAACAGCGTTGACTAGGAATGTGATGCCTGGGGCCCCAAGAGCATGGCATGCCTCCCCTGCCTGCCCATTTTACTGATGAGTTGGTAGAGACCCAGAGAGGCCAAAGGCTGCTTAGCTCTTAAATAGCGGCTCCTGTACCCAGTGCATCTAACCTGGGGCCAGATCACTAGTGGACAGAGAAGGAACCCACTGCAGTCAGGGAGAGTGGGGGACTGCGGGCAGGGAAGGCATTTCTGATGCTGAGGAGGAGGAAGAAGGGCATTTGGGAAGTAGCAGCAGCTAACTCGGACCTGGGAGGAGGGGCTGGACCTGGAGAGGTGAGAAGAGAAGGGCGGTCCTGGGGGAGGGAACAGCAGGGGCAAAGGAGTGGAGGGAGGACGAGCTGCCAGGTCAGAGAATTAATTATTTAAATTGGCTCTTTGTGTGTAGCTGGACTGAGGTGCCTCAAGGCTGGTGTCCTCCCAGCCACACCTCTTTAGACTCTAAACTTAACTGGAGGGAAAAGGACTCTCCATTTGCTCTTCCCTGGTGCCCTGAGCTTCACACACAGGTGGGTTCACTTAATCTTCTCATCGGCACCGAGGGGCAGATGTTTTTGGCTCTGTGGTGCAAATAAGGGAAGTGAGGATGGCCAAGGGCCTCGTGCCTCCCACCACTCACGTGGCCACAACAAAACTGGGGACACATGGTACGTACCCCTGACAAAGCGCCAGCAAGAGGGGAGAGGGTGCCTGGTAATCCCAAGGGAAGCCCCCCGGAGACTGGTGGGCATCGGTCTCTCCCTGAGGCTGTCCTGTGGGGAACGGTGAAGACAGAAGCCGGGGGGACCTCAGCCCCGTCTCTCATTGAGGGCCATCGTGGACCATGGGTTCCCTCTCCCCATCTCTTGCAGAAAGGGTTTGGCTGTACAAACTCCGAACCCTCTCACCGCCATCAACTGAACTACTTGCGCTTCATCTGTTGCCTCCCACCTGCTTGAGGCTGAGAACTTGCTTCATCCTTGCCTCCCTGGCCCTCCCCAGCCATGGATTAGCTTAAATATCTCAGAATCTGAGATCTGTCTCAACACAGCCCCATCTGAGTGTTGTTTGTCTTAAAATGGGCTCACAGGGACATCTCTTGTGGTCCAGTGGTTAAGAATCCAGCTTTCACTGCAGGGAGCTTGGGTTCAATCCCTGACTGGGTAACTAAGATCCTGTATGCCTTGGGGCAACTGAGCCCCCGAGCTGCCAACTACAGAGCCCACGCTCTCTGGAGCCCCCGGCCACAGCTGGAGAGAAGCCTGCATGCCACAGCGAAGATCCTACCAGCTGCATCTAAGACTTGACTCCGCCAAAAAATAAAATAAAATAAAGGAAATAAACATTAAAAAAAACCTTTCTGTTAAAAAAAAAAATGGGCTCACCTATGGGTTCCTGCCCCTTAGCAACCTCATGATTCTGAATTCCCCACTGAAAGAAGACATTCACCCAACATACATGGGATGGACCCACTGGGCTCTGATGACAGGACCGCCTACGGTGTGCACACCCACGGAGCTGCATCGATATACTAGTTCCCATCCGTACACTCTCCCTGCCTTGCTTATCCACTTTAGAGGCTAAGAATCTGCAGCACAGAGAGGTTAAGGGACTTAACAAAGCTCTCACAGCTTGCAAGAAGCAGAGCTGGGATTAGAACACAGAACTCTGTGACTTCAGGCTATATAACCTATGACTAAGATGCCCATCTCTGGCTGAGCTCAAGGATGCAGAGACATTACACAGGGGCCCAACAGCTTCTCCTCCAGGCTAGGGGCTCTGAGCCACACACCACCGGGGGCCACTACCCAGCAAGGACAACCAGCCCCCGCTCTGCCCCTCGTGGTCTCTCCATGGTGCTGGTGGGCGGGGCCCCCTCTCTGGCTGGAGTCTCCAGGCAGCAGTAGGATGCATAACTGATGGTGATTAGCTAAATCATAACATGCATAAGTGATGAACCAACTGGTGCCAGGCCGCGCTGAGAGGCAGCGGGCACCCCACCCCCGCTACGCCCGGCCCAGAGAAGCCACCACAGGCTGCCTCCCTGTGTTATCTGGCACATCAAGTGCTGCGACAATGAATATAGATTGACCTTATTATAGCAGCCGGCTGCTGGTGCCAGGCGCAGCCAGGCATCCTTTGCACAAATTAAAGGTGTCAGCATGTAATTTACGCTTCATGGCGAGAAGGGATGCAGGGGGTGGGGGGAGGCACCGAGGCAGGTAGAAAGCAAGGTGGGCCCCCGTCAGGCTTGCAGCCGGAGCCCATGCGCCGTGTCGGGAGGTGCAGCCCACGTGTCATTTCCTCTGTCTTTGCACAATTTTTTTTTAAGCTATTCCTTGCTCAAGGGGAGCAGCCCCCTCTCCTAAGCTCCCCCCTTCCCACGCTCTGTGTGCGTCTGTGTGTATTTTTCAGCTAAATTACCGGTTTTACCTGAAGAGCGTGAAGTAGGTGTGCTAATTTACAGCTCGGCAGCTGAAGCTGCGGTGCGGGCGCTGTCTGGGAGGGCTGTAATACGACATCATTTTACTAGCGCACCCCAGAGCAGCTTGACATCTCGAGTTGGGCCTGTGATTAAAGTTGTAGTCTTCTTCCCCCCTCCCTCTCCCTTCTCCAACACGGAGAACAGATTAAACTCTAAGTAATAGATCTCGGGTTTCTTGCCATCCCACTGATATTCACAGTACACAGTTTGACACAAAGAGTAAGTTATACATCACAAACAACAGCCTCTGCTCTTTACCGCCTAGAATTAATTTTCCATTTGCTAAGCTCTCTTCTTCTCCCAGCCCATTTTCCTGTTGAGAGGGTCTCTCTCTCTCCCTCCTAGAAAAGGCAGAAGAGGAAAAATCTCAGGTCAGAATTGAGAGAGGTAGTCCAGGACAGCTGGTTTAGCCCCAACGGTTTACAGAGACGGAGACTGAGGCCTGGAGAGGGAAGGTGATTTGCTGATGTCGCCCTGTGGCTTTGTGGCAGAGAGGGGACTGTATCGGGCGCCCTCCCACAACTCTGCCCACCTCCCCCTTGCCTGTAGAGTGGAGAAGGTGCTTGACTTCCAGGCTGCCCGAGAGCTCATTGTCCTCTGATTGTCCCTCTGCTCTCCCCCTTGCGTGCAAAGCTCTCTCTGCCTTCTCTGCCCTGCTCTGTGTCCCAGGAGGGGACTATTAGGGGCTGCTGCCTGCCTGGGCTTGGCCTATAGAAGGTACTGGAATGAGAAAGCAGGGTGGGAGGCTACTTCTTTTCTGCTTCTCCCTACCAGAATGCTGTGTCTGGGGAACGGCTGCCTCCCGCTGGCCTGCTGCTCTTGAGGGGTGGACCCTCTTCCATGGCTCCAGCTCCTGACAGGCTCTGTTGATACCACTAGCTCCTAGCTCTTTAGGTTTGGGATGCCAACAGCCGTCTGTCATCGCTGGTCTCTAGGAGCCTCACCATGCTTTCAGATTCCCTCCACTCTGCCTTCCCCTATCAGTGGTCCCGCCACTGGTGTCTCTTTAGTTGAGCCATCCGGGGGATTCTGTTTTCTGTGGGAACTCTGAGTCACCCTGTTCTTCTCTGAGGACCCATGCATGCGAGTGCAGTCCTGCAGGCGCACAAGGGTGGCCGGCTTCCTAGGGAGTCAGGCCGCTCTGGGAGCATTCTGCCCTTAACCCAGCTGTCCTGCCCCGCCCCTCCCCACCAGGACCCTTGATGAATGCCTGCACATCTCCCCTCAGGGCAGCTCAGGGTGGCCCAGGGAGGTAATGTCTCTTTAGGCCATCTCAGAGCTGTGGACCTTGAGGCTTGGAGAGGTTGAGTCTTTTCTCCAGGATCTCCCAACCTTCGGCATCAGAGTACAGCTGGGAACATGGGGCTAGCCGGCTCCAGGGCTGAGCGCCTTCCTCTGTGCTGTCTGGAGGCTAACTCTGTTGAACTCACATAGGAAACCCAGGCACACACCTGCACACACATGCATGGAGGACAAAATGCCTTTGGGGAGCAGTAGATGAACATGAGTAGAGCGCAGGGCCAGGAATGATGAGGACTGGAGATGACAGATGGGGTGGGCAAATCCAGGAGGGCTTTCTGGAGGAGGTGAGCAGGTATTGAAGAGAAATTAGAATCTGAATAAGACTGTGTAGCTGAGCACCCCTCAGTAGACTAGGTTAAGGGGGGTGCTGGGGAGATGCTTTAAAAATACAGATCCCCAGACTCATGTCTGTCTTTATGAATCAGAATCTCTAGGAAAGTCACCTAAGAATCTGTTTTGTTTTAAGGTGATCATGAGATGCAGCCAGGCTTGGAAACTATGGGGCCTCCCCATCTTAAGAGGAATGTACAGTCAGCTTCAGGACTTACAGCTACCAGTCCAGAGCCAGGGCTAGAACCCAGGTCTCCTGGCTCCCAGGACAGTGCTCACCCCACCACTGATTTGAGGGGCAGAGCAGAAATGCAGCCCTGAACCACGGTCTCACAGCCCTCCCTCCACCAGCCGCTCTGCAGCCGATCCTCAAGATGGCAAGCAGGGGGTGGATGAAGGTGGTGGCAAAGCGAGAATGCGCCTGGAATAACATGACATTTAGAAATCTGAATCAGCTGGCACTTTCCATTTTCCCTCCTCCCCTCTGCACTACACTCCCCGCCTCTCCCAGCCCTCTCTCTAAGCTGTAGGAGCAGCAACAGGCCTGGACATCCAGTGGGAAGTGGAATCTGTAGAAGGGCACACACTTGGAAGGATGGATGGAGCCTGAGATGAGAGCAGAGACCTGGGCTCCAAACCAAGGGCGGCCCCTTCTTGCTGTGTGACTTTGGGCAAAGTGCTGTGCCTCTCTGGGCCTCACCATGTTATGCTCAAGGCAGTCCTGTAAGCACCCTAGGACATTCGTGCGAGGGGTGACCCTGCCAGACTTACTCTATCCAGAACACTTCCATCTGCCATGCTATCCTGGAATTCCATTGTACCGTTCCATTCCTTTGGTCCTGAATAACTGGAGCCTGGGATGACAGAGGTGTGAGGATGTTGAGGGTTAGGGAGGAGGCTAGAGGTGGGAGGGAGCCAGGCAGGGGCAGAGGGTAGACAAGTGGAAGGCTGGCAGCTTAGACAAGTCTCAGCCCCCTCCTCTTTCACTCTCAGCTCCGGAGCAGAAGCGGAGGCAGCCCCCATGTCATCAGCTCTGGGATCCACATCAACACGCAGGTGGGGTGGGGGAAGTGAGCAAATGGTACCCCGGTCCTCAGGTGGCTTGTGCCCTCTTCAGTGTGGAAGATGGCTAGGTCTTCCTCGAGTCTGGCTGGGGCAGCCCCTTGGACAAGGGTGCCTGGGCTCTGTCTCCAGGCCCTCCCCAGCTCCCTGCACACCCGGCAGAGTGAATCAGCTGTGTGTGTGTGTGTTTGCACCCCCACCCCCAGATGGAGCCTGACTCACCACATGTCCCCGCAGTCTGACACAGCGCCAGATGCCCAGCAGGCTTCCTGGGGACATCCACTGGATGGAGTCCGTGTGCCCCACCAGGGCCCTCTTAGCCCTTCAAGGCTGGATGCATGGTCCTAAGAAGGGCACCCTGAGCAAGGCTCCTTCCTGGGTGGGGAGTGATCACATCTGGGAAATGGGGGCAGGGGTGGTCAGGCTCATAGAGGGCAGAGCCCTTTCTGGCCTTGCCCTCCATAGATCCCACCACCTCTCCTGCCAGGAAGAGAGCAGGCGGAGTGTGGAGTCAGAGCAAAGATAGCCATGTCTGTTTCCTTTACTGCCCTTTATGCAGTGACTCAGTGGAGAAGGAAATGGCACCCCATTCCAGTCTTCTTGCCTGGGAGATCCCATGGCCAGTGGAGCCTGGCGGGCTGCAGTCCATGGGGTTGCAAGAGAGTCGGACTTGACTTAATGACTAAACAGCAGCAACAACACAGTGACTCAGGCAGGCTGACACGTAGTCGGTGCTCTTTTAATGTCTGTGGGGAGAGATGAGGAAAGAAGGAAGGAAGAGGAGGGAGGGAGACAGTTGGGTCAGGCTGGGGTGTGCAGCCCCCTTAGCTGGCTCTGCCCCTGCTCTATGTCCTCCTGACCCAGTTGGCTCCTGCCCAGCCCCACCCCTCACTTTGCTTCCCTGGCCATGGCCCCGCCTCCTGATGGAGGTCCTCCTGGAAGGGATGGCAGGGAAGAGTGCTGGAGGAAACTCCCTGCAAAACAGAGCTTCATTCTAGAGACTAGAGAACGTCTGCCTCAATTCTCCAGACCTCCTCCTCCGAGGAGCCCTCCAGGTAGCAGGAGGTATCCCAAGCCCTGAACCTTGGCAAACCACCCCATTCCAAAGCCCCGCTAAAGGTGTGTGAGCTGTAGACTGCTGTCTCGGAAGGACCGGATTTAACTGGTCCCTGACTGAGGGTGTGGGTGTGGGAGGGTTGTAGAGAGTAATGCACTCCAGAAAGTAGGAAAGCAAGAGTGAGGAGGCTTTCCATGCCCAGGGCCCATCTGTGGCTCCCTACTTGGTTTTTGCACTTAGGCCATCTGCTTCTAACCACAGGTCAGAAATCAACCTCTGCTCACCCTGACGTGTGACCAGCTGTGTGGTCAGAGCACCCTGTCTGAACTGGGGCTGGTCTCCACCAACATCCTGGCCTGCCCCGCCCCCATCCCAGGCAGGAAGTGTGCTGAGGTGCCTCGGCAGGGGACAGGACTCTGCCATCAGCCAGCGGGGAGGCCTTGATTTCTGTCTTGGGATTTTTTTCAAGGCACATTCCTCTTTGTTCTCTGTCCCTGTTGTTTCTCACCAAGGCCATCTGGGAAGAGGACACGGCACAAAGCATCCGCTGCCCATCCTGGACATGAACTCTGTTCCCTGCACGTGCCGAGTCTTGGCTGGCATGTGGTGTGGGGAGGACAATGGGACAGGCTGGGCCCTAGCTTAGGACCCAAGCATCAGGGGACTTTAAACTCAAGAGGAAACTCTGGAGAGCTGCAACCAGGCCATTTAACTCCGGAGGAAGTAGGGATCCCACAGAGGCTGTGTGACTCACCCAGTCCCATTTCACAGATGAGATGGAGCATGACCTGCTCAGGGTCACACCACAGTGGCAGAGCTCTGCCTGGAGCCCAAACCTCTGGGCTCTTAGCTCCTAGTTCTCTTCCATGACAGTGAGAGCCTGCTGGTCTCCTTTAGGTGCATGGTTCTTTAGAAAGTAGTTATGATTATTCCCATTTTACACACGAGGAAACTGAAGCTCAGAGCAATTATGCCTTCACCTCAGCTGAGATCAGATGCCACAGGTCCAGTGGAGGCCCAGGTCCCGGCCCCTCCAGGAAGACTACCTGGAGTGCTTTCTTCTCCAAGGTCTTAATACATAAAGAAAAGAAGGATAAGGAGGAAGGAAGCAAGGAAACCTTCATGACCAAGGAAACCTTCAGGAAGTGAAGTGAAAGTCGCTCAGTTGTGTTTGAGTCTTTGCGACCCCATGAATTGTACAGTCCATGGAATTCTCCAGGCCAGAATACTGGAGTGGATAGCTGTTCCCTTCTCCAGGGGATCTTCCCAACCCAGGCATTGAGCCCAGGTCCTGGGCATTGCAGGTGGATTCTTTACCAACTGAGCTGTCCTTGCCAAATACTGTGCTGGCACTCAGGATCCTAATGGACCACCTCGTGAAGGGCTCATTTTACAGATGCTGCTGCTGCTAAGTGGCTTCAGTCGTGTCCGACTCTGTGCGACCCCATAGATGGCAGCCCATGAGGCTCCCCCGTCCCTGGGATTCTCTAGGCAAGAACACTGGAGTGGGTTGCCATTTGCTTCTCCAATGCATGAAAGTGAAAAGTGAAAGTGAAGTCGCTCAGTCGTGTCTGACTCTTAGCGACCCCATGGACTGCAGCCTACCAGGCTCCTCCGCCCATGGGATTTTCCAGGCAAGCAAGTTGGAGTGGGGTGCCATTGTCTTCTCTGCATTTTACAGACGAGGAGACTGAGATTCAGAGATCTCAGGTCCAAACCACGTTTGTCTGGTTCCCAAGATCAGTGCACTGTTCTCCCTATTCAACCACATAAAGACCCTGATGCTGGGAAAGATTGAGGACAGGAGGAGAAGGGGGCGACAGAGGATGAGATAGTTGGATGGCACCATTGACTCAATGGACATGAGTTTTAGCAAACTCCAAGGAATAGTGACGGACAGGGAAGACTGGCTTGCTGCAGTCCATGGGGTCAGAAAGAGTTGGACATGACTGAGCAAGTGAGCAGCAACAACAAATTCTTTTATTCTAGAATGTTTCCTGGGTGCCGTCTTGTCTCTGTGATTCAGCGCTAAGTTCACTGACTCTGAAGAACCTGTCCTTGTTTATGCCCTGCAGATGACCCAGGGCTTGGTCCCAAGGGATGGTGAGCAAACACTCAAGGCCTTGAGAAGGCAGCAATGTGACAGGGGCAGCAGGAGTCACGGAGCAGGCCAGTGGATTTCACATCCCCTGTCTGCCGCTTCCTAGACCTTGGACTCTTAATTCACCCGGTGGCCATGACCCCGAGCCTCAGACTCACTGAGTGAAGTTTGGGGCAGGGGCTGAGTTCTGAGCATCAAGCATCCGGCAGGAGACCCACCTCATGGGTGTGCACAGATCAGGAGGTGACCGATCTCATCAGCTCGCTCCTGTCAAGGGCGTCTCCGGGGTGGCCCCCGCCCCCAGCTACCAGCTGGCCCTCCCCTCCTGGAGGACGCCTGCCTCCCCTGGGCCCCATATGTGCGGGGGCCTGGCTCTAGTGGATGGCACATGGGGGCCTGTTTGCCTTTGTGTCGCTAGCCGTGGGTGGTAGCTGTGAAAACTCCACTCCCAGCGTGCCCCCACCCCGCCTCCAGGCTGTTCATCCTGAGTGCTGAGCCAGGTTCCTCGGTGCCTCCAGAGGCCCAGAGGGAGACAGGGAACTCAGAATGCACTGGCCTCCCCCTGCCGCCCGTTCTGAGCAGCAAGGGGCACTGCGAGGTGAACTCTGGGCTTCATGGCCGAGGGGGCAGGGGGCGCTGGAGCAGAGTACTGGCCAGACACTTGCTGCAGACACACTGCCTGCCAGTCAGGCCCCAGTCCCCAAGCGTCTACTGCAAGACCCTGGTTCCGATGGAGGAGGAAGCCGCTCAAGCCACCATCAGGAGGTGGGATGGGGAGGCCCTGTTGCACAGGCTAAGCTAGCTAGCTCCCCAATCCTCAGTCTTCAGTGCCAACATCTCCCTTGGGTTCTCAAACCAAGCAGACCTCTCAAAGGGGAGTGTGGGAGGCCGGAGTGCTCAGAGCTCCGGATTTTCTTCTCGGCACTGCATGATCACCTGGGGGAGGTTGGGAGTGGGTCAGAGACTCCTCCCTGTGGGAGCAGGGCTAGACCTATGGCTCTGTTTGCTCCTACCCACTTACCTGGCCTCTCCTGCCAGCAGCTGAGTTCTTCCCTTTGCTTCAGCTACTCCAGCCTTTTTTCTGTCCCATTGAGTCAGCTAAGCCTGTCTTCTCCCCTGGAGATGCTCAGAACCTGTTCTTTTCACAGGGGACTCTTTCTTATCAAGACCAGCCAGCTCTTGTGGACCCCGTGCACCAGGGCAGGTGGCCCTCTTTTATAATCTTCAGAGCACACGTGTACAGCAGGAGTTCTCTGGGTTTTTTTTTTTTTTTTTTAATTTTTAATTAAGTATAGTTGATAAAGAAGGCTGAGTGCCAAAGAATTGATGCTTTTGAACTGTGGTGTTGGAGAGTCCCTTGGACTGCAAGATCAAACCAGTCAATCCTAAAGGAAATCAATCCTGAATATTCATTGGAAGGACTGAGGCTGAAGTTCCAATACTTTGGCCACCTGATGTGAAGAGCCGACTCGTTGGAAAGTACCCTGATGGTGGGAAAGATTGAAGGCAGGAGGAGAAGGAGACGACACAGGACAAGATGGTTGGATGGCATCACCGACGTGAGTTTGAGCAAATTCGGGGAGATGGTGAAGGACAGGAAAGCCTGGCATGCTTCAGTCTGTGGGGTTGCAAAGAGTCAGACATGACTGAGCGGCTGAACAACAATAGTTGATTTACAATGTGGTGTTAATTTCTGCTGTACAGCGGAGTGACTCAGTTATACATACATATGTATATATATATATATATTTATTCTTTTCCATTATGACTTATCTCAGGATGTTGAATATAGTTCCCTGTGCTATACGGTAGGACCTTGCTGGTTAGCCTTCCCATATATAGTAGTTTGCATCTGCTAATCCCAAACTCCCGGGGCTTATTTTTATCAGATTGTTTCTTGCTGCTTTTCTGTCTCCTCCACGACAGTGGAAACGCTCCCACTTAGACTGTGGATTTTTGATCTGTGCTGTAACTGCAGTGCCTAGCACTGAAGGTGCTCAGGAAACACCTTCTAAATGAATGCGAACCCTCATCATCCTGCCCTGCTGTGTAAATGATGACAGGACTATAAGGAGGAACAGGAGGCTCATTTAGAAAGCTCTTCTGACTTTCCTAGGGTGTTGATGTCATCCAGCTCATTAGGTCCCCTGGAGAATCAATAATGGGATCACGGCCACTGCCTGCACGTCTTCTCCCCTGGAGTTGCTCAGAACCTGCTCTTTACACAGGGGACCCTTTCTTATCAAGACCAGCCAGCTCTTGTGGGCCCCGTGCCCTGGGACAGGTGGCCCTCTTTTATAACCTTCAGAGCACGTATGTGCTGGTATAAGACTGAGGGAGGGGAAGCATCGCAGTCAGAGGACACAGGACAGCAGCGCAGGAGTGTCTGTCTGTCCTCTAGTTGGGTCAGCTTTAGGAAACCCCACACAAGGAGGCGCATTTCCACCTGGGAATGGAGCCTCAGGCTTCTAGCTCAGGACTGCCCCTCCTGAGGGTACAAGACCCCTCGCAAAAGCCCCTCGTGCCCACAGAAGAGGGGCTGCAGCACAGTGAGGTGCTGTGGCCAGAGGTCAAATTGCAAATAACAAATGGTCTTCAATTTCATTTCCATCAGATTCTTTATTCCTGCCTGTGAGGGCAGGCTGGAGATGTTATGTTTGCAGCTAAACGGGTCTCGAATGAGGGTCTCCTTTTTGGATCCCCTGGGCAGGGAGGGGTCAGGACTGGAAGGAACCAAGAGCGGTGGTCTCTAAACTTGTCAACTTCTGCCTCACTATCAAGAAAAAAACAGATCCCACCTCCACCAGTATATGTATGTATATTGTTTATTCATTATGCACATTCAAATGTAATAATATATTGTGTATACAATGAACATGTACAGATATGGATGATTTGAAGTGTAATTTTAAAATGTAAATAACATTCCTATACTTTTCTTCCCATCCTACTATTTCTTCATTTGCCAATGTCCAGCCTGAGGATTATGCACCCCATTTGGTGACCACCGACTAAAAACATGGGCTTTGGAGCCCAACAGACCTCTGTTCGAATCCAGGCTTTTTTGGTGACTATCTATATGGCATTAGACCAGCCTCTCAGCCACAATGTCTTCTGTAAAGTGAGTTGATAATTTCTACTTTGCTGTGTGGCTCAGATGAAGTGGTGGGTCCAGGCTCTTGCAGGCTGGAAGAGCCCACATATGCTAACTATGGTGCTGATGACCACGATTGGGTTTCCCTTTTTTGTTTAAATTATTTAAACTCAACCCCAGATACCACGGGCTACAGGCTTGTTTTCTGAGCTGCTGCATGGTCACCAGAGATGGTGAGTCATGCCCAGCGTAGGATGGGCCTAAGTCTTCTGTCCCCCTAATCTAATGACCCCAGATTACATGCAGACTGATGGACCTGGGACCTGGATGAAGCAAGGTGGACTTGGTGACCCTGCAGTTTTGATGGAACTAAGAGATGGGTCAAGCTTCCACTTTCTCTGTGTTCCTTATAAAATAATGGAAGTGTCAGCTTGGGTTCATGGGCCGGTCACAGTTTCAATCCCTCCCTAACTTCATAAGGCAAGTCCATGAATTATACAGTGCTGGAGCAGACGGCGCGAAGTACGGATGTATCACAAGCCGGGCTTAATAAGGACACTCCAGCTATTCTTGGAGGCATTTGCAAGTCAAAAATATGGCGCATGAGGATTTGATGCAGACTTCAAATTCTGAAGATTTCAGCTGGGTCAGCAGTATTTTATGTTAAATTCCATCAACGAATAATACAGAAATGGCAATGAGGTGGTCACCGTATTTTGTCTTTTTAAAAATTTTAGTTCTTTGGTGATAGCACATATGGTCAAATGGGCCTGCCACCCCTTCCTACCAAGTAATATCAACATACATCTGTCCACCTTCCCAAGGACTCACGGTGAGCATGGGACACTCCCTTGCTGAGGAATTAGAAAGTTTTCCACCCATTATAGATTTGTGCTAAATAGAGAGATGAAAGCTTTTCTATTTTCTTTCTTCTTTTTCACCAAGATTTTGTATGTGATTCCTGCTATTCTCTGTAATGTGTGTACCAGCGGTTAGAAACTCAGGCAAGAAGGAAGAGAAACCAGTATTTTACCATTTATTGAAAAATGGGGACTGTTTAAAAGATGATTAAATTTCACTGGAGAAGAAGAACCATAGTGAAAGGGGGAAGTTGGTCTCCTCTGATCCAGGAAGGTGGTGCCTCACAGAAACAGAGATGCTGGGTCCTGGAGAAACAGGGCTCCAGCCATGATGGGTTCATGCATAGGTTTCTTTACAAAGACAGTATTGAAGGGGCAAGGCAAGCAGGCATCATGTGCCAGAGATGATAGAGGAATGAAAGTTATAGCAGCCAAGAGGCCTTTGTGAACCTCCTTCTCTGAGTATTGATGACATCACAGGACCATAACTTCCCTAACTCACTTTCTTGGATACTGGAGTGCCAATAGCATCTTCAGGTACATGAGGGCCAGCTGCATTTTAGGAAATCCCAAGAGTAAACTCACTAGGGCAGTAATGAAGGTATTTAAGGCAGCAGCAAAGCATATGAATGGCTTGTAGATTAGAAGATTTTGAGGCTGAAAAAGTTCCAGTACTTGAAAGGTAGATAGACCAGCTTTTCTCAAATACGCACAAGAATCCCCTGGTAATCTTGTCAAATTAATTAAAAACCCTGATTCTGGGAGGTACCCGAGTTGTTGCATTTCTTAAAGGGCCCAGGTGATGCTAAGGCTGCTGGTCCATGACCACCCTTTGGGTACTGAGGGTATAGACCAGGGTCATTTCTCCAAGAAGATGTGCACTCAGACATGTGTGTGTGAGCCCTGAGCTCAGGCACTGGGATGGGGACATAGAAATGCCGACACTAAGCTCATGGCTTTAAGTCTGCTTCCAACCAGGACCCTAGTTGGTTGGCCCACTTAGAATGCAAGACCAGGAGAGCTGGACAAACACAGGCGGAGCACAGAGCATGGGACTAAGAGTCAGGGGAAGCTCTGGGTTCTCCTAAGACCTCCCCTACTTAGCCGAGTGACATGGGCAGCCTGTGTGGCTTCCTTTTCCTCATCTGCATGTGTCTGCTATGCAGTAAGGGGGCATCTCTACCATGTTCCATAAAATTGAGTGGGATTGAGAGTCAGGGTCTGGAAGACACTCCTAGCAATAGCAGCCATAGAAGGAGAACTGCATAAGTATGGGTGCAAATCCTGGCTCTGCAGGTTGGTCAGTGGTTGGTCCTTGGGCAATTTTTCTCAACTGCTTAAGGCTCAGTGATTGGGACACTGGCATGAACCCAGACAATCTCAATAGAGGGATGTGGGCTCTGCTCTGTGGCCTCTTGGGACCACAGAGCTGGCTTCCCAAAGATCAGATCATGGCACCATCCGCACTCATCGAAGCAGGCCTCAAGCATAGAACTCCCAACCAAAGCCTTCCAGCATGAAGTCCAGATGAAAGCGAAAGTTGTTCAGTCATGTCTGACTCTTTGCAACCCTGTGTACTGGAGCCTGCCAGGTTCTTCTGTCCATGGAATTCTCCAGGCAAGAATACTGGAGTGGGTAGTGGTTCTCTTCTCCAGAGGATCTTCCAACCCAGGGATCGAACCCAGATCTCCTGCATTCCAGGTGGATTCTTCACCATCTGAGCCACCAGGGAAGCCCAAGAATACTGGAGTGGGTAGCCTATCCCTTCTCCAGGATGTCTTCATGAGCCAGGGATCAAACCAGGGTCTCCTGCATTGCAGGTGGATTCTTTGTCAGCTGAGCTACCAGGGAAGCCCAAAGGCCAGGTAGGCTGGTATCAGATTCCACATCCACAGGGGATGAATCCTCTGGCTGGCTCATCCTACAGCTTTACAAGGAAGGTAACTTCTCATCTGGGCAAACCTGACAGATGGATATTTTTCTCCACTTTATCTCTCAGAGTTAAAGTGGGAAATGGACTGAAGCTCTTGCTCCCATTCTGATTAGCGATCATGTGAGCCTGAAAATGAGAATGCAGACTTGCTAAGCAAACATAATATTTGCAGTGCCGCTGAGACTTCTTCAAATACCTTCTTTCACGGACATTTGTCCATCTCGCTATGAATTTATTTCTTCTTCTAACAAAAGCCCCAATTTTATGTAGGGTTCTATCCTTCCGTACTTTGGTTCACAGAGTCTGGTTGAGACAGCCTCAACTCTACGAGTGGATCCGACAACTCAAGCCCCAACCAATCAGAATGAGCACTCCTCTGGCCACAGTGATTGGTTCAGTGGGGTTGGGCATGTGACATGGGCTGGTCCAATCAGAACGAGTCCCTGGATATTTGCTGGACATGTTATTTTCCCCCCTCCCCTGTCATCCATCAGTCCTTACTCCAGTGAGGCACATTTGTCAGCCTCCATTTCCCCTGGTGTCTGCTGAGATTTGCCATCCAGTCTGGTCTTTGGACAGTTGTCTCCCACATGAGCTGGGACATGACTGTGTCCTCGTCTGATGCCACAGGGCGTCCATTCCTTTTGCTGAGAGTCCCCTAGGAGGAGACTTTGCTTCTCAGGTAGCCCGTCTGCTCTCTACTGGCATGGAAACACCCGTCTATGTTCTGCACTGGGCTGGGTGGAGTGGGATTCTTGGGTCCATATGGTTGTGCTCCTCCCCGGGACAGGTGACCTTCTCCAAGGCTTGCTGCATCTCAAGGCCCTTCCCCTATCATCTCTCAAACATTTAGAGACTGATTTTATTACTTCTTCTTCCACTGAGATTTGAAACTCAAGAGACTCAGGAACGTGGCTCCTTTTCCCAGCCTGGAACCTTTTGGGTTCGATCCCTGGGGTGGGACAACCCCCTGGAGAAGGGAAAGGCTACCCACTCCAGTATTCTGGCCTGGAAAATTCCACGGACTGTATAGTCCATGGAGTCACAGAGAGTCCGACATGACTGAGCAACTTTCACTCTCATTATTCCTGCTCTCATCGCCGCCTCCCACCCACCCCGACCCACTTTGCTGATTCATAGTTAATCTCTGGCAGCTGGGAGTTTAGCTTCCACCTATCCTTTTCCCAATCTACACTCTATGGCTCAATTCCTTCAGAGCTTTGCTGCTAAGCTAAAAATTAGGTATTTAGAACTTAAAAAACAGTTCTGAAAATCAAAAGCATTAACTTTCAAGAACTTATTTCTGCTATGAGCATTAAAAATCTACTTGAATCTATCTTTGCTCTTTGCATTTCACAGTCTAGATCTCTCTTGAAGCAAAGCTTACTTTGATGAAATGTACAGACTGTGAGGGGCTTCCTACGTAATGTTAGTGGTAAAGAAATTGGCTGCCAATGCAGGAGACATAAGAGATGGAGGTTCTATCCCTGGATAAGAAAGATCCCCTGGAGGAGGGCACAGTAACCCACTCTAGGATTCTTACCTGGAGAAACCCATGGACAGAGGAGCCTGGTGGGCTATAGTCCATGGGGGTCACAAAGAATCAGACATAACTGAAATGACTTGGCATGCACACATAGGTTGTGGGGTTTCCCAGGTGATGCCAGTGGTAAGGAACCCAACTGCCAATGCAGGAGACACAAGAGATGCCGGTTCGATCCTCATAGACATGTACTCGCAGGCTGTGCAGTCGCGTTCATCCTACGTTCATGTCAGTGATATTCTGAGCTCTGTGGAGCTAAGGTTCTTGCAGTGGATCAGGAAGAACCACATTTGGAGTCAAGGTACCCAACTTCTAGTCCCAGTTAGGTCACTGAATTGTTGCACAGTTTAGAGAAATCACAATCTTTGTGAGTCTCACTTTCCTCATTTATAAAATGATATTTGCTCCTCACCATAGCCTTTGCTCCTGACTAATAGACTGCATATTCAAAAGCAGAGACATTACTTTGCTGACTAAGGTCTATCTAGTCAAGGCTATGGTTTTTCCTGTGGTCATGTATGGATGTGAGAGTTGGACTGTGAAGAAGGCTGAGCACCAAAGAATTGATGCTTTTGAACTGTGGTGTTAGAGAAGACTCTTGAGAGTCACTTGGCCTGCAAGGAGATCCAACCAGTGCATTCTGAAGGAGATCAGCCCTGGGATTTCTTTGGAAGGAATGATGCTAAAGCTGAAACTCCAGTACTCTGGCCACCTCATGCGAAGAGTTGACTCATTGGAAAAGACTCTGCTGCTGGGAGGGATTGGGGCAGGAGGAGAAGGGGACGACTGAGGATGAGATGGCTGGATGGCATCACGGACTCAGTGGATGTGAGTCTGAGTGAACTCCGGGAGTTGGTGATGGACAGGGAGGCCTGGCGTGCTGCGATTCATGGGGTCGCAAAGAGTTGGACACGACTGAGCGACTGAACTGAATAGACTACATTTGGACTAATTTAGAAAGTACTCTTGCATAGTTGGGGATATACGAGACCTCAATGTGTCTTCTTTTCCCCTTTAAACTGGTTTTCAGAGGGCTCTCTGGGATGTCATGGCTGGAGAGAGACACATGTAGACGATACTCAACACTGGCTTTGTCCATCTGGGTTCTTTGAGTTCAAGGAGTCAGGAGTCATTGTGGGAAGGACTATGGGAAATAAATTAAGGATCCAAAAGTTCCCTTCTCATTGCTGGTTAAGGTAAATACAACTTCACAGAAAGATATCAGATGATTATATTTATTTAATTACTACAAATGTCACTATTATCACAGATGACATTAATTTTTAAGAGAAAAGGAAGAAAACATGTCACATTTCTGTTTTGTGCATATGCTGATTGAAAAGTTTATACCAGATGCCAACTTAAAATAAGGACATATAAATATTTAATTGTTTGCATGTGTATATACATTTCTGTATACACAATATGTGTCTATGTAGACACAGATTCTCAACCCGGGCCAATTTTGCTTTCCAAAGGACATTTGACAATGTCTAGAGACATTTCTGGTTCTCCCAAATTGGGGGTGAAGGTGTTGTTGGTATCAAGTGTTTAGAGGTTAGGGATGCCTCTAAATATCCCCTAATAGAGAGAATAGCCCAAATTATCTGGCCCAAGTGTCCGTGTTGCTGAGGTTGGGAGATCCTGGCGTAGATGTTCATCTGAGGCCAGGAGTGTTGGGGAGCTGTGTATGAGGACATGGAATGCTGGCACTTTTCTTTAGAGCAGTGTTGAAGCATGTCTGCTTGATTCATTTCACACCCCCTTCTTGACTGACTCCTCGAGAAGAAACTGCAGGTCATAGCCAGGGGGAGGCTGGCCCCCATGGCCCACATGAGATACAGGCTCTGTGTGTCCTGAGAACATGTGCAGACTCAGGCACAGCTTCCTGCTAGCTTCACACAGTGACAGTTGTTGATTGACACCTCATGTGTTGTGAGGTACCCCCTGAACTGGGAGTTGCAACTGAAGAAATGGGGTGAGAGAGAAGGGGAACTGGAGAGGGGCAGGCAAGGCATTCTACAATTTTATGAAGACATTAGCACATCATTTAAACCACTGCCTCCAAAAGAACCACTGAAGTCTGTTTTGTGTGTGTATGAAGGCATGAAGATAGACATACTTTTATACCTGTATGTAAAATATTTATTCGATTTAGTTCAGTCACTCAGTCGTGTCTGACTCTTTGCGACCCCATGAATCGCAGCATGCCAGGCCTCCCTGTCCATCACCAGCTCCCGGAGTTCACTCAGACTCATGTCCATCAACTCAGTGATGCCATCCAGCCATCTCATCCTCTGTCATCCCCTTCTCCTCCTGCCCCCAATCCCTCCCAGCATCAGAGTCTTTTCCAATGAGTCAACTCTTCGCATGAGGTGGCCAGAGTACTGGAGTTTCAGCTTTAGCATCATTCCTTCCAAAGAAATCCCAGGGCTGATCTCCTTCAGAATGGACTGGTTGGATCTCCTTGCAGGCCAAGGGACTCTCAAGAGTCTTCTCCAACACCACAGTTCAAAAGCATCAGTTCTTCAGGGCTCGGCCTTCTTCACATCCATGCATGTAAAGAAGAAGAGAGTCCAACTCTCACATCCATACATGAACACAGAAAAAAACATAGCCTTGACTAGACGGACCTTAGTCGGCAAAGTAATGTCTCTGCTTTTGAATATGCTATCTAGGTTGGTCATAACTTTTCTTCCAAGGAGTAAGCATCTTTTAATTTCATGGCTGCAGTCACCATCTGCAGTATACAGGCTTCCCTGGTGGCTCAGTGATAAAGAATCTGCCTACCAGTACAAGAGACTCAGGTTCTATCCCTGGGTTGGGAAGATCCCCTGGAGAAGGAAATGGCAACCCACTCCAGTATTCTTGCCTGGGAAATCCCATGGACAGAGGGGCCTTACAGGCTACTGTCCATAGGGTCACAAAAGAGTCAGACATGATTTAGCTGCTAAATAACAACATAAACTTATACACACACACGTAATGAGGCAAAACATTTATTGTCCTAATGCTGACACCAAAATATCACACTCAGTGGGCACTGTCTGGGAAATTTCCTTGATAAGCCGCTGGACTGGAGAAAGAGAAAGAGCCTCTGAAGGCAAAGTTGGCAGCTGAACTCCCAAATAATAAGCTAGCTTGCAGGTGAAAGTGGAAAAAATTTTAACTCTTGCTCCTGAGAAGGGGGAGTATGAAAAAAAAAAAAATAGAAAAAGTAAAAAAAAAAAAAAAATTGGTGAAAGACCAAAACTAGTGAAAAGGGAGGAAGATAGAGTTGATGGTAAGATGGTGTTTTGTGCAGTGGAAGAACCCACAAGGAGTGTGTGCAGTGAGGGTGAAGTTGAAGTGTCTTTGAGGACTCAAAGTGGGGCTCTATACTGCTGCTGCTGCTAAGTCGCTTCAGTCATGTCTGATTCTGTGCGACCCCATAGATGGCAGCCCAGCAGGCTCCGCCGTTCCTGGGATTCTCCAGGCAAGAACACTGGAGTGGGTTGCTATTTCCTTCTCCAGTGCATGAAAGTGAATTTGCTCAGTCCTGTCTGACTCTTCATGACCCCATGGACTGCAGCCCACCAGGCTCCTCCATTCATGGGATTTTCCAGGCAAGAGTACTGGAGTGGGGGCTCTATACTACTGTATATCATTTTTCTAAGTTAAAAAAAGAACAACAGTGTGACTCTGGGATGTTTGTGACTCTGGGATATTAGGACATCTGTCTGCTGCTTTGGTGAGGTGGTTTGTGCAGCTGGAGAGGAAGCTGGGCTTCATGGTGGCATCTATAGCTGTGTGGATCAAAGGGACAGTGGGGAGGGAAGGTTGGAGGCCTTGGAGATCCATAAAACAAGGATTCATGGTTGCAGCCACACTGGTCAGGATTTTAAAGGGGCTAGGGGAGCTTCAGGAGACAGCCAGGACACCATAAACACTCTACCAAGTGATAAGACCAGCTGCCAACTTCTTTCCTGATCTTGCTGCCAGAGATACTAGAAAAGCACTTAGAGAAAATGAAGCAAAGAATCTGAGGGAGACACAAATTCACCAAGTGGAGATTCCAAACACAGTTGTAACAATAAGGGTAAAAATTCAAGGGAGGCACAGTCCTGAGCTGGATCACATATTTACAGTTTCAGTCTCTTGAGATTTCAGAGTCTGGGGGGTTGAGGAAGGGAAGTGAGACTTAGTCACATGCTGCCCTGGGCTGTCTAGTTCTCCTGAGGGTGTTAAATGGATTGGCAACAAGTGTCACCCCAGCCTTACTCGGCACTGTGGGCAACCTGGTGAAGGCAGAGCTCTGTGGTGTGGGTCCCTGCCCAGGTTAGCCCAGGCTGAACCCCAGATCCTTCATTCTAACAATTAGGTCTTGTGCCCCTCATTTCTCTTGGCTTGTCTCTGCAGGAACGTTTATTAATATACTGGGACATCATTCACTGGTCCTCAGCACCCATTTTCACCTCCTCCAAAGTACAGAAAGATAAAGACAACATCTCCCAGACTCTCTTGCAGCTAGACTTCTGCTAGTGAATTTAGTTCTGCTAATTAGATGCCACGAAGCTGAGATCTGGAAGCAGAAGTGAGGCAAAAGCCACCTTCCTGTTGCTTTTAGCTGGTTTCTGTGGGCAAACAAGATCAGGAGGTCTGGGACTGGCTCACTTGCCACACTGTTTTAGCATTCGAGCTCCAGCCCTGTCAGAGTCCAGAAAAACAGTGGTGATGGCTCCTGTGGCTTTTGGCTCCTGACCCTTGGGCTGCAGCATTAAGGCTGTGTTCCTGAACACACGGAGTCCCTGGCTCTCCACCTTCCTTGCTGGGTCAGAGGCTGCAGCTCCCTGGAGGGTCAGTTTTGTGGTATCAGGATGGCATCCCTGGGAGCTCAGGCAAGACCTATCGCTTCTCCAGCCCTTTCTAATTTTTTCTTTTTTAAATTCCAGTATCAATCCCTTTCTGTTTAAAACACCAGTTTCTGTTTCCTGCAGACTGACACAGAACTTTACAGAGACATGAAAGGGCTTACTGAGAATGACTGGACAGAAAACCCTAAAGGAGGGAGAGTGGGCTCCAGTCTCAGTTAGCACTTCCTCCTCACCCAGATTCTTCTAGACAACAGGATGGTCATTTCTGCTTGGGACCCGACCCTGTCCCTGTCTTCCAGGCTGGCCTGGGGCTAGATAAGGCGGATAAAGGTGCCTAGGGTAGAATTTCAGGAGGCGCTGTCCCCCAGTGCAAGTGGAAGGTGGCCCTGGAAGGCAACGCCTCCTTGAATCTTGCATCCTGGGTGCCTCACTTGCCTCTCCCTTGCCCTGGCTCTGTCCGTGGGTCTGACCTGGGTGGACCTGGTTGATCTCAGTGCAGGGTGCAGAGAATCCTTAGCCTCTGTGTGTGCTCTGAGCAGTCTGTGAGCACCTTCTCCAAGGGTCCTCAAGTCTGTACTGCATGGTGTGCCATGCCTGTGCCCCAGCTCAAAGGCCCTCTGCATTCCCTCAGCGGAGTCATCCGATCACGAGGCGGGATGAAAAGAAACATGGAATGCAACATGATGGAGGGAGAATTCTGTTCTACTCCAGCTGGATAGGTACCCCCAGAGGGGCTGCACTTCCACAGGGAAACCAAGGAGCTGGGTCCTGGGAAAGCAACTGGCAAATGGCTGATCAACAAACGTGAGTGGAAAAGATGCTGAACTGGGATAGAGAATCAGAAAGTGAAAATTCAAGTAGCAGGGCAGGAAGGTACTTTTTCTACCTATCAGATGGCCAGAAACTAAAATGATAGATAATTTCACTAACTGGGACTCAAATGAGTGTTCTCTCTCCTCCCAGCACCATTGGTACCACTGACTGATGCCTGGGAAGGCGGGGAAGGCAACATCAGGACCATCGCCAGTGTGTTTTAGGAAGAAAAAGAGAGTGAGTTTCCGTCTCTCTTGTTCATGATGGCCACGGACCTAGTCGGAGGCAGACACAGAGCCAGTGGCTTCCCCGTCTGCCCTGCTTACAGTCATCTCTCATCTGCCTCTGAGGTTCCCTGGAGGAACCTCAGGCTGGCCTTTCGGAGTGGCAGAGATAGGGCTACCAGCCTTTGAACCTATTCAAATGAGCACTCTGTTCTCCTTGATCCTCTGAAGGGATCCCAAACCGGGTTTCAAGGAAGCCCTGGGAACCTCTGGAAACACATCTGGAGTGGAGATGAAGGAAGTCAGCCTGAAACAGCCTGCTGCTGGCCTAACCTATTACTAACTGATAGAAGCATAGCCCCTGGGTGCTACGTGGGCTTCACCTCACTCCATTATCTGACAGCCCGCAGTGTTTCAGTCCCTGTTCCTTATCCCCTACTCCCCAAATCCAAACACTCTTAGAACCAAAAGATTTTTATGATTCACTTGGTGGCAAGTCCTGGACTAAGGTGATATGAAGTTATTTATGGTCGTAATTATCCCATTTATGGGGCTTTCCAGGTGGCTCAGTGGTAAAGAATCCGCCTGCCAATGCAGGAGACACAGGAGACCTGGGTTGAATCTCTGGGTTGGGAAGAGACCCTGGAGCAGGACATGCAACCTTCTCTAGGATGCCTGCCTGGAGAATCCAATGGACAGAGGAGCCTGGTGGGCTACAGTCCATGGGGTTGCAAAGAGTCGGACATGACTGAGTGACTGAGAATGCGTCCCATTTACAGTAAATGTTTATGTTTCCCTATAGGTACATAAAAGTGTTTGATTATGGCGTGTTCCCCAGAACCCATTGGATATTATATAATATACTGTTATGGACCCTATAACTTTTCTAAAGTCTAAACATTGAAACATCTGGCCCTGAGATAAACTATAGTGAGCCTGTTGGTTTCCCCCCCTCCTTTTACACATAAGGAAAACTGAGGTCTGGGAAGACTAAGTTATCTTGCCTGATGCCACAAAACCACTAAGGGATGGGCCGACTTGAACCCAGGGCTGACAGCCCATCGTTCATACTCCATCACTAGGAACAGGCCTTGAACTTCTTAAATGCACGTGAATGCAGAGGTCAGAATGACTGTGTATACTAATTGCAGTGTGGACAGCCTTCTGAATCCTCTAGTTCTGAGGGGAATTAGGGTGTACTACTCGGATTCTGAACCCTGCACCAGCCCAGTCCTTTATTGGATTTGGCAGTTGAAATCTTTGTAGAGCCCTCTCACTTATTTTTGTAATAAACTTCAAAAAGCTTTCTGTGCTTTGGATATTTATTGTTTCTGGACAGAGTGGCAAGTGGAGACTTATCCCCAGAAAGCCTGGAGTTTAGTAAAGCCTTTTGTACTGCAAATGTGTCACGTGACTGAAATAGAATAAACTCTTGGGGGTTTCTCCGAACTGTCCCCCTCCACGTCATTCCTTCCTCCCTCCAAACCCTTGCTTTATCCTGAGCCCTTGCCAGCACTTCCCTCTGATCCCATTCACAGCCAGTAATTAATTCATTCAACAAACATTTATTGAGTTCCTGTTGCTGCTGACAGTGTGGTTGAGGAGGTTTTATGGCTTATTAGAAGCACACTGTTCTGACAAACAAAGATTGAGGTCCTGGTGCTATAAGAGTTTGGAGGAAGCCCTTCCCTGCTCTGGATCTCAACTTTACTATGTGTGAAGTAAGGAAACAGAAGAGAGGATGCAAAAACCAAGCAAGCAAGCAACCAGCCAACCGCACAAAAAGCCATCCATCACAAGGTATCACAAGGTATCACAGCATCATACGAGTAGGATTAAACGATAAAGGAATATAGATCTTGGCATGGTCTGACCAAGTGCTCTTAGTTCAGCCCTCCTCTGAGTATTTTTCTAATCTTCAGGGCGTCTTGCCTCGTGATCACAAAAGGGTTGCCAGCAGCAACTGCAACCACAAGCTTCACAGCCAGGGAGAAAGTGGTGGGGATATTGAAGACAATAAGCGTGGCTAACAAACTGATTGCTTAGATCCGGGTTTGTCAGGATTGAGCCTACATTGGTTCCAGTGGGTCAGAGCCTCACCTAGAGAAGTTATCCAAAATGTGGACCATCACATCTGGAAAGAGGGTGCCACTTCCAAAAGTCTAGGATTTCCAGTTGATTGGCCTAAGTTCCCCAAACCAATCCCCATGGCAAGGGGCTTAGAATCACCTCGGTTTGGAAGTCAGACCCCCACTAGAGCTGGGGTTGAGGTCAGCTGTGCTCCACAGCATGGTTCCAACATGAGAAGAGATGCGGTTTCCCGTCTGCAGGCAGGGGCACACTACAGTGTCTTCTACCAGGTTCCTTCCTACCTGAACTCTCTTTGCTTTTAGGTTTCTACCCATGCACACGGCATTGCAAAGGATAACTCCCATTTTTGCTGATCCCTTGCATGGCTCTTTTAGGGTAATCTGAGGGCTGCTACCACTACTGCGGTTTTTACCATCAGCTTCTAATCTTATGAGAAGGCCCCTCTGAATCTGTAGACAAGGTGAAGAGAAATCTAGATATGGGGACTGTCGGTTTATGGTGTCAGCCTGGGCTGAGCAGGAAGAGCATTGCTGAGGACAAAAATATCTGTGTATTTGAACATATCCCCTCTGCCTGGCATGCAGATAGTGCTGAAGACATGAGTGTTAATCAGTTTTTTTTCCCCCCAAAATATAAGGGTAATAAGTGGCTTGTGTTTAAAAACCTCAGAAGCTCTGTGCAAAATACTCTTTCCCATCTAACACCTTGACTTCCCAACTCCCACGGTGAATTGCAGTCATCTACTTTTTCTGTGTATTCTCCCAGTCATGTTCTATACATATCCCCAAAGGTATAAACAGTATGCCTCTGTAAATATATAAAGTAAAATCCTTCAGCCTATATGTGCTACATAGAGATTATAGTCTCAACACATCTTTGTTGAGTAAGAGAATGCCCAAAATCAAAGAGGGAGCTCTGACTGTGAGGTTCTCAAAAGGGATGGTGTTTACTTTTACCTACATCACGCACAATGATTAGGCAGAAAATAGAGCCCACGTCAGTTATGTTTAACAGAGTTGTTTCTTTGAATGTTGGAGTATAGTTGATTTACAGACTTGTGTGACTTTCAGGTGTACAGCAAATGTGTTCCGTTACGTGTACATCTGTTCTTCTCCAGATTCTTTCCCCATGTATGTCATACAGTGTATCGGGCAGAGTTCCCAGTGTTCTACGGTAGGTGCGTGTTGATTGTCTATTTTATGTATGTAGTGTGCATATGTTAATCCCAACCTCCTAATTTATTCCTCTTCCATCTTTCCCCTTTGGTAGCCACACATCTGTTCTCTAAGTTCATGAATCTGTTTCTGTTTTGTAAAAAAGTTCATTTGTATCCTTTTTTAGATTCCACATGTGTGGTATCATGCTATTTGTCTTTCTCTGATTTACTTCTCTTAATATGATAATCTCTAGGCTCATCTATGTTGCTACAAACGGCACTATTTCATTCCTTTTTACAGCTAAGTAATATTCCATTGTGTATATGTACCACATCTTTATTCATCTGTCAATAGACATTTAGGTTATTTCCATATGAATAGTGCTGCTATGAAAATTGGGGTGCATGTATCTTTTTGAATTATAGACTTTTTTCCAAATATACATCCAGGAGTGGGATTGCAGCACCATATGGTAGTTCTATTTTTAGCTTTTTTTAGGAACCTCCATACTGTTTCCATAGTGGCTGTACCAATTTACAGAGATACACAGTGGGTTATTGTTGATTATCTATTTTATATGTGCTTTGTAGTATGCATAACCTCATAATTTATCTGTCCCCCCTCCCCACCTTTCCCTTTTTACTAACCATAAGTTTGTTTTCAAAGTCTAACAGAGAGATTTTAGTGTAGGGAATTGATCAAAAAGAGTTGGCAGTCCCGAAAGGCAGAAAGTGGTCACTGGGAATGTACACAGATAACTGTGAAAGAGATGCAACTTCCCTTGGGTGTGTGGGGGAATAAAGCAAAAGATTGGGTTGTTAGCACCTGGAAGCTTGGAGAAGAAACTCTGTAGAACTGGGGCCTCAGTCTCAAAGGATGGGGTGCTGGTTACTGGTCTAATGTCTCTGAGGGGGTCATGCTGTGGCTGGTTCTGAGAAGGACAAAATGAAATGAGAAGAAATCAATGGTGGCTGCTGGTTTAAAATGAATGGCAACCAGGAACAGGAGAGATCCAGCCCCTCTTCCCTGCTCCTACCTCCTACTGTCCTCCCAGTAGCAATGAGAGGAAGCCCATCAAGGAGCAGGGTGAGCTGTGGTTTGCAGAGTTCCTCCTGCTGCCTGCTAAAGTGAGGAAGAGACGGCTGGATTTGGAGCTGAGAGACAAGAGTGTAATGACCAGGGTACCTCGTTCGTGTTCATTTGGAGCCTTTGTACATATTAGAGAAAAGGACTTGCTCTGGGTGGAATTGGCCGTGTCTGGGTGCGTGCTTTTGTGAGCAGAATTAGAATGAAGTGCCTCTAAGAGGATGCAAGGCCCAAAAACATGGGCTGGCTTTCGGCCCCTGTTGTCCTCTGGGCCAGGTGCGCCCGTATAGGACACAACCTGTGCAGGCATGTCCAGTGGCCCCACCTCCATCCCATTATACACACAGTGCATTGTGTTACCTATAGGCAGCACGCACATGTACCCAGGAGCAGGCGCAGATGAGAACACATTTTTCACACACACAGTCACATGTGTGGCTGCAGAAGAACATGTGGAGACAGTTTGCTCTCAGCACAGAAGATGCTGTCAGCGCTGTTTTCTTCCTATTCCCCACCCTTCTCGGGGTCCAGGGGTTCTGGATGGTTTATCAAGAGGCCTCGGTGATCCCTGGTGTGTCTTATAGCTCACTGGGTACCTTCCCTTCTCAACATAGGGGCCAGGGTCTCAATTATTACAAGAATGCGTCTATAGATAAAGTCAGAAAATACGACCATTTTCACAGCAAACCTAGGACAGGAAGCTGCTTCTGAGGGCCTGAGTGTTGGGAGTGGACCAAGCCGAGGGAGCCAGGAGTCTTCAGCCAGTAGGAATTAGACAAGGTTGAGAGGCTATTCCAGAATTCTTCACAGCAGAGTTTTCAAGTGCATGGAATCCTAGAAATGATCAAGCGATAATGATGATAATAATAGCAGTCCTAGATGAGGTTTCCTGGAACCAGACTCTGAGGCAGGTTGTAGAGCCTGGAAGGTTATTCATGGGAGGCACATGAAGAAAGAGATGGGGAGGCCAACAGGGCAGGAGGGGAAGCTGACAATGATGCAGCTGCTGGGCCGGAGGCCCCATTCGATCATCCGGGAGGCTCTCCAGTCGAGGTAAGAAGGCTGGGCCTTGTATCCACACATCGGCCAGTCCCTGGCTGTGGGCGCCCTTCGGCGGAGCTGTAACCTTGGGAGGGCAGTTTGCTGTGGTCTAAGGCAGGTTCTAATGAGGGATGAACTATGTGCTTCTGGTCGGCTGGAGGCCTGGTGCACTGGCTCTGAAGAGGGGATCTGGGCAGAGCTACACGGCGTCCTCACAATAGGGATGAGGTGACAACAGCCAGCCTGTTGATCACCTGCACCAAGTCTCTAAACCCCCCTGCATCTTTCCATCCCAGTAAGGAGCACTGACATCCAACCTCACTGTTCAGGACAGAATCATAGGAGTCATCCTTGATCTTCAATTTCCCTCCTCACAGCCTCCCCATCGGCAGAAAGATTTATTGGCTACACTCCCAACACACATCCTGAATCTATCGCCTTCCCTCCTCTCCCGTCACAATGCTTGCAGCTGTCACATCTTCCCTGGTCAACTGTCGTCACTTCCAACAGACCTTTCTGTTCCCACCCTGGCAGCCCTGCCATCCGTTCTCCATATCACAGCCAGAATGATCTCAAAATACTGCTCTCCTAAGTAGGGAGAGGCCTTCAATTGCTTCTTATTGAACTTAAGTCTAAACTCTTTTCCGTGGGATGCAAGAGCCCACACAGCTGGCTCCTGTCTCCTTCCCAACCTCTGTTTTTCCCTCTGATGTATCACTGTTAATATGACCTCCAGCTGCACTGGCTTTCTCTTGGTTCCTTGAACATGTCAAGCTTGTTCTTGCCCCAGAGCCTTTGCAATGGCATCTGCCTGGAATGATCTTCCCCAGAACCCGCCATGGCATGGTCTTATCATTCAAGCCTCGGGTCAAATGTCACCTCCTCATTAGGTCTCCTCTGGCCGCTGTAATGAAGTTCTTACTGGAGACATCAGACCAGTTGAGTTTGAAGGGAAAGGCCCTCTTCTTACAGCCTGAAGGCTACCTGCACCTATCAAAGCTCCCTTTGTACCACACGACCTGGTGACCTGGCGGTGGGGTGTCTCCTCTGAAGGAACATTCTCACATGGTCTGTCTACAGGATCCCACAGCTGTCTGGGTGCAACCCAGCTAAACTGAGTGTTGAGTAGGAGGCACTCAGGTAGGTATGTGACTTAGCCCCACTCTTCCAAGAGAGGCAGCTAGCAGGTGGAAAAAAGAAGCCCCTTCACCACTGAATGTTTAATTACACCGGAAGCTGCCCAGTTCTTTGGTCCAATGCTGAAGGGAAATTTGGTTACTTGGTTTACAGGCAAAGGGCACGTAGGAACAGAGATGAGGTTGGAAACATTCTTAACATGTGTGTTTTCTTCTGTCATTAAAGGAAACAAAACAAGCTCTTGCAACGTCTGAAGGAAACCATCATCTAATTTACAAGTAGTTATTGGGTTCTGACTGTGCTTGAGACGTCAGGCTTGGGTGAGGCGATAGGACCCCTGGGGCCTGATATGGTCCCTTTCATTGTGGAGTTTATTTCGGAGTAGGGACGGGGCAACACTCACTGGGATGCCATGCTCCATCCCAACTGGGGTGGGTTTCTCACATGTGCAGGGCTCCTCTCAAGTAGACAGCAGGTTGGAGACCTGAAGAAAAGAGGCTGGGAAGGCAGTGAAGCTGAAGTCCAGGGAGGGGAGCGGGTGGGCTCCATGGGGCAAAAACCATGAGAAACGACTTTCTCCTAAGAGGTAGACTTGGAACCAGCTCCAGAAGGACCTTGGGCTCTACATGTAATTTGCTGAAATAATGGGCCACTGAATCCAGCTTCCCAGCACAATTCTGCTTCTCTGTCTCCTCTCATCATTTCTCTCCCCAGCTGGGGAGCACTCAGGAATAACTTGCTGTGCCCTGGAGGCCACCCTACCTGGCTAGAATGTTACAGTCTCCAGCAACCACACTCCAAGGGTGTTGGAAGCACCTTGGCACCTTGGAACCTCTTCTTAGAAAAAGCAAACGCTTGGGGTTTGAGCCTCCTCATGGATTCCTTTGGAAGGGGGCGGAAACCACCGCCCAGAGGGATGACGGGATGAAGTGGAAAAATATGGGCTGGCTTCAAAGCAGGGCAGAGGGAGGCTGGGAACAGCTCTGTTTGGTGAACAAAGTCAGGCTAAAAGCACAGAGAGAGAAAGAGAGAGGGTGAAGG
This sequence comes from Redunca redunca, assembly GCA_006410935.1. NCBI lineage: Eukaryota > Metazoa > Chordata > Mammalia > Artiodactyla > Bovidae > Redunca > Redunca redunca. Next base: position 65,474 of record SJYQ01000182.1, on the reverse strand, counting down.
AGCTTGAGAGCAAAGGGGGGAGGGAGTCAGCTCTTGGTAATTTGAAGTTAATTTTGAATTGCCTTGAACATCACCATGCAGCATTCAGTTCTGCCTTTGATGGTCGAAAGAAACCAGCTGCTTTTATTCCTCTTCAGGACTTGTTTCCCCCCCAGCAGTGAAGCAAATTAGGCAAAGCAGCAGTAGACGTTGCAGCTGGTGTAATTTCATAGGAAAAGGTCAGGCTAATTGTTGGTTAGGAGCTAAGAGGGATGAGCCATGTTTCTCCTGCTTGCTCTGTCCTGCTCCCGATTATGCCTCATTGGCACCTTCAAAGACAGGCACCCACGGAGGCCTTCATGACTCACTGAGGCCCCTCGAACACTGGCATGCTTGCACACTGCTAGGCATCTGGGGGGCCAGGAGGTGGGTGGGATGTGGTCTGCTGGCCCGGGCAGGGTCTCCAGGAGCAGCAGAGCTTAGTGCCCACACCAAACTGCCCTGTAGTACTGCTCTCAGTTCACAACGTCAGCAGGATGGGGATCGCCCGGGAATGGAGCCTGGTTTTCTCCTGTTGCCTCAAGTCTCATCATCAGCTCAGCAGTTAAAAAATTAATATCATGGAGGCTCCCTCGAAGGATGCACAATGCATGCTTATCTCTGGGCAGTCGAAAATGTACTTCTGTACCACGTTTAAGCAGCCATCTGGGAAGCTCACCTGTGCTGTTTGGGGCCCTTGTAGAGCTGTTTCCTATGAGCTGCAGGCTGGCGGGTTGCCAGCTGCCCATGAGAAGGACTGGGGAGGGGCTTGGCCCTGTGATGGATAGAAGATGGAAAAACTGTCACCGCAAAACAGCAAGTGGTTTCTCTCTTGACAGAGGAGCAGACGCGAATCTTTAGGGCCGACTTTTCCTTTGTGCTGATGAAATGAGCAGAGCAGACATTTGGGTCTATAAGGTGCTTTTTCTCCTGCTTTTTTTGGGGAAAACTGAGAAGGAACCTGAACATAGGTGTTGTCGATGGGATTATGGGAGATGAACTTGTTGCCTAGCTCTGTACCAGAGCTAGGGCTCTCCTTTTCCCTCTCTCCCCTTTCCTCCTTCCTCTCCTTGCTGCCCCCTCGCCCTCCCCTCCCTTGGGCCACACACCACAGTCCAGCAGTTTGACCACTGGATGCTGCTGACCCAGAAAACAATTGTGTCCCCTCAGCTGGTTCCTGGGTAATGATTAGGGTGTAAAGGGTGGCTGTTCTGCAGATCTCTTTGGGAAATTCAGGATCCCATCCCTGACCATTCCTGGGCACAGTGTCTTTCTTTCCCAACAGCAGCCCCAGGGCAGCCAAAGGGGGACCTGGGGGATTCAAACTTAATGCCTGTTTGGCCACCTGGATTCTCCTGTTGGACTGCCATGACCTTAGAGCATTAGGGTAGTGACCTCCTACACTGGACCGTGGGGGCCAAAGTGAGAACCACGACGGGTCTCTGTATGCTTCATGAAAATGCTCTTGTCACTCTTACCTCTGAACCTCCTGCACTAAAGGTATGAGTGCGAGCAGGAGATTATTGGGAAAGGGTGATGGTCTCCAGGGATAGCTTTGGAGTATGGCTAGCAACCCAACCCCCCAGGAAGGGAATGTTTAGATTTGTACTCAGAGGTATGGGGGAGGGAGGGACTAATGAGATGAGCCTTTCAGAGCCACCCTGGAGCTTCCCTCCCAAGAGAATGTCCTCATACAGCCCTCCCACCTGGCACGCATTCTGCCTTCCCCAACAGCCAGCTCTGACCATGATTTGACCCCCACTCCCCTGCGGCTCACTGAAGAGTCTACAGGTACAGCAGGTAAGCCTGCCACCCCTTCCCTGCAACACCCGTCTGCCCCTCTGACATCTTCTCTCCCCCCGTTCTCATGGCTGCATTCCATGGGGCAGGCAACTGTCACCCAGCTAGGGTACACACAGAGCAGGCTGCACAGGTTGTCCTCAGTCCCCCCAAATCGAGGACTAGACTAGACTCACTCACTCACTCCAACTGAACTGGGAATGCTATGGCTTACCACCCACTGAGGGGCTGGTGGAGGCACCGTCAACCTGTACCCCCAATAGATGCAGGCTTCACTTGGGGCACCTCAACAATTGCAAAGACCTTCTTTCTAGGGCCTCCGTATGCACCATGGGATTGTGCTTCGTATGTGGAAACCAGACATTGATTAGTCTCCCTGCTGACCTGCCCTGTGGGAGTCACCACGGGAGACTGTCTGATGTCTAAGTAAATAGCACCGGTAGATCACTCACCCCTAGATGACTGCAGCAACCGGGGGCAGCTTCCTGGACAGACAAGCGACTCATCACTGTGTGTACCCTGTGGCTAGTTATCCCTGTAATAGGGGTCCTCCACCTAGAAAAGGTGGCACAACATTTGTCCCCGATTTCAGCTGACCTCACCTCGCCCCGGAAGCATGCATGTCAGCCTCAGCTCACCAGCGTGGATTGTTCTAGGTCACAGCATTGCCCTGCACTGTTTCGTGGCAGGCCCAGGTGGAGCCTGTGCAGTCCCTAAAACATCTGCACTACATGGGTCATTGCTTTGAATCAAGGAGAAAGGTCAGTGCAGAAACACAGGGAGACATCCATGGCTTTCCCTGATTTCTTGGTCCGGGGCCCTGGAGGGGCAGGGCGGGATTGCAGTTAATACTGTAGGTTTCTCTCATCTCACTGCTTGAAGTTCTGTTGGTAGTGGCCTTAATTAAATGCTGCATGAGACTCACCAAACAGATTTGGTCCTATTCTGTCAGTCAAATTAATCAGTGTAGCTGGCGGAGTGGTGTACTCAGGGGACATTTGCCAGAAGCTGAGACTTCAAATAACGGGTGCCTATTGTTGGGAGACAGTTCTCCACGGGCTCTTGGCATTTCTGCATGTTTGGTGAGCAAAGGTCCCACCTGCTTTGATTCCAGACCATCTTTCCAAGAATGCTGTGTAGCAGGGGTCCTCATCTCCAAGACCTAATGGCTGATGATCTGAGGTGGAGCTGGTGTAGTAATGACAGAAATAAAGAGCACAATAAATGCAAAGTGCTTGAATCATCCCCAAACCACCCCTCACCCCCGCCCATCTGTGGAAGAATTGTCTTCCATGAAACTGGTCCCTGGTGCCAAAAATGCCGGGGACTGCCGCTATAGCAGTCTTGGAGGACAGTGTTCCCTTCCGGAGCAGAGAGCAGACAGCCTCACTGTTCCTTATAAAAGATTCTCCTTCCTTAGGATGGGGGCTTCTCTCTTGTAACGCAACCCACTCTGGTCCCTTTCATGTTGCCTTATGGGATTTGGGGCTTGGGGAAAACCGAGGCAAGAGAATGCTGCCATTTTGACTCTAGCTATTTCTGTGAGGAATGACGTCCTCTGTCTCTGACCCAGGAGCCTCTGCTTCTCTGCCAACCGCCATGAGTGGAGGGCGAGGTGACCCATTAGCTTGTAAGCATAGACAGTCTTGGACACCTCCCAGTTCTCAACCGCCATGTCTGGCCTGGACCACTTTTGAGCATCACGGGAGGTTGAAAGTTGGAGAGGGTTGCTGCTCTAGTCCGTGGCAGGCTGCGCTGCCTGCTGTGTACGAGAGTCACTTCCAGCACTCTCCTTTGTCCAGCCCACGGAGGCGACTCTCCATCCAGACCAGGAAAGCTGCCTGGAGAAGTCTGGGAGGGGCTTCTGCAGCCAAACCACGTGGGTCTCTACCGTGATGCTCCACATAGCACAGCCTCTGCTTCCCATCTGCCAAGCAGGGATGATGGTAGCACCTGCTTCAGAGGGATTTGGTGGGGACTCACCAGGCAGGCTCAGCCCCAGGAAGCCTGATGAAGGTACCTCTCATTTCTGCTGTGACTGTTGCTCTCACAGATAACATTTATTGCCTCGACCTCCACTCATTCTTTGTAAAGCTTGCCTCTCTCTCTTAACAGCCTGTCTGTAATCCGAGTTTCTCGATTCTACACTGAAATTGGCCAATTTACATGGCGCCCCTCACCACAGTCACTGAATGTGCCTCTAATCGAATTAGACTAATTTCAATTTCCTGGATTTAATTACTTTTAATTTAATTAATGTAGAATGCAGTACACAGGGTGATTAATTAGGAAACTCTTCCGAGGGACTGAGAAGGTGTATTGCAGCATGGAAGTGTTTAAATATAACTGTGCTCGTGTCCACCCGTTGAGGCTTCACACCAGAGGCTGCTGTGGCCCTGGGAGGGTTGGAGCCGAGAGAGTCCAGGGAGGGGGTGGGCAGAGCTGGGGTTCTAATGGAAGTCAGTTGGCACCAAGCAGTGAGTGTCCCGTCATTTCATGGCTTTCAGCGACAACTAGTGACTTTTGCAAAATCTGTTTATCTTTGGCTACACTGGGTTCTCGTGGCTGTATGCAGGCTTCCTCTAGTTTGGGGGAGCAGTGGCTTCTCTCGTTGTGGCGCATGGGCACTAGAGCGCAGGCTCAGTAGTGGCACTCAGCCTCAGCTGCCCCGCAGCATGTGGGATCTTCCCAGAGCAGGGATCGAACCTGTGTCCCCTGCATTGGCAGGTGGATTCTTAACCCCTGGACCACCAGGGAGGTCCCAAACTAGTGCCTCTTAGGGGAAGCAGAGGAAAGACAGCTGATTCCAGTGAACTAAGTTTGAACTGAGGTAGGAATCCTGTGAAGTGAGGACGGACTTCGTTCCTCCAGAGAACACAGTTCACTGTTTCTCATGTACTCGATAAATAAGCAAATCATAGGCTCCCTCTGAGCTCTCACACACTGCAAATTTTTTCTGCACTCATGCATTGAATATCTGGAATAATATTAATGTTAACAAACACATATGTAGTGCTACATGCCAGGAACTCTTTTAAGTGCTTTTGTATTGATTAGCTCATCGTGGTCTTGGGAATTAAGTACCAAGCATGTGTGCATGCTCAGTCACTGAGCTGTGTCAGACTCTGCGACCCCACCAGGCTCCTCTGTCCATGGAATTTTCCAGCAAAGGGTACTGGAGTTGGTTGCCACTTTCTCCTCCAGGGGATCTTCCCCACCCGGAGATCAAACCCGAATCTCCTGCATGAGTAGGTGGGTTCTTTACATGGCAGGGCCCTGAGATATACCAAATATGGACTCAGAACCAGGCAAGGCAAAATGAATTGTCAAAGGAAACCCAGAAGAATGCCTCATAAAAGTTGATTCAAACTACCATGAAATGCAACTCTCCCTCTGAGGCTACCAGTGTGTTTATCCAGCCATACTCTTTTCCTCCTAAATACTTTGTTTCACTACGTTCCATCTCTATGTGGAAATTTACTTCAACAGAGCTGAGGGGCCAGGGCCTTGTCACTGACCACTGGCTTGGTGGCTAGGATTTAGCATATTCACTGCTGTTGCCCGACCTCAATCTCTGGGCTGGAATTGAAGGCCCCACTTCAAGCTGCTGCAGGCCGAGGCCGCCCGAGATCAGTGAGACTCTGCTGCTCTCATAGCTGGGCCCCAGATTCAGTGGTTCAGGAGGGTATGGGCTTGTGTGCCAGCTGTGTAACCGAGGCGGTGGGGCAATGCCACCAAGAGGCGGCTCCTGGGCCATCTTTGGAACTACATCAGCATGCCGATGCTTGTGTGTAGGTAAATAAACACACCACCCCACCTCATCTGCACACGTGCCTGCTCTGAGCCCTTCAGAGGTCATAGAAAGGTCAGGAAGAAATGTGAACAGGGCAGCCAGAGACTAGGTCTCTCTTGGACTTGGAGGGCTTGTTTGAGACTGAGCCAAAGCCCCTCCTAGCGCCCTCCTCCCTTGATTTAACAAAGGTGAGGAGAGTCCTGCCCTGCAAGTTTGAGGGGGGATTCCATTTCTATTAAGATCGCTGCTGGCCCCACAGGATTAACTGGCAGTCACCTCTGTGAAAGCTGATCTGAGTGGAAAATCAAGTTAGAAAATTCCGCCTTCCCTTTCGCTCACACCTCAGCAGATTAAGGGAAGGCCTGATGCTGAGTTATGGGGATTTATGGGAATGTGCAGTTGCTGGCTGTTAAGCGCTCACTCTTCGGGATGTTGGCACCCTCGCTTCCTATAAATCGTTGCTGGTATTTCTTAGCCTTTCCTTGCCAGCAACGCGGAGGCCTGCAACACCTTTTCCGTGCAGTAGCCTGTGAAAATATTGAAGTCGGGCCCAGAAAAACACCAGCCTAGAAAGGGGAAACTTTGATGTTTGCTAGTTATTTTCAGACAACCCTTGCCAAATCTTAATTTTTCTAGTTTACAAGTAAGGGATCCTGACCATCTGTCTGCTGTCAACCGATGTTTGTTTGGAAGAAGATTTTATTTTTTTTTCCTCCCAATGTAGCACTCCTGTTCTTACAAGTAGTTTATTGGACTTCATAAATGTCAGCTTTTTGCAGGCATTTTGTAAGCAGCTTATGAGTTAGTGTTTAATCAAAATTGAGCAGTCAGTGTCTGCAATCAATCGGAAGTGAAAGTAACAATGAGATTGAAGCTTAAAATCCACCAAGACCATGACTGATGCCTCTCAGACTATCTCTGGGATATCTAGGCTTGCATCTGAAGGTGTAGGGTGAGTCGGGTAATTGATGGAGGAAACACACACACTTTGGGTACCTATCGTGTGTTATTTTTTGATTGTGTCAGTTACTGGTTGCCAAAATAAGACAAACCATCCCAAACTCAGAGCTTTAAAACAAAAATTTTTTAGCTCCTTGACTTAACGAGTCAGCTGGGAGCTCCTTGTAGCCTTGGCCTAACTCTCGAAAGGTCTAGGAATGGGTCCTGTTGGTTGATCTTGACCCCACCTGGGACAACGGGGTTGACTCTGGCAATACCTGGCCTGTGTTTCTCATCCTCCACCAGGTTGGCTCAGGCATATTCTCATGGTGGTAGCAGAGTGCAGAATCATGCAAACTCCATCATTCAAGTGCTTTCCCAAACTTCTGTTTGCTTCCCATTGCAAACACCCCATTAGCCAGAGCAAGTGACATGGCCTAACTCCATCAAAGAGGGGAATAGGCTCCACCTCTTTATGGTGAAGGAATTATAAACTCAGAGGCAGAGACCATGGGCACAGGGACAGGTAAAGAATTAGAGCCCATGAAGGTAATCAACCTACCACAGTGATGCTGGGAATCCCACGAGGAGGTAATTGTGATAACACCAACATCCAGATGGAGAAAGAGAAATTCAGAGATGAAATCGTTTGCCTAAGGTGTCTCTGCAGTTAGCAGTTAAGTTGGGAGTCTTTATTAGCTTAGCTTCTGATTTACTTTTGGCTTCCTGACTCTGTTTTTTCTTCCTGGGAATAGGTAAAGCAAGCGTAGTGGGAGATTCTTAGAAATTATTGATCCACCTCCTCATTTTGCAGATGGCATAATTGAAACCCAGTTTGGGGAGTGGTCTCAAGGCTTCACAGCAGTGAGACATGAGAAGGCTGGGGCTCTCAGAAAGAGCCCTTTCACCTATGCCTCTCCAGTCCCTTGTGGGACCTTATTCTGCAGGAAGCCTGCTGAGAATTCCAGGCCCTCTCCACCAGCCATGAGAACAATACCTCCTCGGTAGGCTCTGCATCACGGCTTTGTCATGGATGGCAGCCTCAAGAGAATACTGCTACTCTTTAAGGGATTCCCAGGTGCAGCAAGAAAGCTGAAACCTTTGCTAGGTTTGCTAGAGAGGAATGTTAAATGCGGAAGGCCTTTGATGACATCATTACTAAATTCCTTCCTTGGTCAGTGGTGTGGACTGAATTGTATCCCTCCGAATGTGTATGTTAAAACTCCAACCCCTAGTTGATGCCATCTGGAGACAGGGTCTTTAGGAGGTAATTTAAGGTTACATGATGTCTGAAGGGTGGGGCCCTAATCCAATAGGACTGTGGCCCCATAGAAAGATAAAGCTCTCTCCCTTCCCATATACACACTGAGGAAAGGCCATATGACATACAGTGAGAAGGCTGCTGCTGCTGCTAAGTCGCTTCAGTCGTGTCCAACTCTGTGTGACCCCATAGATGGCAGCCCACCAGGCTCCCCTGTCCCTGGGACTCTTCAGGCAAGGACACTGGAGTGGGTTGCCATTTCCTTCTCCAATGCATGAAAGTGAAAAGTGAAAGTGAAGTCACCATACCAGCCCCTCCAGGACTGTGAGAAGATACTTTTTTGTTGTTGGAAAAATTTGGTCTACAGTATTTTGCTATGGCAGGCTGACCTGCCTGTTCAGTTGGGGAATCAGATTATTAGATGGTTATTCATGTTGTTCATGCATTTGCTTAGATGTTTAACCAATATTTATTGAGCATATACTATGGGTAAACTTTCCATATTCCACTGGGTAGGAGCCTGGGATTCCTCCTGGAGGGGTGTTCTGAAGGCAGGGACAGCCTTTCATGCTGCCCACATTGGTTCCCTGTCCATTATGTAGGCAACCAGCCTTCCATGTGTAGGTTTTCCCTCCAAGGTAACAGGATGAAGGGCCCAGAGGAGGGGGAGGCAGATTTGCCTGGCTGATTGTCCCAGCAGCATTCCACCTGGCTCCCAGAGTTGTCAGGGGCTGTTGGGGGGTGTTTGCTGTGCCACTTGTAGCTCCCCTGCAAAGTGTCCCAAGAAGTCACATGGACAGTGAAATTTTTGGGCTAATTAAATCTGAGACATCCTAAAGACTTCAGAATCCTGAAATCCAATATCTGGTTAAACGATCCTAACATCTTAGCTCTATTTTCCCTTGTTCTTCTATTCCCATAGGAGCATCATGAAAATGTTCTCCAGCATCTGGAGGGCATTTTTGGCCACGATCTGTGAGCACTGATTGGCTGGACCAGGTGGGAAGGGTAGCAACTGGAACGGATACAGGAAAAGGAGAGGTTGTTCTGTTTCTCCTCTGCTACCAACTTCCCTGCCTCTAACAGACCAGCTTCATGTTACGAGGGTTGGTAAAGACCATCAGGAGGAAGTACATCCCTGGTGCTCAGTGATTAAGAATCTGCCTGCCAGTGCAGAGGACGTGGGTTCAATGCCTGGTCTGGGAAGGTTCCATATGCCACGGGGCAGCTAAGTCCATGCACTGCAGCCACTGAGCCTGCCTGCTGTAACCACTGAAGCCCACGTGTCCAGAGTCTGTGCTCCGCAACAAGAGCGCCACCGCAGTGAGAAGCCTGCGCACTGCAACTGGAGGGCAGACCCTGCCCACAGCAATGGAGACGCAGCCCAGCCGCAAATGAATCGATAAAAACTAGTTTAGAAAACCGTCAGGAGGAAAGCGAAGGTCATGAGAGGGACCGAGGTACTCCTAAGAATTGATTTCCTGGCTTCTCCCCTCCCCTCTTCCCTCTTGCTGGCCCCCACTTAGCTCCCCTGAGTTGCCCTCCATCCCCTCATCTTCTCCATCCTGACTTCTCTGGGCAGCATCGTGCCAAGGAAAGAGCCAGCCTGCTCTCAGTTAAACTCCACTCAATATCTGTTTATCCTTGACAGTCAATAAACACCCCTGAGCCTCAGTTTCCTGCTCTGTAACAGAAAAGACCTGGATTTTTCTGAGGTTGCTATAAAAACCATACAGTCACACCCAAGAGAATGTCTTGCTCATGGACATTCAATTAATATCCTTTCATCATCCTTCTGCTCCCTACTCCTGTTGACCTGAACCTTCATGGTACTTTCCTCTCCCTTCAATAATTTAACGTTAATGGTTTATTAAACAGAGGCTTCCTAATGGGCTGTTATTGACCTGGCCAAGAACAGATCTTCCCCTGTGGGGTTTTCAGGCCCCTGAAAGAGTAGCTGATGGCGGGGGTTGGTGGGGGGAGGCTGACGATGATGGCATCCTCTTTCCAGGAGGGAGAGTTGGATCCTTCAAGCCTGGGAAAACTCCTAACCTCCTGAAATCTCAGTTTTTGCAAAATAAGGCTCATATTTCCTTTCCTATAAGGTTTATATGGAAATTGAAACAAATTACATGAAACTTTCAGCTCCTCACCCCTTCCTGCTCTGCACCTAAGACTTAGGCCAGCTTCCAATTTGGGGGAGGGGGTGAGTTACCCACCTGGTCTATTTGTAGTACCCAGGTGTTTCCCCAGAATTGGTTGTATTGCTTGAAGCATCACCATCATAAATTCATTCCTTTGGATCCTTATGGGCAATCTCACCTCCGAGAAGTCTTGTACTAAAAAGGCAGACCCTTGGGATTCCAGCTGCTGTTTCTGGCTCTGATACTGCAAAGTGTCACTATGTGACTTTGGATAAGTCACTTCCCATCTCTGGGCCTCTGTGTTCTCCAGTGCAAAATTAAGGGCTTCGGTTGTATGGACTCTAGGATTTTGATTAGCTCAAAAATTTAACTGTGAGGTTCCTAGCAGGGTTCTAAGAGATGGAACTCCAGATGGGTAAGTTTGGTGAGGGTATGTTGAAAGGGCAGGAGCAAGGGATATGGGGTAGGTCAGGCAGAGGTGGTCTGCTTGGTATGGAGCCTGTACCCACTCAAGCCTATTAAACCTGATGGTTCAAATCGAGGCCCACTCATGGACTGACTGATAATTGATTCATTCATTCTCTTCATAAGATTTTCTTTGAGCCTCCCAGCCCTAATGCTCTCTCCCTCCTGTGATCTTCAGTAGCCCTTACTTACAGCCTGACTGCTACCTCTTTTGACGTCTCCTCCACTACCCCTTACTGGCCCTGGCTGTCCCCTGGATGGCCTTATATGTGCTGTTCCATGCCCTCTGTGCCTTCACACTGGAAGGCCTTCCTTTGCATCTCTACCTCCCAAAGTCCTGGCCATCACTTAAGGGCCTGCTCAGAAGCCACCTCCTCCAGGAAGCCTTCCCAGGCATCTAATTCAAAACTCTCCTTGTGCTCCCTCTATACACATTTAATGTTCTTCAGTGTCTACCCATTGACATAAGATCTCCCCAGCCTCAGCTCTCATCATTGCTCTCCCCACCCATCAGCTAGCTGTAGGTCGGCCCAGGGCCTCTTACTCCCATGCATGTCTGAAGCAGCTTCTCCCTCCTGGGAAACCTGATTCCCCATCCTGTCCCCACAGTGAGGACACTTAAGGACTCTAAAACTCTGCTCATATCCCCTGTACTGATGAAAATTTCTCAAACTCATTTTTGGGTCTGTATTCTCTGCTTTGTGAAGTGAAGTGAAAGTCGCTCAGTCCTGTCCGACTCTTTGCGACCCCATGGACTGTAGCCCACCAGGCTCCTCTGTCTGTGGAATTCTCCAGGCAAACATACTGGAGTGGGTGGCCATTCCCTTCTCCAGGGGTCGAACCCAGGTCTCCCGCATCGCCATGAGCCAGACTTGTGCATGAGTCTGATGACCTGGGGTTGTTTGTCTCTGAGTGCACAGTGCCTTGCATAGGGCCTGGCACTTGGCAGGTGCTCAACAAATGTGACATTGAAGAGAATTTTCCCGTGTGTCCTTCACAGAATCTGGCAGCAGCTGGGGCCCCAGGTAGGTGTGTTGATAGGATCCTTGATTCAAAGCTTTGTTTGCAGCAGCTCTGGGGTTTTGGATGGGGCCTTGGAGCTGGCAGAACTGAGAATACGACTCCAGTGGTGAGGGTGTGTGTGTGTGCAAGTGCGGGGGAGGGATGTGGGCATGCCTGCTGGGGTCTTGGTGGTCTGCCATGCACAAGGGAAGCTTTAGCTCCTAGGATCTCAACCCTCTCCCCTGACATCCTTTCCTCCTGGGCACCCGGCTGTCAGCCTACCACTCCAGACAAGGCCAGAGCTGCTCGCGGGGGGCTCTCTGAAGTCATGTAAGGAGACGGTGTTCTGTTGGAGATGGGGCACAACCTTGGGGCTGCACAGGCCTGAGCTGGCTAGCCTTGAGAAGGCCCTTGATGTGAGCATCCTCTGGGGTACTCACTCATGCAGGGCTGCCCCTGAAGACCCCATGTGGAGATCCAATTCAATCTTGGCAACCACCTTTGTTTGCAGAGGGGAAGCTGAGGCATGGGGAGGTTAAGTTACTTATTTTAGATCAAAATGTAGCTGCATGGAGAGTGGGGGCGATAAAACTGGACAGCCTTAGTTCACAGCCCACGCCTGGGGCATGGCGCCTGCTCCCTGGAATGCCATGATGTCTCCTTGAGGGTATTGAACTTGTGTAGATAAATGACATTTCTGACCTGCCTGGAACAGAGCAGGCATGCAACCAGTGGAGGCTGATGCTATTGACGTCTAATTTGACCCTCTCATTTTAAAGCCAAGGAAACTGGGTTACAGCGTGTGTGAGTGACTTGATAGCCAGGTTGTGAACTGGGGGGATTCAAAATCAGGTCTCCTGATGGCCAGTGGCATTTTTCATTATGCTGTGCCCTGGGAAGGTGGGGTAAAAATTAGAAGGAAAGCGAACCTAACATTTTGGAGAGATATGGCAGAGACGGAGGTGGGCTGGGAGGGTGGTTGAAGATACAGGAAGAGCTGTGTGTGTGTGCGTGCTCCATCACTTCAGTCCTGTCTGACTCTCTGTGACCCTGTGGACTGTAGCCCGCCAGGCTCCTCTGTCCATGGGATTCTCCAGGCAAGAATATTGGAGTGGGTTGCCATAGCCTCCTCCAGCGGGTCTTCCCCCCCCCAGGGATGGAATCCGTCTCTTACGTCTCCTGCATGGGCCGCTGGATTCTTCACCACTAGCACCACCTCGGAAGCTCTTGAGGGCCCTATGCTAGTGATAGGAAACATCTCAGAGATCTTAGGTTTTATTTTAAAAACATGCGGACTTTGCCTTCTTTCCCACAGTGTATCCACCTGTGGAAATGGAATGAATGAATACAGCTACATCATGAATACCTGGCTGACCAGCCTAGATGGGAGCGTGTCAAGGGGCTCTATTTTTGAGCACATCTTGTTCAACACTGTTACCAGTGACTATGCTGGAATTTGGAGAAGGCAATGGCACCCCACTCCAGTACTCTTGCCTGGAAAATCCCATGGATGGAGGAGCCTGGTAGGTTGCAGTCCATGAGGTCGCTAAGAGTCGGGCACGACTGAGCGACTTCACTTTCACTTTTCACTTTCATGCATTGGAGAAGGAAATGGCAACCCACTCCAGTGTTCTTGCCCGGAGAATCCCAGGGATGGGGGAGCCTGGTGGGCTGCTGTCTCTGGGGTCGCACAGAGTCGGACATGACTGAAGTGACTTAGCAGCATGCTGGAATTACAGCTGAAGGGAGAGGATGAACATTTATTGAGAATCTTTTAAGTATCAACAAGCTCTGTAAGTATTTCACATAGATTATTTACTCCCCATAACATTTCAGTAAGAAAGGTTGAATCACTCCTTTATAGACCAGGAGAGGGTGAGTTCTAAGCCACTGATGTACTAAGATCTGGGTCCCAGATAGGTCTGATTCCAAAGGCTGGGGCACTGAGTCACCCACGGGGCTGAACTGCCTTGTGAATAGGGGCTTGTGAGAAGGTGGAAGGGGTAGACAATACAGGGAAGGTGAGAGGCAGGACCCAAAAAGGCCTCAATAGGGCTGAAATTAACACTGGGCTACAGTAAGTGCTTACCAAGCTTAACAGCCTCAGAGACCTCTGTTCACACTGAGGTTCAGAATACCCACCGGACACATACAGGATGTGGGATACCTGGGTCAACAGCACAAGTGAAAGATGTTGGGTTTTTAGTTGACAGGAAGTCTTTATGAGTCAACAGTGGGAGGTGGCAGCCAGCAAAGCTAATGTCACTGTAGCTGTGGCAAGTGGAGGGCAATGAACGGGGAGAGAGGTGCATGCAGGAAATGCAGTCCTGGAAACCTCAGTGGGAAAGGGGCACCGACTATCTGCTGGGATCTCAGATGTGGCGGCTGGGGTGGGAGGGGGTGTTGGCTATTGCTGCATCCCTCTCATCTTTTGTCCAAAGTGTGCTAATAATATATTTCTGAACAAGTATAACCCCTTCTGCATCTTTCTGCATTTGCCTTACCTGCCTTGGGAATATGCTACTTCCTATGTTTTTATTCTTAAATTAATGTAACATGAGTAAATGTAGAGATTCCTTGTGACCCAGTCTCTACACTGTCACATTCAAAGAAGCACAGTCCAGCAAGGAAATGAAAGGAAGAGATTTCAGCCTTTCACACAGATCTCTCAAAGACATGAAAAAAGGATGAGGCCTCCTTTTGCTTCTCTAATTACCTTGGGCTTCAAATCTCTAGAACCTTTCACTTTACCAAAGCATCCCAAATCCTCCTGACAGCAATCCACCCAACAGGCCACCTTTCCTTTGTCCTTCCACATCTCCCTTATATATACTAGATGGACTTAACCTCTGTGTCTCCTTTTGCTGGTCCCTCCGTCTCCCTTCCTCTTCATTCTTTGTTGGTTTTCTTTCCATTCTATTGCTGACCCCAATTTCTCGCCACAAACAAGGGCTCCAAAACTGATTCAAAAATTTTTCTAAGTCTCAGAGGTGGCTTCGTCTGGAAAGATTACAAGAACCAAAGGTACAGTTGTTAGTGTACATTCAGACTTAAGGTGAGATTTCAGATGAATCAGATTGAATCTCTGGGATCCACCTTCTGTACTTTCCAGTACAGGGATATTGTTATTGGGTCTCTGTAGTAGGTAGTGCCCAACCTGAGCACTTTTGACATGTGCTTCAGATCAATGAAAGGGCTTACATAATTTAGACTTGTCTGAGATGGTTGGAGTAGGTTCTCAAAGTAAAATGCCTCCACAGTACCCAAAGACAGCATCAGAATGACTGAACCTTGTAAGTTTCTAAAAACAAGCAAACAATAAAACGAATCAAGCTACTCCCCCCATCCCCAGCACAGTCTCTCCAGTGCTGTCTGTCCATCCCTATTCTCCCAGGATCTGGGATGGCCAAGCTCGAACTCTTCTTAGGGAGCTGGACGAGAAGCAGAGCAGGCAAGAACTACGTTTTTAATGGGGGAAGTAGCAAAGGAGAGGCTGGGTACACTCTATGTCTGAAGCTTGTCCTCATTGCGTTAGCATATGGTCACCGTGGGTGGAAGAGCCTGGCCACCCATGCACATGAACCCACTGCAGATTGCCATGTGATAGCTACTTGCATGAACAGCAGTCAGCAGAGGCCCTTCTTCACCCATAATGTCCCCCCTCCCATCACCTTGTGTATTTCCTTCCCATTACACCTCACTGGGCTCCTTTCTCTCTCTCTTTTTTTTTTTTTTCGAGCTGACTGTCGTTTCTTTGATGGCATAGCCTTTGATGTGCTGGCAGAGACAGCATTCACCCACACTACGGGGTTCTGCTGCCCTCCCCAGCCCTCTCTGCAGCCAGGTGGGGGCCCTGTGGCTCCTGTTGACTGAGAGCCTGAGAGCCAGGCAGTTAAGAGCTGGTATGCCTCCTCCTCATTCCCCCTTGGCTGTGCTGACTTTGGAAGCCCTGTGTTCCAGATGGCATGCAAAACGGGGACAATTCTCCCAACTCACGTTGCACTTTACAGAAGCAAGAAATAAACTTGCATTGTATTAAGCCCCGGAGAGCTCAATGCTGTTACTGCAGCATGGTCCAGCCTAGCCCCGTGAATACCCAGAACGTCAGAATGAACGGAGTGATTGCCACTCTTGAGGTCTGTCATGTAGCTGAAACAAGAAGCTGTCTCTGGAGCCCCCCAGGGCAGTTGATTGACGCTTTTTCTTACTGTCATCACCCAGCACAGATGGCGCTTCCTGTTTGGTAACACCTCACGTGGGCTCCTCGTCCCCCACCGACTCTGCCAGTCACCATCCCACACAGTCAGGCACGCACAGGATTACAGGTTTGTCAAGAACACATCCTAGTTTCTGCCAAGGAGTGCCTGTTGGAGGAAGAATTCGAACAGAGGATGTTCGGAGGTGAAATGGACTGCCTTGGGGGCGGTAAACTTGCCTCTGATGTGAGCAAGTGGAAATTCTGTGTCCACTGAGTTTGGTGAGGGGGGAGCATGAAGAGGGGGTGTCAGCCTTGAATGGGCAGGGGTTGGGTTTGGAGGCACCGGACAGACCAGATGACTTTCAAGTCCCATCAAACTCTGACAGTCCCCAACATAGAGTCTAATACTTTATTTCTTTCTAAAGGGATACATAGATATGTTTTGGACACTAAGAAAGTAAAAATCTTATGAAATCAGGTAGCAATAGCTTGGCTTAACAAGCAAGTAAGTATCAGAACTCTGACATTATCCATTCTTAAAGATCAAGCCTCATGCGATCAGCATTCTCAACTCTCCTAAGGTTGACAAACAAGGAGGGGTGAGTGGTCCCAAAGGCTGGTGAAGCATATCTGTAATCTACACGTCAGCTACAAGGAAGGCCAAGCTGTGGGTGGAGTCGGAGCCTTGAGACAGACCAAAGCCATCGTGATAACAGCCCCATAATGGGGACACTGGTGTCTTATCATGCGCAAAGCATTTTCCCTCACATCCTGAGTGCTCACAGATGACTATCTCCGAGCTGATTATCCATACACGATCATATACCTCCGAATGTATTAGTAGAGCCTCAGGAGAAGACGTGCTGCCATTCTCATTGTACAGATGGCCAGGGAGATTTTTCAGAGATTTACGCCCCCAAGATCATGTAGCAAGTGAGGATGAGATGTCAGACTTGAACTCAGATCCTTTGACTCCAAGTGATGAATTTTAAAGCAAAAGAGCACATCTACTCTGGGCACTAGAACCTAGGGCTGAAATCAGTTCACACGCTCCTTGGTCCCTGAGGAACTTTCACTTTCAGCCTGTACACTTGTGTAGGGGGAGGTGTTACAGGGAGGGGAAAGCTCTGAACTGCTTCTAGGCAAGAGGGGTTTTCTGGGGAAAAGCCAGGGACCAGAGGATAGAATGCTGGAGTGGAGGCCTCAACTCTTTGACCTACTTCCTGTCTGTGAAACCTCAGCTTCCTCATCTGAAAATGGGAGGAAAGACATTGATATCCACCTTAAAGGATGTCTGTGAGGACCCAGCAGAGGATGGGATGAAATGTTTGGAAAACCCTATGAAAGCTGAAGCTCTCATTTCAAGTAACAATGCTTCAGCTGCAAGTAACAGAACAGAGAGCTCCAGGGGTTTACCAGCCAAAGCTTTCTTTTTCTCATGAAGTAAGAAGTCCCTGGTGAGTCGTATGGGGCGGGGCAGAAGGATGATAATGCCATGGAGGGCCTGGCTTCTTTCTGTTTTTCTGCTCTAACTTCATCCTCATGCAGTTACCTTGTAAGCACAAGGTGGCTGCTGCACCTCCAGGCCTCGTGTTCAAGTTCCAAGCAGGAAAAAGAAGAGAGAAGGAGAAAGAGTTGGTGCCTGTAGTAGGAGTGCAAACATTTTCTTAGAAAGGCCACAATTCACTGGCCAGAACTGTAATCAAAAGGCCAGCTTCTATACACAGGAGCCTGGGGATGTGAGGATTTGTGGCCAGGCACACCACCACTCTGATCAAATCCAGGGTTTGAATGGAAAAGAAGCCAGAATCCATGATGGATGGAAGCTGGCTGTAGTGCCTGTTACAGCTCTGCTACTGCCATGGGTGCTGAACTCACAGGGATCCTTTACATTCAGTCGCTGGGTTGGGCTGAAGGCAAATCAGTAAATCCTTTGAGGAAATAATGAAATGCAGTATCCTATTGTCAGAATGGGAAACAGAGTCAGGCTGGGGGAATGCTGAACAAGCAGAAGGGTGACTGCTGCTGTGGGTCTGGGAGGCCAAGGGATAGAGGTGCAGGGCCCCCTCCCCTCCACCCCGTCCTTTTTCTCATTTGTTCAGTTTCATGAGTCCTGTTGACTGGGGCTGGGAGAACTGAATCCGGGGAGCTCATTTCTAGCCAATGTGTTTGTATATGTCTCCACCCGAAGATGTCTAACCACAGGCTTCCTCTTGACTCCTGGCAACAGAGAGAAAACAAAACCACAGCAGCTTTCATTGCTGAAAGCACAAAACTGACTCGTTTGCCTAATAAGCCCTGATGGAAGGGTTTTATTTCTGAGAGGAAATGCTGAAGTCTCCAGTCCAAGGAGCCTCTGGTGGGCAGTCAGATCGCCACAGACTGAAATGTGATGTCCAGGCAGAAGGCAGCCACTAACCCAGGGGTCAGGAGCCCAGGGGCAGGGGCCACATCGCTGACCAGTGGGGCCTGGCCTGATGGACATACTTGCAGAACTGGGCCCTTCACCCAGCCCTGCAATCCTATTAGTCTCTTCAGCCAATTTTGATTTTAGGGGATCTGTGTATTTTCTTTTCTCTTATTTTCCATGTTATTAATCTCAGCTATTGATTAACTCCCATTTTGTACTTGCTTTTTCCATTTGCTTTTCTCATTTCTTATGATGTGTCTTCAGGTCTGTACATATTCCCCCGGAGATGAGCTTTTTTCCCCCAGATCTCATAGGTTTTGGAAATAAAATGTTCCACTTTTCATCTCTTTTTAGATAATTTTTAATTTCAGTTTTAATGTTTCTTTTGATCCATGGGTTATCTAGAAGAATGTTTATTAATTTCCAAGTAGTTAAGAATATTTTCAGCCACGTTATGTTTTGTATTTAAAATTTTTGGATTATAATAATTGACTGTGGCCTGTTAAAACCTCCAATTTTAAATTTAAAAAATTTCTTTTTCTTGTGTCCAAGTATGTGATCACAGTTTTTAAATGTTCCATGGAGAAGGGAAAGCTGAGCTGGTCAGATTGATACAGAAAAAAAAAGTTGAGTTTCAAAATGTCCTGTTTCTGCAGACACATGGCCCAGTTTGAAATCTCTGTCCCTTATCAGCTGCTGTGTGCCTGTCCATGAATAAGACAGAATTTTTCCATCTTTCCATCTTTAAAATGGGGACATTCCACCTCCTCACCTTGATATGACAATTGTTAGGAGATTGTGTGTATAAATATGCCTGGCACAGAGTAGGCACTCCCTAAGTAGAAACACTGCTGTTTTTGTTGTTTTGTTATTTTTGCAGAAAGGGAGGAACCTTTTCTGTCTGTGCCCTGAGCTTTATTGCTAAGCCGGGACTGTGGTTTATGCTTATTGTGGGGACTAGAAGGAAAGAGGAAACGGATGGCTCAAGGCAGCCTTCACCCTCCCTGTGAGGGGAGGCACCTGCAGCCCAGAAGAATGGGGCCACTTGAACCAGGAAGCACAGCCCTTTGTGGGCAAAGCCAGGCTTCAAACCCAGGCCTCAACGGTCCCTCCCCCCCTCCGCTGGCAGCTGCTCTGGTTTCTCTCTTGAAAGAAGAGACAGTTGACCGAAGGCTGGCCTCTGAAATGCAGGGAGGACTGGAGGCAGTGGTGGGGTGACGACTTCTGGGCTTGTCACATTACACCGTCATCGTCTGGAAGAGTAACTCCGAGGTCGGAAAACTCCAAGGGAAGACGCAGAAAAAGTACATGGTTGGCTGCTTTGGCCATTACTGTTTCTTTGCTCACTGAGGATGGGGGGTGGGGGGTGGGGAAGCTAGGCTTGATCTGCAGGAGGGCACTCCAGGAGGTGTTTGCACTCCTCAGGTCTCAGTCCTTCATGCCAGTCTGCCATGCTGCCCTAGCCCAGATACTAACCCCAAAAAGGTTGGTCCTCCCTGGGACCCAATCTTCTCTGCAGGAGCTATCTGGGGCAGGAGTCTGATGTTATTGACCAGGGTAGCTCAGCTGCATGGATGTGCTTATGGAAACTGGAGGGACTGGGGTACAGCTTGAGCTGCACTGTGGAGGCTTAATTAAGAAGTAAGGCAAAATGGGATATGGGGTTGGCTATGCCCACCAGTTGACATATGAGACGGGCTGGCACTGTGCCCTGGGGCACACAGAAGGCATCGGACCTTCTTTATGGTGGGAGGTTGGGGAGGCGAGGAAATTGCAGGACAGGATTACAAGGTAGAGGGTGGCTGAGTTTTCTTATTGGGGCCAGGGCATTGAGCTTACAAGAAAAGGACCACTTCTTGATCAAGGATTCCCTATATCTGGAAGCATCATGTAACTATGCTGTGCATGGACCAGGAGCAGACAAGGATACAGACACAGCAGCGCATGGCTAAAGCACATATGTGGACATATCTGGGCAGCCAGTCCCTGACCTTAGACGTGGTACATGTTATGGGTAAGGCTTGGGATTACAGGCTGATTCTAGTGGCTCTTCCATATGCAAATTAAAATATATGGCTCCCTCATGATGATTATAAAAATTAAGTCACTGTGTGAAAAAGTGCTTTCAAAACATCACAAATACAGAAGAAAGTTATGGAGTATAGAATTTGGTTAGAAATGCTTGCTGATTCTCTAATCTGCTCACAGCCCTTTGTTAGAAGCTGTAGAGGAATCAGGTGCAGTTAGGTCTTACGCTTTCTCAACTGAAACACTTTACAAACATCATCTTCCCTCCTTCTTCCTTCAACTCACTTTAATTATGCACCTAGTATACGCCAGGTTTTGGCAAGGAGCTGAATAATCTAGTGATCACTGTTTACTAGGGAGAGACATGGGCAAGTGGGTGGGTCTGAAGCCCAGTGTGGTAGCCAGGGACTGTCACAGACAGACGGAGGCGTTCTGTGGGCACGAGGCGGGAGGCCATAGGCAACAAGCCCAGGAAGGCTCCTGGAAAGCTTCAGGTGAAGGGCGACATGGAGGTGGATCTTGATGAAGCAGCTAGAATGAGGAGTTGAGTCCTCACAGGGAACCAGGGCAGAAGAAACAGCATGCATGGAGGCATGGAGGTGAGAAATTCATGTGCACCAAGGCATCAGTGAACCTCGCCCCTCAGAGCCTCAGGGCTGTCGTCTCTAAAATAGGAATAGGTGACCAGCATTCTCTTGGGAGTCTATGTCCTTGGTCAGAAGGAGTACCCAGAAGGTGGCATGGGTGGGTGGACAGAGGCCAGTTTACACTGAATCTGGCACTGGAGAGACCCAGAGAATAAGTTGTGATCCTAGCCATTGCAGAGCCCCACAGTATCTTTTCTTAGAAGTCAAGGAAGGAAAATCTGGTCTGAGTTTTGTTAAATTAAGCAAGGCCAGGAAATATGGGATTGCAGGGGAGGAGGCCTCAGCCTAGCCTGTGAAGTTAGAGTTTTCCTGGAAGCAATGTGTGCGGAACTAGTGGCCTTCCTGAAAGTCAAGAGGAGATGAGCGCAGCAAAGAAGGAAGCACAGGAAAGTCCAGCCAGAGGGAACAGAATAGGCAAAGGCGTGGAGGTGAAAACCAAGACATGAAATAGAAAATGGGGGGTGAGGCGGGTGATGGGGCTGCAGGAAGTGGACATGAACGCTGTGCCAGGGAACTTGGACTTTATCCCATATCCAGCAGGGAGCGTTTGAGAATGAGAGGCACAAGAGAAAGGATTACTTAGGCTCTGCCACCAGTAAGGCAGTTGTGAGTGGGCCAAGGGGAGGCAGGTTGCAGAAGCTCTAGATGCCAGCATGTCTAGATGGGGCCTAGCATGAGTACCATGCAGCTTCTGCTCTTCCCCACGCAGCCCACCCTTGATCCGCAGAGGGTGGGACCCAGGGCCCTGAGAACTCCCTTGCAGGGAGGGGTCTTCAGAGCAGCCCTCTGGGAGGATTCTTGTTGTTCAGTCACTAAGTTATGTCTCAGTCTTTGTGACCCCTATGGACTGTAGCATGCCAGGCTTCCCTGTCCTTCACCATCTCCCAGAGTTTGCTCAAACTCATGTCCATAGAGTCAGTGATGCCATCCAATCATCTCATCCACTCTGAGGAAACCCTCCTCGAATCCTGATGGTCTAGCTGGGGCCCCTGGGCTGCAAAGGACTACTGTTTGCTCAAGGTAAATGACGACCTCATGGGAAGGATATGGCCGTAAAAAAAAACAACAAAAAACACCCAAGGGTGAAAAATCCATCCCTGCCACTGAGGAACTAGAATCAGGAACTGCAAAGCCGTGCCTGTATCCTTCCCGCCTCACTTTCCCAAGCTTCTCTTCCTCTTTTTTCTTTCCATTTCCAGCCGGCTTCCTCTGTTTGCAGGAGCACAAAGCTACCCCAGCTCCTGTTTCCCGCTGCCCAGTGTCCCATAGAGGTGGAGGGGAGGATCTGGGTTCTAAACTCCCAGGGGAGTGTCTGATTGGCTGAGATCAGGCAGCAGTCTGGGGACCTCGGGGTAATGCCCCCAAAGGGGATGTCTCCTGGTAGCATGGCCCCAGAGCCCTGCCCTCCATGGGGGTGTTGGGGGTGGTTCTTAGGAGAGGGGTGCTGGCCCTGGATTAGCCCCTAAAGGTTGTCTATTCTCTGTAGACCCTTACCCTGGGGACTGATGGTGGTTTGTTGCTTAGTTGTGTCTGACTCTTCTGACCCCATGGACTGTGGCCGGCCAAGTTCCTCTGTCCATGGGATTTCCCAGACAAGGATACTGGAGTGGGTTGCCATTTCCTTCTCCAGGGAATCTACCCGACCCAGGAATCAAACCCAGGTCTCCTGCATTGCAGGCAGACTCCTACACTGCAGGTGGATTCTTTACCAACTGAGCTACGGGGGAAGCCCCACATTCAGTAATATCAGTCAAAGGGCATTTGGGGGAGGTACCCTCAAGATACACAGTGGCTGGAATCCAGAGACCTCAATTTACCTCTTCAGAAAGAGAGACAGAGACAGGGAAAGTAAAGCTCAGGAATATTGTCATGTTTGCTAGTGAAGTGGGTCAACTTAGAAAGATTCTGGGGGGAGCTGGTCTTTGGGGTGGGGGCTGAACTCCTCTGCTGCAGGCCTGGAGAGCAGGTTCAGAGCCCAGGGATGCTGTGGGAAGGGCAGCTTTTGGAGGAAGCTGAGCGGCTTGGACTGGAGGCTAACCAGTGAGTGGCCAGCAGCCTGGGGCTGAGGAGGGGCCCGGGACTTCTGGGGGAGTGGGGATTTGAGAGTTCTTTTGCTTCAGATGCTTCTAGGTTTCACCACGCACTTGGACCAGAAGCCATTTGATTGTTTTCCCTGAATATGAGGATGCTTTCCCCTTTCCCCTTCTTACCTGTTGCCAGACGCTGGCTTCCTATGAGTTCTCCTAAATCGAGAGGATCTACAATCATTTTTGTAGAGAAGGGTTTCCCTGAAAAGCCAGGGAGGGCAGCTGTAGCCAATGGAACAGAAAACAGCAGTGGCTGCTGGGGGTTGAATGTGGGCTCCCGTTCCCATGCTGGCAGCCCACCTCCCAGGAGAGGATGTCACAAAGCAGTTAAGCCAGTGGCTTCTGGCCTCTGCATCACTAGGTTCTGCTCCAGCCACTGTTACCTACCAGTTAAGATCTCAGGCAATTTACTTAAGCCTGCCAAGTCTCTGTTTTCTCATCTGTGAAATGGGAACAATGAAAGCCCAAAGAGAGATTGTAGCTTGAGGATTTAATGGGCTTCCAGAAGAAAGCTCTCAGCATGGTGTCTGGATGGACTCAAGGCTGTTAATCATTTCAGTGACTATTGACTCTGCTTTGACACACAGAGGAGGACCTCAGCCCAGTCCCTGGCAGTCCCTTTGTTGGTTTTCAGTGGACAATTATAATGCATTTGATGTGCTAGCCATCCCTGCCTCCCCAGGATTTTCTGAACGGATCCCAAGTCTCGACACCTCTGGGAATTTACTCCTCTTTTGACAGTAGCTTGGCCAAGATGTCATCATTTCCCAGGCATCTCCCATCTGCCCTTCTTCACGATAGCTTGCTGTGGACCTGGGAAAGAATAGACCTCTCCCTCTCCTACTCCCTGGACTTCCCCGGGGGTGCTAGTGGTTAAGAACCCACCTGCCAATGCAGGAGACCTAAGAGATGTGGTTCGATCCCTGAGTCAGGAAGATCCCCTGGAGAAAGACATGGCAACCCACTCCAGTATTCTTGCCTGGAGAATCCCAAGGACAGAGGAGCCTGGGGGGCTAGAGTCCATAGGGTCTCAAACAGCTGGACAAGACAAGCGATTTAGCATGCACACACATCTCCTACTCCCCAGGTTCAGAATCTCAATGAACCTCTGCTAGAGAGAGGTAGCATCCTGCTGTGCGTGACAGTGCATCTCAGAGGTGCCAGTTCAGTGCTCATCTCTACCCATGTGACCTGGACTTGTCTGTGCCTCAGTTTCCTTGTGCATCAAATGGGGAAATTACAAAGATTGCTTTTGGCATAGGGCTGTGAGAAGTTGAAACATACAATACCAAAGACACCTCCACTTGGCACCTAGGAAGGGCTTGCTAAAGGGTGGCTGTTTCTATAACAGAATCTTCAAAACTGAATTTTAATGGCTGTGGCATCTTCCATTGTGTAGGTAGATCATGATTTATCTAACGACCCCCTCGTTGCTAGGCATTTAGACTGTTTCCAATCTTTCACTCATAAATAATGCTGCAGTGAACATCTTGCATATAAATCTTTCTGTTTATCTCTGATTGCTTCCTTAGAAGAACTTCCCAAGTCTTCCTTGTCTTAGAACAAAGTCCTGTCCCCCCCTTGACTTTTCAATGATGCCCTTTGAAATAAAAGTAAGCCTATTTTCCCTCAGAGAAAGAAACATATGGAACACATTAACCAAGAGGTGGTTCAGGAGGAAGGTAAAAATCGGTTCAAGATGGGTTTGGATCCATTCAGAACGTCTGACACACAGTCAGTTACAAAGCACCCCTCGAGCCCCCTTCCCAGAGGAGAGGCAGCGTCTTGACCCTCAGGGACCACTGTTTTCTTTCTTTGAGGCGATTCCAAGAGGCTTTGATGTTTTCGGCATTGGAAAAGCAGCAATGACAGATCAATAGAAGAAGCCAGTTTGTGGGCAGCACAGGACTCCTCCAGCCAGTAGGGGGCGATTATCGTCTATCTGCCAGCCAGTTGGGCTTTAGTGGATTGCTTGCTAAGGAGAACTTGCTTTGTTGTTCTCAAAACTTTGGCTTACATTTTCTGTTTTGCCTGCTTTTCTTCTCTTCTTCCCCGCTTTGCACTTCTCAGATTCACTCTGGGTTCCCATCTATTCGGCCACTCATTTGGGAGAAATCCCTTGTGTGCTTCCCCTTGGCCTGACATCAAGATGGTTTTCAGACACTTAAGCCCTAAGCACATGTTTTGAAAGTATGTTTGATAAGTTCCTGAACATATCAAACTTACTGAAGTTCACCCATATTCTGCATTAAGTATATTTTTTTCTGTTAAAAATATTTTTCTAAGCTTGCTTTTGAAATTATTTGGCCATCATTCATTCAATTTACACTTGGCTTTGATTTCTCAGCAATGATCAGGGTACTCAAGAATTCTTGCAAAGTGAGAAAATCTAACCTACACATCATTGTCAAATATGACAAAATTTTTATGAATACTCCATGAAACCATTAATGAGGCTGACGTAATGTTTTGTTTGGTAGATGTTTCGTTAAACTTTTATCCATTTCTATTGCAAAGTTTTCCCTTCAGGTCTTGGATCCAATCATTTTGTTTTGGGGATCAAACTCTTTCAGCGATCTCTCAGAAGTTCTCAGGCCTTATGGTGCCTGGTGGCTAGCAGAGTCCTGTCAGGTTTGAAGATGGAGCGAAGACAGACTCAGTGGAGTTTTCAGAGAGTTCCCAGGCCTTTGAGTGACAGATAAACTATTGTCACAAAAGAGTTAAGTATTGATGTACAGGAAAGTATCATCTCCCCTAAGTCTACTTGAAGCAGGAGGGGGCCACTGAAGATTTTAGGGGTGAGACATGGCCCAAGCCAGAATGTCAATAGCAAACAGGAGTTTTCTAAGCAGAAAGGAGAAATTGTAGGCAGAGGAAACGGCACATTCAAAGAGACTGGCCTGGGAAAGGACCAAGCAGTGAACACCTGGTGGTCGGGACTTAGCTGACCACCCAGCTCAGCCCATGCTCATCTCTAGGCTCTTCCTGTTCAGACCAGCAGCACTGGTNGTTGGCAGGAAGCATGGAATGTGAAGAGACCCAGGCAGATCCTCAGTCATCATTTGGCCTCCACGTGAGCCTGGACAAATCCTGCCAGTGGAGCACTCCATGGTGGTGCTGCAGAATGAACAGAAGACTTGTGTTCAGTCCTGGGGCTGTCACTCACAGGGTAGCCCTCGGGCAAGTCACAGAAGCAACCTGTAAAATGGAGTCAATGGTAACTCCAAACTCCCAGACCAGTTGGAAAGATTAAACCGAACAACTTGGAGGCTGTGCTCTAGGAGTTGCCACGCTCTGCACAGACTGTCCACCGCCTCCCCGCTGCCCTCTGGCCGCTTGCACTGGGACCAGTTGGAACCAGCCTAATGGAGTGTTAATCTCTCTCCCTGCCACTGAAAGCATGGCCTGGAGAGGGTCTGCTGGTGCACTGGGCCAGGAGGCCAAGGTCCAGTGAGGAAACAGACTCCAAGCTATTGGTCCAGGTGGTCATTTCTGGAATTAATCCTCACAGCCAGCTGCCTTGCCCAGTGCCTTTGTGTTTTCTCCAACCTTTTGGAGCCCTGTTCGGTACCCCCAGTTGGTCAGCAGGGGCCTGAATGTTGGTTAGCCAGCGAGACTGAAGTCAGGTCCAATGGGGATGAAATTTCCACGTCTGTCAACTTTCTCTCCATCCTCTTCCCCCATCACCTGAATCCAGGACACCTCCAAGGGACCATCTCCTCAGAGCAGCTGGAGGTGTCCTCTTAGGATATATTAAAATCAGATCAGATCATTAATGCGGACTGGCTTCCCCTTCTCACTGAATAAAATCCAACCTGGTGTGGATGGAATATCCTGGTATATCTGGTCCATCATGGGTCAGGGCAGCATCCAATTCACACTTCCTCCCCTGGTTTACATGGACCTGCACGACCTGGCCATCTATTTCTCAACTCAGGTCTCACTACCTACACTTACTCACTTTGTGAGGCAAAAAAGAGGTGTGTTCTAACCTGTTTATTATCCTCCTCGTCATGTAGCTGGACTCCACCCTCCATCCCTCTGCAGTCGGGCAGCACCACACACATCAGTTCTGGTGAATAGAATATGAGTGGAGGTGACATACACCACACCTCCAGGCTTGGCCTCCAGAGTGTACCAGGAGCTTTTCCTCTTTGCTCTTGGCTGCAACTGGAAGATACGGTGGACAATTCCAAGGAGATGCTAGGGCAAGGATCCCCAACCTCTGGGATCTAATGCCTGATGATCTCAGGTGGATCTGATGTTAATAATAGAAGTAAAGTACACAATAAATAAATAAAGTGTGCTTGAATCATCCCCAAACCATCCACCTCACCCTCGGTTCATTGGAAAAATTTATCTTCCACAAAACTGGTCCCTGGTGCCCCAAAGTTTGGGGACTGCTGTCCTAGGGTGTGGCAGAACAGCTAACTAGTAGTCTAGGTTTTGAAACACTGAAAGACTACCCATCTGATGGGCTCTGACAAGGAGGAGGAATGAACTTTACTGGCTGAAATCACTAAGATTTGGGCTCACTAGATGTGCTCTAGCAACCAGCATCATTCACCCTGACTAATGGCCTGTGCTTGGCGCCTGGACTGTGTTAAGATTCACTCTGCTTCTCCCATACTGTTCCTCTTGCTCAGAATGCTTTTCTCTGTTACTCCTCACATGATTTCTTGTTAGCCTCTAGATTTTCGTTTAAAAGTCACCATCCAGCTCTTTATCCCATATCTGACTTCTTGTCTATTTTTTAAAATAGAATTTTTACAACCTGTGTTTTGTTAAAAATTTTGTCTTTCTTGGGTGTTTTCCCCACCTAGAATGTAAGCCCCCAAGGTCATGAATCAAGTCTGTCTCATTCCCCTTTGTATATCCTATGCCAAATAATGTGTCTGACAGAAAACAGTCACTTAACAACTATTAGCTGATGGATTAAAGGAATGAATGAACCAATTATGTACGATTCAGCTCAGTTCAATTCAAATATTTACTGGATACTAACTTTGTGCAAGGAACATATAACGCAGTCTCTACTCAGTTGTCATTAAATCCCAGTGGGTAGGTAAGATTATTATCCCAACTTCATATAGAAGGATCAAGCAACCATACACAGATCCTTCAGTCACCATCCACATTCTGGAAAGGTAGGCACCATTAGCTGCATTTTATAGAAGGAAAAACTCGTGCTCAAAGTCTCTTCCCCAGGGTCATGCATCTAATGAGGTCATGGAGCTGGGCTTGAAACCCTGGCCCCGGGGGAGGGGATGGAGGAGAATGGGGATGCTCCTTCTCTTACATTCTTCCTGAAGTCTGACAGCCTCATTAGAAATCCCCAGGGAGTATCCCAAGAGTGGGTAGAAACAGAGACGTGGACTATCTCTAGAGTCCTATGAGCTTCGTTTGCAATGCGGTTTCATTTCAAATGCAGGACCATTTCTCCCGCTGAGATGCCTCGGATTAGGGGGTGCTGTTTTGTATCCGGGGAATGCTGTTTCTGTGCCACGTCCGAGCCTGGCTGGGCTGACCACCACGGAGAAGCTGGAGCCAGGAGCGCCCAGGTTCATGTGGGGAGAGCAGCCGGAGAAGCTGATAGGCAGAGAAAAATCTGTGATTAATTATGGCAGATGAAAGTATGAAGTAACGGATCCTTTCTGAGGGCTGTGCGAGCTGAAGCATCTCACTCTCTGAAACCATTTGGAGACGGCGCAACCCCTTCTGAAACCAGCAGTAAACTCGAAGGGCCACAAGTTCTGTGACTTGGCAGGCTGCGGATTGGATGGCGCCTAGAACTCATGAATTTTCTGGGGTGGGAGCTAATTAGGGTACAATTTTTCAATTACAGAACAGTGAGTGAGCATCTCCCTGGTCCCCCCCACACCATCTCTCAATGGCTACACTCTATTTGTCCATTTGCCTTTATTTCTTAATCATTTGATAATATGACAGCAATTATTTGTCATTTGGAAGAGAAAATCGCCACAGAATTATTGTTTCTTCTTGAAACCCCAGCTCTTCTACCGAGATGGTGACATTTGATAAATGTTGGACATGCCCGCCGCCCCTCCCCCACTCCCCACCCAGGGTTGGTGTGGCAACAGGAAAACATTAGCCTGTGATGCGGGCCTGCTCTGATTCAAACGCCATTTGCACAAAAGCTTGGAAAAGAGCAGGATCGAATTTAAAAGCTCCGCAGCCTAGAGCGCCGGGCCCACCCACGTCACCTAGGTTGAGATTATGGCACATTTGCTTTGAGAAATTTGGTCATTTCTCTGAGCTAACAAGCCAGCCTCAGGATCAGGAATGCGAAACAGGAATGGAGAGAAAAGCAAAGCAAAGCAAAGAGCAGCACTGCCGGCCCGCCCGCCCCCCACCAGAAATAGGCAAACTTAAATGACTTTGTTTAAATGTCATGGTACTCTCAACACCCTGTTCTCATATGTATGCAAGTTAATTAAATGGAAAAATGTCAAATTAGTTGCTTAAAATATTAATAGCAGGAATCATCCCAGATTTTAGAGCAGGCAGAATCAAGGAATGGAAGCTTTCAGGGCTTAACCCTTTTCTTGGTCATCCTCTCAGGAAATAGGGCTGTTGATCATCCATGAAGATATTGGTGACTCTAAAAGGTTTGGTGGGCTTCGGGACTGGAACTTTCCAGTGGGCTTGTAAGCTACCATTGTCTCTGTTCCTTAGGACTCGCCAGGGGGCATTTATTTATCCGCTTTGCACAGGGGATTTGAGGTCCCTGGAAACCCAATGATTATGAATATGTCCTAATGGTCCTCTCTGGAGTTTGGGTAATTTACCACTTTTTCTTTAGGTTTCTGATGGGTATTTTGGTTTAAGGAGCCCATTAAAATGTAAAATAGGAACTGATGGCACAAAAACGGGTGCCAATGTTCTCCTTGCCAAATGTTGCTTCGGTACCAGTGGGGTCCAGAGCCTGGGCTGAGCAAAACGGTGGGAAAAGGGAGAGTCACAGATGTGAGGTTTTGTGTGTGGTCGGGAGAGGCCCTGGGGCCCTTGATCCAGTCTTGTATTATTAGCACACGGGGAAGACAAAGCCCCAGGAAAACAAGGGCTATTCCCAAAGCCACACAGCTATGGAGTTGTGAGTCAGGCTCGTTCAGTCCTGCAATCCCTTTCCTGCTCACCTCCGCCCGGGTCTTCCATATGTTAGGAGAGGACAGGACAGAGAGACGCAGGACAGTGCATGCTGCGTGCCCAACACTGCAGAAGGAAGAACTGAGGGCACAAAGCGGGGATGTGGGTGTCAGGGAGTTTTACCTCCACCAGCCAAAGAGCATCTTCTGTCCACCATGGCGCCTACGGTCCGTTTCTCTCTGCTTCAGCCAAGGCAGGCAAGGAAGGCAAATGCCATTTATCGAGAAGTTATGGCCAGTCCCTATATAACACACTCAAACTTATTTCCTATAATTGGGTCAGTTCAACTCTGACAGATGACGGTATTGCTATTTATAGACTGGGAGAGTAGACGACCACCAAGCAAAGAAAGTGGCCGAACTGAACCTGTAGGAATTTATAATCCTATAGTAGGTACTGGGGTACCCATTTACCAATAACCGCAGATTAGCAACAGAACTGGTAAATAATCGAGGAAGGCCCAGTTCCCAAAAGTGGCATCCTCAGGAGATGGGAGGAGATGTTCTGAGATGTGGGAAAAAAATTCAATTAATTTAGGGAAAACCTACACATTCTTATGTAGGGTCTGCCCCAGTGGCTCAGACAGTAAAGAATCTGCCTGCAATGCAAGAAACTCAGGTTTGATCCCTGGGTCGGGAAGATTCGCTGAAGAAGGAAATGGCAACCCGATCCAGTATTCTTGCCTGGAGAATCCCATGGACAAAGGAGCCTGGCAGGCTACAGTCCGTGGGATTGCAAAGAGTTGGACATAACTGAGGGACTAACACTTCACTTTCATATATTCTTAGCCTTTTTTGTATCATTCAGGGTGATGACCTGAATAACACCCCCAAATGATCCACATCCTACTCTTCAGAATTTATGAAAGTTACCTCGTATGGCAAAAAGGACTTTGAAGATGTGATTAAGAATCTTGAGATGGGAAGATGATTCTGGATTATTCAGGTGGCCCCAATGTAGTAGCAATGGTCCCTATAAGAGGGAGGAAAGATCAACCTGAGGAGGAGATGTCTTGACAGAAGCAGAAACTGGAGAGATGGACTTTGAAGGTGGAAAGAGGGGCCATGAGCCAAGGAACATAGGTGACCGCTAGAAGCTGAAAAAGGCAAGCAAGGGGTTCTCTGCTAGGGGTCTCCAGAAGCAACCAGTCCAGACGACACCTTGCTGACCTCCAGAGCTATAAGAGAATAAATGTGTGCTGCTTTTAGCTACTCAGTTTATGATAAGTAGCAGTAGCTATTGTTACAGTAGCAGTAGGAAACTCATAGAGTCAGTTACAGATAAGTAACCAACCATCTCAATTTTGCTTTCTCTTCCCCAGGCCTAAGGGCTGCCTGGAGCTGCTCTGGTTCTGATCAGAGCTGGTTTTTATTTTTTTGTTTTTTAATTAAAGTATAGTTGATTTACAACATTGTGTTAGCTTCTGGTGTATAGCAACGTTTTATTTCTATATATTCTTTTTCATATTCTCTTCCATTAAGGTTTATTATAGAATATTGAGGAGCTTCCCTGGTAGCTCAGATGGTAAAGAATCTGCCTGCAATGTGGAAGACCCAGGTTTGATCCCTGGGTTGGGAAGATTTCATAGAATATTGAATATAGTTCCATGTGCTATACAGTGGGACCCTGTTACTTGCCTGTTTTATGACAGTAGTTTGTATCTGTTAATACATACTCCTAATTTATCCTTCTTTACTCTCCTTCCCTTCGGGTAACTGTAAGTTTGTTTTCTACGTCTGTGAGTCTGTTTGTTTTATATGTAAGCTCGTTTGTGTCATATTTTAGATTCCACATGTAAGGGAAACTATTAATATATGGTGTTTGTCCTTCTGACTTGCTTTACTTGGTATGAGAATCTCTAGGACCATCTATCTTGCTGTAAGTGGCATTATTTCATGCTTTTTTTTACGGCTGAGTAGTATTTGATTGTATATATGTACCACAGCTTCTCTTCTTGTTTATGGACGTTTAGGTTGCTTCCATGACTGGCTGCTGTAAGCAATGCTGCACAAGCTTGCTTTTAAATCTCCACCAGCTACCTTCCGGGATAGCGGGTGCCAGGGCTGTGCTCTTTTCATGGCAGTGGTGAAAACTGGAGAGAAAGCTAGCAGACACTTGCCATGCCTGTTTCCATTTCAGCTCTGAGACACCCCACTTCCACCTACCCTCCACTGGCCAAAGTCAGTCATGTGACCAAGCTGAACATCAGTGAGAACTAGAAATATACATGGCCTAATCTATCGGGAAGCCCTGCAAGGTCATATGACAAAGGGCCAGGACATGTGATTCCAAGATTGGGGAGGTATAGTCAAAAGCTGGGACCTACCACACTTGGAAACCCTACATGAACCTGGTGTGAGGTCTGAGAGGCTCCTAGTAAACCAGCCTGTCTAGCTCTGTTAATACACGGTCCCGCAAGCTTCTTTGAACAGACTCCTCCTCCTCCATCTTACGGGAGTTATGCTTTGTCACGGACTCATGGATATCTCCAGTTCATCTTCAGAAGTTCAAGGAAGGGTAAGGCAATGGACTTGACTGGATCCAGAAGCACAGATTCAGCAGTCAATGAGGTGTTCCCCATGGCAGAGCAAAATTGAAAAGTTTTCATATGAGTTAAAGTCCTTTTCCTTAAGGGGTTCTTTCTCATGAGAATCTCACCAAATCCTCCATTTCCCCATGGACCAGAAGAACCCAGCATGATATCTGTGTGTCGAAAGAACACAACTGTCTTGGAGTCTGTTCTTCACTAGCCCAAGGGCTTATTGGAAGTGCCTCAAAAGCATTTCCAGGCAGCCTCTGAGGCCTGGGGCATCTTCTGCCAGCTCGGCTTCCTGCAAGCATGCATGGATTGGAAAGGGACAGATAGAGGTGAGTGGGACAGGCTTCCTACCGGAGTCTGACCATCTCAGGCCTGCCGCTAGAGGTTCTCCTGGAATGCAGATGTGCACGCATTCTCCCTTCCTGTGAGGGGTTAGGCATCTAGGCTAGGCACAAGCGGTCCCCAGCAGGGATGCTTCAACTCCGACTCCTGCGGTTGAACAGAGGCACCCAGCGGGGCATCTCACACCTGCTCCAGGAGGCACCCGGAGCAATAGAGTGAGGCCTCAGACACACGGTGGGGGCAGGAAGGGGTCTCTCTTACTCTAAGAGACAAGGGTGAGGAGGACACGCTCTCCCTGCGCCCTGCCTGTCTCTCTCTGCTGCGAGGCACCGTGGCCCTGCCCAGGGAGGGCCGGGCCCTCTGTGGGATGGTGACTTATTTGACACACTTAATTAGCCTATTTCCATGTAACATGTTTTAACGGAGGCCATTACAGCCTAATAAAAGGAAACAATAGTACCATAAATCCCAAGATCAATAGAAGGGAAAGTAGCGAGGCTGGAAGCGGCTTCCTCTGAAAGACCCAGAGGGACTTCAAAAATGAAATTCCCCTTCAAACTGAAGGACAAGCAGAACGAATGTCTGCTGGCTCACTCACTGACTTGGCAAATATTTAGAGGGTGCAGACCATGGGCTGGGAGACCGACAAACGGCTGGGGCTAGTAGGGGAGAAAGACAGAAGAAAGGGACTGTTACAGTTCAGCATGGCTGACGTTATGAACAGGAACTAGAGGGAGAGACTTCCCAGAGGCAGAATATTTCAATGGGTTTTGAAGGATGAACAGGAGTTTTCTGGCTGAAGATGGCAGTGGGGCCCGACAATGGCAAGAGGAGGAGGAAGGCTCAGGGGCAGGAGAGGGGTGTGGTGGGACCAAGAAGTGAGAGAGGAGCAGAGAGTGTAGATGCGGGGAAGGGAAGGAGCTGTGGCTGGAGAGGTGTATGCAGGTTAGGTGGGGATGGGGAAGAGCCTTAAGTACCAAGCTCAGTGTTGGATTCTTTTGAAATCCAGAGCAGCTGCAGGAGGTTGGAAGGCACAGTAATCAGACACAAGTTCTGCAGAGAAGAGTCTTTGTCCTGGTTCATTTGGGACCCCAGGAGACTGTCCTGGCACCCTGTCGCTTTGCAGGAGTCATGCGTCCTGTTCTCCCAGGCAATCTTGGTAGGGGCACTGAGGCTGCTTCTGCCTGTAGCTGAGCAGAAGTTGGTCTCAGCACAGTGGTGAGCACAGCAGAGCTCACAGGATTGAAGGCAGGACTAGAGGCAGGAATGGAGAAAGAGCGGAGGAGGGACCGATCCATTCACCTAGAATGAAGGCACTTGATTGGGAGACGTTTGCAAAGGTGTTTTGAGAGACACATGAGATGTTAACACTGCAGGTGGCTCCAGTAGACACTGCCATTCTCTAAGAGATACCGTACCAGTGTGGAGTGCACACCTGTCCTGGTTAGCCTAGAGGTGGAAGCCTCATATTGCAAGGTCAAGGCCACCAGTTCAGGCCACTTCCCTATGAAAGGTGATCAGAAATCTCACAAGTCCATGAACTGTGTGGAAGAAGAGAGTTGGATTCTTAGCTTGGCTTTGCCATCAGCCAGTGACTTACTTCACTGCAGATGACTCACTCCATCTGAACTGGATTTTTTTTTATGGTAAATGGATTTTCCTCAGAAACTCCTATACACAAGCATCTGACCTGTTGCCAAGTGCAGCAGATTTGACCATCACAAAGGTGTATCCTTTCCCCTAGTTGAGGCCACTGTCATATCTCACTTGGGAACTGTCAGAGTCCCTGACCTGGGCTAGACTTCCCGTCCTGTCTTCTTGTTCTCTAGGCTCTGCATCTAGTGTGTGGACAGTAGCCATTTAGGCTTTGGGAGCCTATATTGCATATTCTTCTCTGGTGGAAACAACACAAATATCTATCAGCTGATGAGTAGATCAATAAAATATGGTATATCCATTCAATGGAATATTATTTAGCCACAAAAAGCAATGAGATCCTGATTCATGCTATGACATGGTAGAACCTTGAAAACATTGTGGTCAGTGAAAGAAGCCAGGCATAAAAGGCGAGATATTATAGATTCCATTTACATGAAATCCCCAGAGCAGGCAAAGTCGTAGAGACAGACAGTACAGCTGGAGCTGAGTGGGGGAATGAGGTGTGATAACTTATTCAAAAGGAACAGGATTTCTTTTTGAAGAGATGAAAATGTTCTAAAATTGATAGTGGTCATTGTTGGACAACTCTGTGAGTATGCTGAAAGACATTGAATTGCATACTTGAAATGAGTGAATCATACCTCAAGTATCTGAATTATATCTCAATCAAGTTGTAGTAAAAAACTATAATAAAGAAAAGAAAAGTTTACAGGCCATTAAAAAAAAAAAAGCTGTGGATTGGATCTGACCCATGGGCAGGGGTGTATTGATCTTTGAGGTTTATGGTGCTACCAACATGAATGGTCCGAAAATTCAGGACTGGTTTTGTCCCTCCCCTTCCAGGAACTCTTCTATGGCTCCACATCAGCCACAGGGTAAAGAACAAATTCTCTGGCTCTCACTCATGGCCCCCACACTCTGTTCCCAGAGAGATGGAAGTGTGGCTTTCCATCCCTCTCACACTATAACCACATAGATGAGTTTTCATACCCACCGAAACTAACCTTTGATTTGGTTTCTGCTATGCCCTCTGCCTTCAGTAATTTGGAAAGTTCTTATTCATCTTTCAGACTCTCACCCAGGTATCCCTCTATTCTGTGGATCTTTCCCCAGTCTTCCCGGGAGAATGGATTGCTACTGTGGGGTGTACTGTCTTGTATTATACATATTTGAGTAAATATGTGCTTCCCTTCATAAGACTGTGAGCTCCTTGGCAGCAAGCAAAACAGGAGCCATGACTTTTCTTCCTGGCCCAACCAGTGCTCAGCACAAGTGCCTGGCATGCAATTGACATTCAGTTAACTGCTTTTTTGAACTGAATGTAGCAAAATCATACTGCAAAAAAGGCTCCTAGAAGCTCTCCAGTAGCCTAAGTCTTCAATTCTTCATGATAAAACCAAGGCCCAGAGAAGGGCAGTTACTGGCCTAGGGCCACACAGCAACTAGAGTCTGAGTCTCCACCCCACCTTGGGGCTCTAGTGAACACATCTTTGTGTCTTTCTACAATCCCTTCCAACATTCGTACTGAGGGAATCGGGGTGGTTTGCCACAATCAGGTTTTCTCGCCATCTCCTTGGCTCAGCTGAGCCAAACATCCCATGGCAAGCAGCCCACTTCTCTCTTCCCTCTTACTCCAGCCACTCCCAAGCTCCCAAGAAGGGTCAGCCACCTCCGGAGTGGCCCAGGGAGTTGGCTAGCACCTCCTGGCGGCATCACTGGCTGTCAGAACAGAGAGCAGGGCCCGGTCTCTGATGCAGCTGGAGCTGGAGGTTGGACCCCAGCTTGGATTTGGATCCCACTGTTTGATTTATTGCATCAGGTACTTGTTCTGCACGTTTTTCCAATGCCCGGGGACGCCCCAGGCCAACTGCCATTTTCTCTTTCTTTCTCTCTGTGTGTGTGTCTGAGAGAGAGACAGAAAAAGATAGAGGTGTATTTCTGAGCCACATGCAAGATTAAGGTCCTTCCAGGCAGCTAAAGAATGCAAGATTCCAGAATTTCACTAAGGCTTATTCCTCCCACACAGGTGCATGTTTGGCCAACTTTGGCCTCCATAGCTGGCCGCTGAGCCCCTACTGTGTGCCAAGCACTCAGCTCTTTTCAGCCTCATGATAGCTCCAGGCAGTAGCAGGGATTGCTCTTGTGTTAAGGAGGAGGCTTGGAGAGATTATGCAGTGTGCCTAAGGCTCCTGATTAACAATGATGGCCCTGGACCTAGACTCTAGCCTTTGTTTCTACCACACTAACCACTCACACTCTCTCTTCTCTAGGAATGGCCTCCTTTGCCTGGGCACTGGGCTGTGTGATAATAAACACATGGTGCCCACCTTCCTAAAGCTCCTTTCATATCTGTCTGGTGCCATGTGACTGTCAGTCTTGTGGACAGCTTTACTAAAACTGAGCAAATGCCAAGCTTGTTTCTTGGCCCACTTTTATATCCCCGATTTGTTCTCTGACTTTTGAGCTTAGAGATCAGCTGTCTC
Source organism: Redunca redunca (assembly GCA_006410935.1). Taxonomy (NCBI): domain Eukaryota; kingdom Metazoa; phylum Chordata; class Mammalia; order Artiodactyla; family Bovidae; genus Redunca; species Redunca redunca. Next base: position 28,492 of record SJYQ01000182.1, on the reverse strand, counting down.
AATGTCTCTCATTTAGCAGAGGAAGAAATCAAGGTGCTGGAGGTCAAGCAACATCTCAAGATCAGCTAGCTAGTTGATAACTGAGCTGGGACGGGAGTCCTTAGCTCAGCTCAAGCTCTTTCTGCCCTCCTGATTTGCCTTCTTGTGACAGGCTCTCTTCCTCCATGGAAACCTATTGGACCATATCCAATCCTATCCCCTTGGCTGTGGGAAGTTCTATGTGTTAAGTCGCTTCAGTCGTGTTCAGCTCTTTGTGACCTGCGAACTGTAGCTCAGCAGGCTCCTCAGTCTACGGCATTGCCAGGCAAGAATGCTGGAGTGGGTTGCCATTCCCTTCTTCAGGGGGTGTTCCCAACCCAGGGACTGAATCCACATCTTCTGCGCCTCCTGCATCGCAGGTGGGTTCTTTACCACTACGCCACCTGGGAAGCCCTTCTTCCCCCTTTGACCCTGAGAGCGGTCTTCCTCATCTCAGCCTGTGTTTATGTGTTTGTGGTGCTCTCATGTCTCCAAGGGTGGCGATCACACGCCAGATCAGTAGCCAGGAAACGCAGATTCGGTTCCTGGTTTCCAAGCTGCTGGCTTGCAGAAACCCCGAGCTCTTGCCCGAGTCTTCCCTGGCATGGACGTAAGGACAGATTTGGAAGGGGCCTTAGACTCACTCTGTCCAGCCTTCCTTATCTTATAAACAAGACTTTTCTGGTAGATGTAATGAACGCAAGCATATACCGAGATCAGAGTCCCATCTTAGACGAGAAACGGCTGCTTCTGCTGCAGGTTGTGGTTGCAGTTTTGAGGAATTGTTTGCTTCATCCTGTGTGTCCCACATGGAAGAATGAGAACCACTGGTGAACCTCGTGAACAGGGAGGCAGATGCCAGCTCATGTGAGGAAGCACATCCCAATGCCTATTGTTTTCTGAACTGTGAGATTATCGAGAGGTAGTGAGCTCCCTGTGGCAGGAGATGGTCAAGCAGAGGTTATATAAGCCCCTTAAGGGAATGTGGAGCTGGGCTCACATCGAAGGGGGCTCAATGGCTGCAGTGCCTGACCCAAAGAGCCCATGACTCCCCGGGACCCAAGACTCCTGCCTTTCTATCTGGGAGAGTGGAGGAGTGGGAAGGGCTTCCATGATAGAAAAAGCCTTCTGCCTAAGAAGGTCTCACTGTTGGCTGACAACCCAAGATTTTGTGGGATGTTTTCTGAAATGTTGCTCTGGGCCTTATAATTTAATTTTAGCTCCCAAGGGGGTGTCTAACTAGATGAAAGGCCACCACACTTAAGAGGATGTTCCAGAACCTCCTTCTGGGGAAATGAGCCCAGGAAATGGTCGGGGAGTGTCCCAGACACTCAGCTGGAACTGATGGGGCAGATGAAAGCACAGGAAATAGTCTGTTGTCCAATTTTGGGCAGACGCCTGGACATCTCCAAGGACCAGAGTCTATGGACCTCAGTATTCAGGGGTTCGTGAAGGGTGGGCTCCCAGAAGTCTCTTCCAGTGGGTGAGGCAGATCTGACTGCGTCTCTCAGCCCTGCCACTCACTAGCTGCTTCCCTGGGTAAGTCACGTGGCGTCTGCCTGGGCTTTTGTGTCAGCATCATGTGAGGATGGCTCCCCTCCCCCTCGGGCTGTGGGCACCACCCAAAAGCAGGTAGATGATGTTCCTAACACAAAGCTGGGAGAGGAAGTGGTTTGAATCCCACATCTTGATTTGCTGAGTGGGGTAGTCACTCTTCGAAGTTTCTTCCTCAGCTCGGGGCCAGCCCAGACCGAATGTGGTTTCCTCTTGGTGTGTATGCATGTGCACGGGCAGGTGTGAGTGTGTCTTAGCTACTTGCCTTTCATGGACCTGGGTTTCATGGCCACCTGAGGAGCCCAGAACTCCCTCCCAGACCTGCCCAGCATGCCAAGATGTTTGGGGACCCAGATAGACACTCACAGACCTGGGCCAACACCCGGTGAGTGTTAATGTGGTGCGCCTCTTGTAAGGGTGGGAGTGGGCGGCGGGGTTTACCCTTGGAAAAATCATATAGTGATGTGAGTCAAAATTCAGCGAGCAATAGAGTTCTCTTCATTTTGATTCTGTCTCCTATGGATTCTGTTTGTTTGTTTTGATTTTTAATTGGAGGATAATAGCTTTACAATATTGTATTAGTTTCCACTGTACATCAACAGGAATCAGCCATGGGGTATACATGTCCCCTCCCTTCCACCTCCCTCCAGGTTTGAGCTCCCTGAGTCATACAGCAAATTCCCACTGGCTATCTTATATATGGTAATGTGTTTGTCTCAATGTTACTCTTTCAATTCATCCCTCCCTCTCTTTCCCCTGTTTGTTCCACAGGTTCATAAATCTTCGATGCCTGGCCTTACCTCTATGTTAGAATATGGTATAAGTTTGGATTTGGTTTAATGCCAAATCAGCTAGTTACTTTCTTTAACTCTCTTTACGTCTCTCAGAGAGCACTTTCACTCCCCCCAGAGCACATCTTCCCCCAGAAAGCTTTGAGAAGCCCTGAGAGCCACAGCTCCAAAAGGATGATTATTCTTCAGAAGTGGGGAGGCTTGAGATCTAGCTGCAGTTCTCTCTGCAACCTGCCATTATCAACCCTCTTCAACTTGCTGGGTCTCAGTTTCCCACTTCTGCTTGGAGAACAGCTGTGCCTGCCTCATCCTACCTCATGGGTTAGTATAAGGCTCAAGGGCATGGAAGGGTTGTGAAGTGCAATGTCAACCCATTCCAACTGATTCTTACATGAATAAATTCCATGATGACTTGGGTGCAGAGTCTGTGCAAGTGTCATGGTAGGCTCTGGGACCCAAAGGTAGCAGGACCTACCCTCTGCCACCGAGAGCTCACAGGCTATTCTTATTTCTAGAAGTGGACTTCAAGACAGGGAGCCTTGTGTGCCCACATGGCATAGTGTCTGCTCGCCTGTGAATTTTTGGTAAGAGTTCTTAACATGCTTGCCTCTTTCCCTACCCCACACAATCACTCTGCAGGAGAGAAGGAGGGGGCCAGCTAACACCCCCTGTCCAGATGGCAGTTGGAGTCAATGAAGCTCAGAGGAGTGAGTGACTCACCAGGACCTAGTAGCAAGATGGCAGCTGATGGGAGATCAGGGCTCCTGCCTGCCCTTTTAAAAAAATCATATCAAGATTTAATGTACATATACTCTTTTTTAAAAATATATACATATGTTCCTAACACGTGGGACATACAGTATAAAGATTTCATACTGGATAAATGATGCTCATTAAGCCAAAAGAGAGAAAAAGGAGGACTTTGCCTTGCTTCAGCTACATTATTTGAAATACAAATATGCAGATGTTGTTACTGAGAAAAATCTGAACTGTTTCTTTATCAGGAACTTCAACTGAATCTAGACTTTTCTACAGCTCAATTATAAAGAAAGCACAACAATAACAAAACTCAGAAAAACTGGACTAAAACTTCCTTAGCTCCTGAGACAGGACTGTTTCACATCGTGTCAAGAGAGACGACATCCAGCAGGAGATTGAATGGCTGTGTCTCACTCTCACAGGTCACCCACTTGCCAAGTTGTGATACTATAAAAGAGTGACTGGGAGGTGACCAAACTGTGGAGACTCAGAGGTTGTGTGCAGCAGGAACGTCATACATGCAGATTGCAGAGTCATCGCTTTCCCAGGAATGAGTTGCAAGGCAGAAAGACCAGGGATGCTCAGAGCTTGGGTGTCCCAGACAGTCGCTGTGTCCCTGGCATGACTGGGCTGCCACTGGAATCTTATCACCTGCCAGGACTCAGGAGGAATTAGGGAGGACATCTTAGGTGGGGTGGCGAGGGCAGGGGGGCCTTCCAAGCCTCTGTGGACAAAGCCTGGAGGGGCCAGCACTAGGGAGGACCTCTGTGTGGTCTGAGGCCTGTGCAAGGCCCTGCCCTTGCATAGGAAGAGATGATCCTCATTCCTGGCTTTCCCCAAAGACTGTCTCCTTGAGTTCTTCCACAGAGGTCATCAACTGGAGACCCGGGGGCTTTGTGTGGGCTGCAGACAGGTTTTATTTGATTGAATTGTTTTCAACAATTGCAATAGCGGTCAGCATTGAAACACTGATTTCAAATCAAAACTCTGGGCCTTTTCTGAGAACTTGGGACATCTGGCCACACAGGAGCCCAGCCCTGTGTGGCCACTCTTGCTGGGGCCAGTTGAGTCCCTGCTGCCCTTTAGCACATGTCCCTGGGTTCCCACCCAGCCAGCCTCCCTCATTTTCATCACCTGCCTGGCATGGCTCCTGGGACCCATCCCCAAGTCTGTATTTTATTGATGGTGAAGCCAGAGACCTGGCTTAAAAGATGTAGAAATGGAAACTCTGAGAGTCCTCTCCATCCCAGCCCTTTTGAGCAGCTTCAGGTTTGTGTGGGCCAGAAACAGCTGGGCCAACAGAAGAGGAGGTGATGGTGGCCCTCACTCCACCTCCACCGTGGAATGTGCCCCCTCCCCACCCCCAACAACCATTGCATTTTCCAGATTAAAGATTCCAGGCAGGCTGGGGCTTATTTCCCACTCAGTGTCTGGGACGTATTTCTCCTTCAAGTCATTACAGGTTCGAGATCTCCAGCAACCCCGGGTCTTGAAGGCGGGGCTGTCTTCTCTGACAGCCCCGGGGTGCTCAGACACCAAGCTTCCTCTGTTCCCTTTCCATCCGCCCCGCTCTAGCCTTTGGTCTGGGTGCAGCCTGTTAACATTAAATAAGCACTGCTTGTGGTTCGCTCATAACAATTCTTTAGATCTTGGGAGCCGGGCTCTGCATATGTATAGATCTCATTTTCACACAACAGGCTGCTTAGCAGATGGGGACCCAGACCAGCCTCCAACATTTAGCTCTGAGTTAAGACGTGGGAAACTAGGTGGCTTTTAACCAGCCCATATTGCTGCCAGTGCTCAACCTTAGGGAATTTTCACAAGGAAAAGGAATTAAAAAAGAAAAAGACACAAAAAACCAACAACAACAACAACACACACACACACACACATAAAATCAACAAAACCACAGTTTTCCTTGCTCCCCCAAACCAGATGGCAGATGGTATGGAACCAATAAAACACAGATTCAAGCATTTGTTTATTTAAGTTTGAAAGTAATATGCCTTTGTGGTCCCTTGCAAGGAAACACCAACCTTCTAACCAAAGAAATGACGGATTACAGTCCAACCTCAGGGTGGCAGTTGGAGGAGAGGTTTCTGGGGAGGCTGTGGAAGGAGGGGCCAGGGACAACTCATGGCAGGACCCCAAGCCTCATGGCCCATTTGCCTTGTTGGGTGAAGGTCTAGGAAGTCTTCTGAGCCCTGAGATGCTTGGTTTTTCTGGCTGGTCTTTGGTTGAGATTCAGTCCAAAAGGCAGCTAGCCATATGAGGAATGTTTCTGCGTCATTTCTGAAACAGCTGTGGGAGATGTCATTCTGGGCCACCAATGCAAAAGACCACGAGAAAAAGGCCCGAGTTCTTGAGTGAAGGCTCTCTTTCTTGACGCTTTGGGTTTGTGATATTAGTAGAGGGGAGCTTTATGAGGCAATGTGGTTCCCCTTTCACTTTGACTTCCAAGAGACCCAGAGCTCAATTACATGCTCAGTTGAAATAACCTCATTCATTATTAGAAATAACATCTACATTCATTGAAGATACTTTTGGTTATGAGTGGCAGAAATCCAACCTCAACTACTTTAAATAAAAAGATAATTTATCAGGTCAAGTAAGTTGAGATGATTTCAGAGAGGGCTGGATTCAGGAGCTGGATTCTAGGATCCCTTTCAGATGGGCTTTTCCCACAAGGCAGCCCCAAACTATCCCAAACTTATATTCTATGAACTTAGCAACCCCAGAAGAAAGAGAATCTTTCCCACCAGCTCTGGCATAAAAGTCCTTTTGGAGATTCTGATTGGTCCTGCTTGGTGTGTATGCCCATTTTTGAACCATTCACAGTGGCCAGAAACTTGAGGTACTCTGATTGGTCAAATCTGGACCAAATGACACTCCTATAGGTGGGAAAAGGAGCCCCACCCTAAGCACATGGAATATATTCTATAAGGAGATGTGGGGAATAGCTTTGCAAGCAGATGTCTACTTCAGCTTGGAATTCTGGCATAGATTTCTTTCCCTCTCCCCTAACTCATTGTATGTCACTCTTTTAATGGTGTTAGTAAATGTACGTTTTACGTGGTTAGTAGTCCAAAAAGTTATTGAAAGGGGAATGAATGAATGAATGGACTAGTAAAAGCCTGAGCATACTCTAAGCTATAGAGTTCCTTGGCAAACCTGAATTGCCATTCACTCAGAAAGCCAGAGCCAGAGGGAGCTGTGGAGCTCAAACTGTTTATACCACTTGGCCTGCAGATGAGATCACAGAGACCCAGACAGAGGCTGCTTTGCCCAAAGCCTACTAGCAAACCATCTGCAAAGTCTGGAACCCAGAACCTGACTTCAGGCCCAGGGCTCTACCTGTTCCCTGTCTAACTGTGTCCTCTCATTTTTCTAAGCTTCTCTCTCACTCTCCTTGGGCCTAGCCCCATTTTCACTCTCCAAGCCCTTGTTCTGAAGTCTTGCTATGAGTTGGCTGGCAAAAATTTCTTACCACTGCATTGACTGATTAGAGGGAAACTGAATTTCCCCCAGATTACTTGGGACTTCCAGATCCCAAAACACACGTCTTTAAGAGCCATTTATCAGTTTGTTAACTGCTGAGTAGCAGAGTAGATCAAAGGTAGTAGCTTAAAACAACACAAACATTTATCATCTCAC
>SJYQ01000182.1:0-21548 GCA_006410935.1 Redunca redunca | reverse complement strand
GCTTTAGCATCATTCCCTCCAAAGAAATCCCAGGGCTGATCTCCTTCAGAATGGACTGGCTGGATCTCCTTGCAGTCCAAGGGACTCTCAAGAGTCTTCTCCGACACCACAGTTCAAACGCATCAATTCTTCGGCGCTCAGCCTTCTTCACAGTCCAACTCTCACATCCATACATGACCACTGGAAAAACCATAGCCTTGACTAGACGGACCTTAGTCAGCAAAGTAATGTCTCTGCTTTTGAATATACTATCTAGATTGGTCATAACTTTTCTTCCAAGGAGTAAGCGTCTTTTAATTTCATGGCTGCAGTCACCATCTGCAGTGATTTTGGAGCCCACAGAAATAAAGTCTGACACTGTTCCCACTGTTTCCCCATCTATTTCCCATGAAGTGATGGGGCCGGATGCCATGATCTTCGTTTTGTGAATGTTGAGCTTTAAGCCAACTTTTTCACTGTCCACTTTCACTTTCATCAAGAGGCTTTTGAGTTCCTCTTCACTTTCTGCCATAAGGGTGGTGTCATCTGCATATCTGAGGTTATTGATATTTCTCCCAGCAATCTTGATTCCAGCTTGTGCTTCTTCCAGAAGACAGCTTTAGAAGTGTGTCTTCCTTCTGTGGTCCATGGAGAGTCACCATGAGGCCACTCAAGGGGGGCTGGGGGCAGTGGCATGATGAGCTTGGGGCTGCAGGGAGAGCAGGAGCCTGAGTAGAGAAGGGGTTGTGAACAAACCTGGCTTGTCTCTTTAGTAGAGCCCCCTGCTCCCCACCCTCCCCCACAAAAGCTCTGGGAAAGGCAAACCTTCTTCGAGCCGTTTCAGGCAGGCAGGCTGTCAGAATGATGAGTTCTGCAACCTAGAAGCTGAACGAAAGAAGAAAAAAGTCCCAACAAGCCCCGTTTCAGTGCCCTTGACCTTGCAGTAGAGCTCTAAGTGCAAAATCTGTCATCTATTAGTCTGTTAGAAGTTGACAAAAGGGACTTTGATCAGAGGTTGTTTTTCCCCCCCTTCTTAAGTTTCCTGATGACACATAATAGCCCATTTCAGCCGGGGGGCCGGAAGCATGGCCATCATTCTTTCGCTCACTTCAACCCCAGCAGCCTCCCCGCCCTGTGGCTTTCTCCCCGCCCCTATATTAATTGGCCTGTAAGTGGTTACATGTGTTCCTTTTTATGTGTCAGTTGGAGTCTGTTATTTGAACTTCACAGCTATTTGGGAACACAGGAGTGATGCTCCGGGCCCCAGTCTGTGCCAAGTCACACTCACTCCCACCTCGGATCTTTGTCTTCTGTCCCAGAGATCTGGGGGCCTTCCACCCTCACCCCAACTCCCACCCCATCTCGCTTCTCCGAGTTAGGTCCCCTAACTTTGCAGTCCAGCTCATGGAACCATGGAAGTTCACAGGCAGGAGAAACCTTCAGAGCTGCACACCGTAGCTTCTGGTTTTAAAGGAGTTGAAGACTGGGTGGGATGGGGCGAGGGGCAGAGGATGTTTAATGAAAATAACATTTGATGAGGCTCTATTATGTACAAGTTTCTTATGTATTCTCTCATTTCATTCTCAAAATAACTCAGGGGGTTAGGGTCACATGGCCATTTTTTTTCATATGGGGAAGCTGAGTCTCTGGGAATCTAAGGAGAGAGGGCTCTGGAGACGACTTGCCCTGGACTGTATCCTGCCTCTGACACCAGCTGGGTGGTCTTTGGCCAATGAGTTCTCTTCTCGGTGTCTCAGATCATCGTCAACAATGGGTCTAGTAATAGTACTTACTTCCAAAGGCTGTTGTGAGGATTAAATAGATTTCATGTTTTCAAGGGTTTACAACCATGCCTAGCAGATGAAAGTGAAGTGAGTGAAGTCGCTCAGTCGTGTCCGACTCTTTGTGACCCCATGGACTGTAGCCCATCAGGCTCCTTAGTCCATGGGATTCTCCAGGCAACAGTACTGGAGTGGGTTGCCATTTCCTTCTCCAGGGGATCTTCCCAACCCAGGGATCGAACCTGGGTCTCCCGCATTGCAGGCAGACGCTTTAACCTCTGAGCCACCAGGGCAAAAAGCACCTAATAAATGCCAGCTGCTGTTGCTTCTGTTCTGTGAGGCAGGGTAGCACAGTGGTTTAGAACACTGATTCCAGAGTGAGACATCCTTGGTTTGAATCTCAGCTACCCCAGCTCACTGTGTGAACTTGAGTGAGCTGCTTATTTTCTTAGTGACTGCTCCCCCATCTACAAGTAAGGGTATTCCTAATGGTTGATGTTCCCTCAAGGAAATGGTTAGTTCCCCATGTGATTACCTTGTAGTGAATTTCACCAACTGATAAGCCCTATTCAACCCCACAAGAGGTTTTGATCTGATCTTTAGTGACTTATTTTCAGTACATTTTTTGGACTTCAAAAAATTATTTAATATCAGAGAGATTAGAAGATACTGCATATCCAAAGCCAAAATCAGAATGTAAAAAGAAACAGTGGAGGATCAAACTAGAATTAAACAGACCTCTCGAAAATGAAAATTAACAGACCAAAAAAAAAGTTTTAAATAAACAATATTTTGAACATGAGGTTAACAGTGAGAAAGTAAAGCAAAAGAATAAATAGACTGAAAATAGGAAAGAGAAGAAAATTGCAGGATCCATCCAGGATAGTAAGGATCCAAATAGTAGGAGTCCCCAAAAGAGAAAAAAAAATGGATAAAACACAAAGGAGGCAATATTCAAGGAAATAATATAAAAATAAAATTCCCAGAACTGAAATCACGGGTCTCCTTGTCTGAATCCTCCTCATGCTCAATACCCACATCAAAGCATATTATTGTGAAATTTTAGAAAACCAGGGCTAAAGGGAATATTGAAAATTTTCAGAAAGGAAAAAATGAAAACTAAACCAAGATATGTATAAAGGATCAGGATATGGGATGACACTGGATTTCTCAACAACTGTCTTTGAAGATGATTTACACCCTAGGATTCTATACCCAGCCAAACTATTAATCAAGTGTGGGCTTTCCAGCAGAAGCACTAAAAACCAGAAGCAAAAAAACAATGTCTTCAAAACTTTGAAACGTGATTTGCAATGCAGAGTCCATACTCAACCAAACCACACTCCAGCAGAGGCTGTTAAGACATTGCTAAAAATGCAAATTCCCCCCAAATTTGCCATCCATTTCCCTGTCTCACGATGCTACTGGAGGGGGTGTTTTGCTAAAATGAAGGAGTCCACTGAGAAAGAGGCAGATGTGGGTCCCATGAAATAGGTGATCCAATGGTGGAGCAAGAAAGGGATTCCTAAGATGATGTAGAGAGATGCCAGGACTGCCACTGTGGCCCAGACACAGGGCCCCATCTCTTCCCCCTCTCCTTACTGTGACTGGTGATGTGCGTCCTGACAGCTGGCTGGCCCTCATTCAAGGCCCGTCTGTCTTCCCCAGTTACCCCTCTGCCCCACTGCAGCTCCTGGGCCAGCCTCCTTCCATTCCCCGCCCCCCCACCCCCCACCCCGCAGGGCAATTGAGACTTGGAGCCCTCTGTGCTCCACAGGATTGAGGAAGATTCAGGTTCTGCCATCTGTGGTCTCAGTTTGAATGCTGCACCCGAGTTGTCTCATCTTCTAAACATAATAATAATAGCACCAATGCCACAAGACCATGGTGAGGATGAAATGAGTGAATGTTTGCCCAGCACTTAGAATGGCATTTGACCTGTAGTCGCACAGTCTTGGTACTTGATAAATAGAACACATTATGTAGTGACATGAAGGTAAACTTCTAGCGTTTGGAAACACATCAGTTTAAACTTCAATCACAGCTGAGGTGAATTCACCAGCTCCCTCTTCTCCTGTAAAGCCAGACACTCCCAAACATATTATTCCAGAGGCATCTCAACTTGCGATGCTCATACAAGTCTGACCACACCAGTTCCTGCTGAACATGCTTCAGTGGCTCCTCATTGCTCTGAGGAAGGAGCTGGAGTCCTCTCCCCAGTCGGCTGGGCTTGCTGTCCTGTCCTCTCCAGCATCACCTTGATCCAACCCTCCCTTCCTGCCCATCCTCCACGCCAGTGACTTCCTCCATTCAGCCCTTCAGGAACTATGTCCTCTTGTGTCTGGACCTTCAACCATGCTGCTCCTTCTGCCCAGACTTCTTTTCCTGCCACCTTGCTTCCTTCCCTTAGCCAGTTTCTACTTGCTCCTTGAATTTCAGCTGGGTCATCATTTCTGCAAAGAAGCCTTATACCTGGACCCAAAGGCGACCACTGACACATTCTCGTGGCCCCGGATAGGTTCAGTTCCGGCACTCAGCATGACCTCTGCAATTGTTTTTGTCATTCACTCATTCAATATGTGCTTAGGAAGTGCTTACTATATACCAGCCACTGATCCTGGCCTTGATGACATAGCAAGAGGCAAATAGAAACCCCTGCCTTTGGTGGGGCGAGTGTGTTATCTAGTGATTATTGGATGTCTTCATCAGCTCCATGGTTAATGCATACCTGTCAAAAAAAACAGGGTTTAAATAAATATTTGCTGATAAAGAAGCCACAGGAGCAATGTTGCCTTCCCCTAGAGAGTGAAGATGGGACTGGGGCCATCACCCTCCTCCTATTAAGCCTGTAAAGCCTCCTAGTAGGCAGGAAGGAAGTGGAGGTGCTGACAAGCAGTTTCTCGAACAGTTTAGCGAGAGGATAAAAGAAGAAATGAGAAGCCCCACCCAGATGGAAGGTCACTGCGGTTTCCTAGGCCACATCCCTCCCCCAGCTTCCCCTCTTCACCCGCTGTTCATCTGGTCTTGCTGGTGGCCAGGCCAGCCTTCTAGATGAGCTGGGGCTGAAGGGGTAGCCTGGTGAGGGGGGTGGGGGGCTGGGGAGACGTTGGTGAATGGGTAACGGTGACTAATCCGGAGAAACAGTTTTGGCCCAGCGGTTCACCCCAGGCTTGTTTGTGTCTAATTTCCTGGGGGCAAATGGGCCCCTGATTTTCACTTTGAGGTTTAGGGTTTCCCCTAGAGCTGGTGGAGGGGGGTGTGTGGAGACAGTCCAGGATGTTTTGCATAAGTGCAGAAAGTCTTGGAGTTGGAAGTTAAAGATGAGGTCGAAGTGAAGGGGTGAAGGTGAGCCAGATAGGGGGCACTCAGCTGAGCCTTCCTCTGAGGAGCTTGGTGTAAGCCTCATGCTCTCAACTGTTTCTTCCCAAGTCATTCTGCAATAGAAATTTAATAGTAACACCAAAGGAGGCAGCAGGATTTGGCTTCCCCCTCTACCCCGGCACGGGAAAGTTGAGGAGAATAAGAATTAGGATGCACAGAGCCCTAAACAGGAGAGAATATTAGGCTCCTTCCTTTGTACCCAGGCCATGCATGGAGCGTGGCATAGACTGTGCCTTTCACAAATGCTTTATCAGTGAGCTAGGGGAACTGGGCATCTCAAAGCACATCTCCCAGGTTTTGTGCCCAGCTCTCCCACTTCTGCCCCGTAAACAGTGGACTTTGCTCCTTCAGGTGTCCACTCTGTGCTGGGCTCCAGCACTACGGACATAAAGGAGATCATCTCTGTGCCTTTGTCTTTGAGAAAGGCCCTTCATGTCCCTGACCCTCTTTTTACCTAGATGTAAGTTTTCTCTGCCCATCTCAAGAGGGTCATGAGACTTACACGGGGCAGTGCTCTGCCCATAGACAAAAGGCTGCAGCGTGTGTGGCTAAATAGCAGAACCTTCTTAAACAATTAACCACTTCGACAAATTGCTGGAGGCTCTCCATGCCCCTCAGCAAGCACTGTGCCCCTACCCAGAACATATCAAACCCTTGAAGCTAGAAGGTTCTCTCTGATTTTCCCAGGCACATCTGTTCCCCTCAGTGGATTCGTGTGTGCTTATCAGCTGTTATTTGTGTTTGTTCTCTACATGTTCCTATCACTTTAATTAAACAGCTCAATTATTATTCTATTATAAAATGAAATATGAGTGCGTAAAAGTAGAGTTTTTTCTTCATAAGCTAAGTTGAGCGCTTGAAAGAGAATCAATGCATGTGATAGCTCAACAACTTTCTGGTGAATTAGTTGTAAATGATATAACTTCAAAGGTTAGAGGGGGGAGAAAACCCTGTAAAACTGAATTTTTGACATTCAGTTTTATGTTCTCACTCCACTTGAAGCAAGAGAGACTATAAAACATCAATGATACCCTGCGGGTGTGGTTTGTTTGGGAAAGATAACAAAGGGTTTAAATCAGAGAACCCAAAGGATTCCCCACTTTCTAGGGCTGTTTAGGCCAAGTGACCCTCATCAAGCCAGCTTTCATCAGATTTAAAACAGCTTGTCCTGTTCATTTAATGACTCTCCATGAGCTGAAAGGGGAGAGTGTCGGGGCTGACTCAAGCCACATCATTAGCTGCTCAGAGCCGAGAAAGGCTTCATGGTCATTGGGCCCAGGTTCTTCCTGCGGTGGGCATGTCCACCACAGCCTCACTGCCAAGTGGCTTGTCGTGCTCTCTATGAACATTCGCAGGGGCTCACCACCACTTAGACCAGAGCCTGGCTCATTTTGAATTGTATTCTAGTAAGCATACTTGACATCTTTTTATCTCTTCTTTTGAAACTCCTTAAAGAGCTCTCCTTTGCCTACAAGTGAAAAAGCTCCTTTACTCACATTTAGTTAGCAGCAGCAGCAGTTAAGAAGAAAGCAGGTCCAGAAAGCAGCTAACACTCTAGTATCAATTAGTGTCAGAAACTCTCCAGGAATCGTTTTCCCATCAGAAGCAGGGTCATCTTATCCCTTCTGATTATTCTTTATTCCTGCCTTGGGTCTTTCCACCTCTCCAGTCCCTGTTTCTGAAAGACTGACCCTTTGTGCCATTTCTGCAGATTTCTGGCAAGATTCTGCCTGACTCCTGCTTCAAGTATATAGGGGACATTTTTGTACTCTGGATCGAGACAGAGTCTAATCCTGGCCCTTTCTACCTCTGAGAGCTTAGACTCTGTGCTCAACCTTTTCTGAAAGCTGTGGCTTTCTCATTTGTATAATGGGAAGTAACATAGCTTATTCTGATGGTTCTCTTATTTAACAGTTTTTTTCTAGTACCTACACCATGCCACGCACTATGCCGCTAGGTGCTGGGAATACAGGACTGGGGGAACCAGAGATCTACTGGAACAGCTACGGGAATGAAGCTTTGCTGGATGAATGATGTGCAGAGATAGGAGTTGGAAAACCTTTTCTGTATAGGGCCAGAGAGTAAATATTTTAGGCGTTACTCTGCCATTTTAGCACAAAAGCCAAGCAGCCATAAACAATACCTAAACAAATGGAGGTGGATACATTCCAAAAAACTTCACAGAAACTGGCCGTGGGCCAAATTTGACCTGCAGGCAGTAGTTTGCCTACTTCTGGGCTAACAAGTCAATGCTTTTGGATGGGAGGCCAGTTTCAGATCACTCCAAAGACACCGCCTTCCAACTTGTCTGCTTGTGGATTCAGCTTTGAATGTAGGGAGTTCTTCTGGAGGGTCTCCAAAGGCCTTTCTTTGCTTCCACAAAAGTTTTCTGTCAATTGCTTATATGGAGCTGGGTGGATTAGATCACAAGCTGGCTTAATTAGTTTTGCAACATGCTTCCCTAATGGGGAAGTGTGAATTCAATAGGATTCAATAGTCCCTTTCAAGAGATTCAACGGGCATTCCAGAGGCAAGCAACCCTGTGCTTCTGGGCTGGGAGGGCAAAGGCCCTTCTCTCTACACGTCAGTTTGTCTCTCTGAAAGTGAGAGTTGGACTAGTGGTCTCCCAAACTTGAACACTCACTGAAGGATACAGGGTGCTTATTAAAATACAGATTCCAAGGGCCCTCCTTCAGGTCCGTTGTCTCAAATTCCAGAGATGGCTTGGGGCTCTGGGCTACTCACAGGCGTCTCAGACGACTGTTGAGGGGACACCCCGAGGAGCAGAGAACTTGGTCTCTGCTAGCTCTGACATTCAGTGGATGTCAACAGAGTTGAGGGAGGCTGTTTGTCTTCTCTAGGCTGGGCTGGGCTGTGGTGGGACAGAGAATGGTGGTGGTGAGGATCGTTATCTTGTCTGCAAGGACGTGGCAGGATGTGGTTGACCTGAACTTCCTGCGAATGGGGGAACCAGAGAACACGGGGAGAGATTCACACCCGGGCAGGAGGCTCAGCCCACAGCCCTCGAGTGTGCTCAGCAGGTATTGGGAAATGAGAGCTTGGCCCTCTCTCTTCTGTCTGATCTTGGCAGATCATCCCGCCTCTCAGAGCCTCAGTCTTCTCATGTGTAAAATGGGGATGATGAAGGGTCCTTGCCAGGACACCTTAAGGAATAGTAACATTTATAAAACCTGTCTCTCAATTAGAGGGAGAAAATTATCTCTCGATGAAATGTGTCCCCCTGAAATTATTCAAAGCCAAGGTGAGGAGCCTGCTTCAGGGGCTGAGTTTTATTGATGACCTACTAATGGGCCTCTCTTTGTTTGAGTGTAGAATGGGATGCTGATGCACTTAGGCTTCTTCACCCCCTTCCTCAGGACCCCTGAAGGCTGGATGAGATTAAGAGATTATTCAGGATACTGCACTGGAAGTATCCTGGTGCAGTCAGGGACTGTGGCAAAAATGTTCATGACCTTCCTTTTTAGGCAGGGATGTGTCTGACTAAAAATGTCTTTGCTTTCCATTTGTTCCATTTTAGACAGAGGGAGTGAAACAATAGGATCTCTTAAAGGCATCCTTGTAAAAATACAACCTTCCCCCTTTCATTTACTTCACCATGAGTTTATCCGTTGCTTAAGAAAGTCACTGGATACCAACTGTGTGCCTAGTCTTGTACTAGGTATAGGAAGAGAGGGGTTTCTAACTACGAGAGACTCACCATCCAGTTTGGAACACATGTGAAATAGCACTTTCATGATAATCCTGATGATGCTGGAAATGATGGGCAGAGTGAAGATGATGATGGTGCTGATCATCCCTCACACATGTGAGCCATGGTACAGTCACAAAGTATATTTACTTCCATTATCTTATTTCATATTCAAAACTATCCCAAAAAAACTATCTTCAGGGATGAACCAACTGAAGTAATAACTCCTCTAAGATCAGATAAGAAGGAGGTAGCTGAGTTGGATTCTACTTTCTTTCTTTTGCCATTGTTCCCAAGATATCTAAGACTTTCTTCAAGTTGCAACATAACATTGCAAAATGCACCTCATTAGATGAAACGAGTAACTGCCACATGGGATGTGAATAGGACAAGAGCTCAGAGAGCAAGCAGGTCATGAGATGGTGAGACTCTAGTGATCAGAAGAGGCTTAGAAGAGAAAGGAACAATTGAGTGGGACCCAGGAGGATGCCCAGTATTTGGATAAGTGAGCAGTAGAGATGGGAGATTGGGTGGTATTCTTAGCAAGAGGAAATGTGTAGGCAAGAAAAGAAAGAAGTTCAAGGTGTGTCAAGAAACAACAGACCCTCGTCTGACCAGAAGGGGGGCACATACAATAAATCTGCCGGAGTAGAGAAGCTAGGGGTGGTTTCTTCCAAAGTCCTGGAGCGTTTCCCTTCATTTTGCCATAGGTGAGAGGTCCACTCATTGTCTCTCTGACATCACTGTCCCCTTCAACCCCAAGTCCATTTATAATCAAATCAAGGAGTAATCAAATCAAAAGACTGTCTGCAGTTTTAGCCTAAAGACAGAGCCTGCCACTTCCGACTTTTTTCTTTTAAAGATGTCAGAGTGCTGCTGAAACAGGAACAGGATTGAGGCAAGAGGAGCTCTGACTCACCAAGAGCACATCAAAGAGGCGGCAGTGATAAGGGGCTGGCAGCAACTGTGCGTGTGAGCAGAGTTCTCCTGACACTCTAAGGCCTGGGGGCCCCTCTGGGCAGCCTCGTTGTGGAAAGAAGCCTGTGGTTTTCAGAAACAGGGTGACTCACCACACAGGCAGGGTTTGGGGGACAGAGATAGAGTCTTGGTCTGCTGGGAGTGTCAGCCAGGAGCCCAGGCCTAGGGCTCTGGGTCGCTGCGCATTTCAGGTCTCCAGCGAGCTGAAATTCATCTGTTCCTCTAAGTATGCAAGCATCCATGCATCAGTGTTTGCATCTGGCCATCCATCTAACAAATACTATGAGCACACTCTTTGTGCAGGCCCGGTGCTAGGTGCAAAGTGATACAGTGGTGACCAGCATACACACAGTCCCTACCTTTCTGAGGCTTACAGTATAGTGAGGGAGAGAAGAAACAGTTACATGGGTAAATGAATCACTACTCCGACGAATGCTAGGAAGGGAAATACAGAGTGCACTGACAGGGCACATCATAGCAGAGCTGACCTGTTCTGGGGAAGCCAGTCAATGAAAGCAGGGGTAGATGCTAGAAGATAGGTTAGACTAATACTGTACAAGCAGCCTGTTAGCATCAGCTCTCCCACCATTAGGGACCTTAAGAGTGTAGAACTCACTCTTGATTTTTCAAACTCTTTCTTTCTCCCCTTCCTCTTCCATCCCTCTCCCTGTCCACAACCCCCCCCCGCCCCCCACCACACACAAAGAACAGATGATCAGTTAATGGAACAGTCATATACTTTTGATTCTAATAGACTTGGGTTCAAATCCCATATTCTCAGCTTCCTATCTCTGTGGTTTTGAATAAATTGCTTGCTTTCTGATCCCCAGTGTCTTCCACTATAAAGCAGGGAAAATAATGGCCGTCAAGAGCTAGTTTAGAGTACATGGGTTGAAGGAATTTCCATCAACTTTCTAGCCTAGAGTTGATCCTCAGCAAGTAAGCTTAGTCAGATTTTTAATCTGCTATCACCTTTGAGTGTGTGTGTGTGCTAAGTCACTTCAGTTGTGTCCCATTCTTTGTGACCCTATAGACTATAGCCTGCCAGGCTCTTCTATCCAAGGGATTCTCCAGGCAAGAATACTGGAGTTGGTTGCCATGTCCTCCCTTCCAGGGGATCTTCCTGACTCAGGGATTGAACCTGCATCTCCTGCAGCAATTGTATGCAAATCTCACAGTAGGTTTTCCCTCCAGAGATGGTCAGAGCTCCAGTCCTTTTGTCTGAACTGGCTGGTGGAGTTCTAGAACATACCTATCTTTGAATAAAGTCTGAATTTGATGATCTCTGAAGTTCCCTGTTGCCCCAGGCTTTTAGAATTCTAGAGAGCCTTCATAAAAAAGCAAAACCCCAGGTGAGGAGCAATACACCCAGGTTCCAGTCCTGATTCTGCCACTGATAGCCATGGTATCTCTCTTGCCTATGTGAGTTCTCAGTTTCCTCATCTGTCCAGTGATGGTGTTGGACTCAAGAATCCTTCCTGGTTGACAGTCTAAGATTTTGTGATTCTCCAGGAGGCAAGGTCCTGGCAGAGATGGTGCCTGATCCAATCGTGGCGTCAGAGTTTTACTTCCCTCCTTGTCCTTCCCCAACCGGGCTCTTTCTGCTGTCTGGCTCCAGGTGCCAGAGCTCTCACCTGCCCATGTTCCTCCAGAAGAGGAAGGAGCAGGACCAGCCAATATCTCAGCCAATATCACCCAATATCACAGCACTGTGATCCATGGGCATTAATGTGCTTTCCTTCCCGTGAGGAATGTGTCTTTGGAGAGATAAACATGGGGAGGGTAATGCTTGCCTCTATTAAGTCCATCAATAATAGGGAACACCAGGGCTTGAGATGGGGAAATGTATGGTTTCATTTCATATCACACCCAAGAGGGGGCTACTTACTCTATGCAGAGGTAGGGTACCAATACTTAGGCTAGGCAGAGACAAGAGAGACCTGGGAGTCTGAGAGGGCAGAGCTCTAAGGTATCCTGCCTTGTGGAGCCTTTCCCAGTGGAGAGGAAGAGTAGCAGCAGCTGAGGCTGAGGACTCTGTTTTATGGTCTGGCTTCTGGGAACCAGCAGTGTGGACCAAGTCTAGCTGCATCTTCTCCTAGATGCCCATCAACATGAGTCAGTTTCCTTAATATTCTATCTAAGTCTATTCAGATTTTCTATTTCCTTGTTATTCAGTCTTGGTAGATCAGGTCAATTTTGTTAACCTTTTTGAAGAACCAACTTTTCATTTTGTTAATTTTATCTATTGTTTTTCTTTTCTCTATGTTATCTCTGCTCTAGTCTTCATTATTTCTTTTCTTCTGCTAGCTTTGGGTTTAATTCTTCTTTTTCTAGTTCCTTTAGTTGTAAAGTTAGGATATTGATATCTTTTTTTTGTTTTTAACATGTTTGTAGTTATAAATTTCTTCCCTAACACTCCTTTTGCTATGTCCCACAAGTTTTTAGTTTCTAATTTCCCTTGTGATTTTTTCCTTTGATCCATTGGTTGTTTAGGAGGATGTCATTTAGTTTCTGCAAATTTGTGAATTTTCCCATTTTCCTCCAGTTATTTATTTTTAACTTCACCTCATTTTAAAGATACTTTGTATAATGTTTATATTTATGTCTGTTGAGAAATCTGTGGCCTAACATATGATCTATCCTGGAGAATGTCCCATGTGCACTTGAGAAGAATATGTATTGTTGGCTAAAGCGCACGTAAGATCTGGTGGGTTTATTACGTTGTTCAAGTTCTATTTCCTTACTTTTCTTCTGTCTGGTAGTTTTATGCATTCTTGAGAGAGAAGTATTGATTGCTTCGATTATTATCATGGGACTATTTATTTCTCCCTTCAATTTTGTCAATTTTTGCTTCACATATTTTGATGGCCTATTATTCTGTGCATAAATGTTTATAATTTTACATCTTCTTGATATATTGAAACTTTTATTAATATAAATCACTGCAGATGGTGACTGCAGCCATGAAATTAAAAGACGCTTACTCCTTGGAAGAAAAGTTATGACCAATCTAGATGGCATATTTAAAAAGCAGAGACATTACTTTGCCAACAAAGGTCCATCCAGTCAAGGCTATGGTTTTTCCAGTGGTCATGTATGGATGTGAGAGTTGGACTGTGAAGAAGGCTGAGCCCTGAAGAATTGATGCTTTTGAACTGTGGTGTTGGAGAAGACTCTTGAGAGTCCCTTGGACTGCAAGGAGATCCAACCAGTCCATTCTGAAGGAGATCAGCCCTGGGTGTTCTTTGGAGGGAATGATGCTAAAGCTGAAACTCCAGTACTCTGGCCACCTCATGCGAAGAGTTGACTCATTGGAAAAGACTCTGCTGCTGGGAGGGATTGGGGGCAGGAGGAGAAGGGGACGACAGAGGATGAGATGGCTGGATGGCATCACGGACTCGATGGACGTGAGTCTGAGTGAACTCCGGGAGTTGGTGATGGACAGGGAGGCCTGGCGTGCTGCGATTCATGGGGTCGCAAAGAGTCAGACACGACTGAGCAACTGAACTGAACTCCCAGTTTCTTCTGGTTTCTATCTGCGTGATATATTTTTCTATACTTTTCACTTTTAATCCATCTGTATCTTTGGATATAAAGTAGCTTTTGTATATTGTTGGGTCATGTTTTTTAAATCCATTCTGCCAGTTTCTGCATTTTCTTGTTGAGTTTAATCCATTTAATGATCTTACTAACAATGAGGCCTACTTCTGTCTTCTTGCTATTTTTTTCCTAGATGTTTTATAGCTTTTTTGGTCCCCCAGATCCTTCATTACTATCTTGCTTTCTGTTCAGTGGTTTGTTTTTTATAGTGAAATGTTTTAATTCCCTTCTCATTTCCTTTTGCATATACCTGTTTTTTTTGTGGTCACTGTAGGGATTACATTAACATCCTCAATTTATAATATTCCAAATTGAAATGACACTAGCGTAACTTCAGTAACATACAAGAACTCTGGTCCTTTGTAACTCCATCACCACTCTTTTGGTTATTGATATTACAAAAGTACATGTTTATACACTGTGTGTCTAAAACCAAAGTAATAGTTGTTTTTTAGTGTATTGTGTGTGTGTTAGTCACTCAGTCGTGTCTGACTCTTTGCAACCCCATGGACTGTAGCCTGCCAGACTCCTCTGTCCATGGAATTCTCCAGGCAAGAATACTGGAGTGGGTAGCCATTTCCCACTCCAGGGGATCTTCCTGACCCAGGGATTGAATCCAAGTCTCACGCCTTGCAGAGCTTTACTGTCTGAGCCACCAGGGAAGCCCCACTCTTTCTTAAGCGCATTGGTCTCAAATTATATAGAAAGCACAATATGGAACTATGAACCAAAAGTTACAATAATATTAGCTTTTATATTAATAATTTTAAAGGTTTTAACCCCTTAAGTCATAGAGAAAATAAAAAGTGGTGTCAGAAACTTGTTACAATAATACTAGCTTTTAAAATTTTCCATATATTCACCTTTAGTGAGATCTTTATTTCTTCATACAACTTAGAGATATTATCTAGTACTCTTTTACTTCAACTTGCAGGACTCCCTTGAACGTTTCTTGCAGGGAAGGTCTAGTAGTAACAGAATCTCTCAATTTTTGTTGATCTGGGAATGCTTTAATTTCTCCTTGGTTTGAAGGACAGATTTGCTGGATATAGAATTCTTGGTTGATAGGGCTTTGTTTCATTTTCTTTTAGCACCTTGAATATATCAGCACAATATCTCTGGTCTCCAAAGTCTCTGATGAGAAATCTTCTCATAGCCTTATAGGATCCTTTGTGAGGAATCCCTTTCCATCTTACCGCTTTAAAATTCTCTTTGTCTTCAATAGTTTGCTTGCCATATGTCTTTGTATGGGTCTCTTTGAGTTCATCTTGCTTGGAGTTTATTAAGCTTCTTGAAATTATACTGATGTCTTTCATGTAACTTAAGATGTTTTGGACCACTTTTTCTTCAAGTAACCCCCGCCCCTTTCTCTCTTCTCTTTTTGGGGTTCTGTAATGCATATGTTGGTGTGCTCGATGATGTCCCATAGACCCCTTGGGCTCTGCTCACTTTTATTTCTGTCCCATAGACTCGATAGTTTCAATTATCCTCCTTTCAAGTTCACCGATTCTTTCTTCTGCCTGCTCAAATATGTCTTTAAAAACTTCCAGTGAATTTTTCAATTCAGTTAATGTCTTTTCAGCTCTGGGATTTGTTTCTGGTCTCTTTATTGATATATCCATTTTGTTCACACATTGTCTTCTGGACTTTCTCCATGTCTTCCTTTGCTTCTTTGAGCATCTTTGATACAGTTGTTTTAAAGTCTTTGTCTAGTAAGCCTCTCTTTTGGTCTCAGTGACATTTTCTGTTGGCTTATTTTTTCCTTTCAATGAGCCATACTCTTCTGTGTCTTTCCATGTCTTGTGGTTTTTTGGGTTGAAAACTGGACATTTAGTCTAATAATGTAGTAACTGAGAATTAGATTCCCCAATTAAGGTCTGTTTACTTTTTGTTATTGTTTTTATTGTTATAGGCTCTCTCTGTACTAAGTATTAGTCTGAGGTATAAATTTAAGGTCTTCTCAGGTCTTTTATGAGCCTATGCCTTTCCCTGAGTCTGTTCAGTGAAAGTCTGTTCTACTTTCCCCTGTAAATACAATGCTTTTGAATATCCTAGTCTTTAATGTCTGGTTACCAAAAAACAAAGAGAAAGAGAGAGAGAGCAGAAGGCATTGGTCCCTGTAAATCCCCTAGATGTTGCTTCAGCTGGAGGTAGAGAGACCTGCAGCAATGGCAGGGGGTGCAACAATGGCAGCACACCTCTGTGTTTGCACCTGTATGAGCAGAAGCAGCAATCAGTTCCGAACCATGATATATGAATCTTTTGTTTGTCTGGGACTGTCTTAAATTCTCTCTCATTTTTGAAGGGACAGGTTTGCAGAATAGGACTCTTGATTGAGGACAGGGTCCTTATTGTCCTCTCACAAACTGTGTGCAAGCTACTCCTAGTACCTGTGTATAGCTGCTTGCCGTGGGGGTTTGGGTGGGGATAGGTAGCCACCGCTGAGCTAAGAGCTGAAATTGCTCCAGATTAACTGCATTTTACCATCGGACCCTTCTCTTGGAATTTGCAAGTTTTTAAAAACCTCCAGAGCTCCAAAATAGTTACATTATATACTTTCTGCAATTGTTGTCTAAATGGGAAGATAGAGTCCTGGTACTTCCTACTCTGCCATTTCCTGGAATCCTCTTTGTAGCATATATTTTTAAAATATCAGATCATATATACTGTTTTTAACTTTTTTCATCTAATCAATAGCCATGTCTTCAGTTTTTGATGAGTGAGTGATTTTTCATTGTATGACTATACTGCCATTTCTTAACTAATCCCCTCTTACATTTCAGTGTATTTCCACTTTTTTCATCACTGTAAACCACATTGCAATATATGTATTTCATTGTTTATAGGCATTAAATATATATACACACACACACATTTCACCACACATACATACTTTCTTAGATTAACACATATGTTTGCTCACTTGCCAAGAATTTCATTAGGAAAGAAGAATGAGTGATATGGATGTACTTACTCTTGGAAGATTAAGGGGGGTAGTAAGTACTATCGGGCTTCCCTGGTAGCTCAGCTGGTAAAGAATGTGCTTGTAATGCAGGAGACCCTGGATTGATTCCTGGGTTGGGATGATATGCTGGAGAAGGGTTAGGCTACCCACTGCAGTATTCTTGGGCTTCCCTGGTGGCTCAGCTGGTAAAGAATCTGCCTGCAATTGGGGAGACCTGGGTTCGATCCCTGGGTTGGAAAGATCCCCTGGAGAAAGGAACACCTACCCACTCCAGTATTCTGGCCTGGAGATTCCATGGACTGTATAGTCCATGGGGTTGCAAAGAGTCGGACACAACTGAGTGATTTTCACTTTCACTTTAAGTACACAAAGGAGATAGGGCTTTCCAGGTAGAGAGAAAAGCTTGAGCAAAGATCCTGAGGGTTGAAAGTGTATCTCTGAAAACTATAAAAATGTCTATGCTCTTCTTTCATTCAAAGCCCTCCCTGACCACTCCAGTCCAAAGGTGCAATACCCATCTTCTTGGTTGTCCTGGGTCATGATGAGCAGGGCTCCTCGTCAAGCAACTACCAACTCTCTCAGAATCCTGGGCTACAGCCCTGGTGACTGCAATTCCTATGTGATAGCCAGTTCCTCCAAAAACACAGGCAGCCATAAAGGGCTGGGAAGTATTTTAAGGACCTTCTCCTATATCTTAAAATAGCACCCAGCTAGAAGGAAACATATTCCATATGTGTCTAATTCACTTGTGTAACAAAATACAAAGGTTGGAGGTCTCCCCTTCTCCTTTGTTTTTGATGTCTCGGAAACCCTTTGAGGCTTTTTATTGCCCTTGTAGACTTAACAATAAAAGAGTCTAAGAAGCAGAGTGTTGGTAGTTCAGGGTGAAAAACCAGAGAACCTAAAGAATGTAGTTAGATGTAGGTTGGGAATCTGAGTTTTGGAAGTGGTTCAGCCCAGGCTTCCAGGTTAGTGTTCAGAGAGGGGGCAAGTGGCAAAGCTGAGGTCGTCTCTGAGCTGCAGCTTATAGGGCGCTTTGCCAGCCGCTGCCTGCCTTCCCCACAATGCCAGAAACTCCCCGTTATGATTTCAGGTGAAGACAATTAAGGGAGACCGTGCCCTCCCCCCACCAGCATGCGTTTCTGTACTTGGCAACACATGGAAACTATAAGGGGTGGTTCTCACTAGGGCCATTTTTCCTCCAGGGCACATTTGGCAAAACATTGAGGCGTTTTTGTTTGTCCCAACTGGAGCCGGTGGTGCTGCTGGCGTCTACTAAGCAGGGGCCAGGGACACTTGATTTACTTCCTACGATGCACAGGACAACCCCCACAACAAAGAACAATCATCCAAAAATATCCATCATGCCGAGTTTGAGAAACCCTGGACTATGGGATAAATGTATCAGTTTGCAACATCTCTAAAAACATCATTCATTTTACTCATTGGTAAGTAATTTAAAACATTTAATATTAAAATAAGTACACCTATTAAGGTATATAAAGCAGGACAGGATTTTTTTCTTCCCCTAAAACCCTGGCTTCCCTCTACCCTCTCCACCCTCTTCCTGAGGCTTAAGACATATCACAACCCCTTGGGAGCCTAGCGGAGCTGGGATAAAGGAGAAGGTCATGTGTAATCTATCTCACAGCAGGCCTAAGAGCTCATTGGAGGACCAAGTCAGGCAAGAGGGGTAGCCCTGTGTGTATGATGGAGAGCAGTGTGGGCTCAGAGGTGAGACTCAGGTGAGAGCGCTGCATGAAGGACAAGAGCAGGCTGGGTCCTGATGGGAGCACAGGGAGTGTCAGGAGGGAGAGGATGAGGGAATCTATCCCAGCAGGTGAAAGTAGAGTGGTACTTGAGACCACAGTTAAAAAGTAAGTATCTGCACTGCTAAAAAGCTGAGAATTACTCCATAAATCAGCTGGAAAGTTGTGAGTATAATGGGAGCATGGAAACAGAGAGAAAACATCCAGATTGAATAGGAAGAGACGGGCTACTCAAGGAGTAACCCTTCCTCCATCCCTGATCCCAGATGCCCTGGGTCCAGCCTGCCTGCCTGGGGACTTTGGTACCTTGGGCTGGTCTGGCTGATCAGGTTCCTCTCCCCACTCTCAGCCTCCCCCTGCCACTCTGCCATTCTTCTGGCCCCCCCTTGTTCAATATCACTCTTATGCTCTACTCCCCTGTTCAAGAGCCACCAATGGCTCCCTGTGGCTCCTGTTGTCACATTGAAATGCCTTGCTGTGGCTTCTTAATCCAGTTACTAATTCAATAAGTCTTTATTTTCAAATCATATATTGAAACGGAAACTATACCATGTGAACACAATCAAATAACCCAATAGTAAGGTGGTGCAGTTGGTAAAGAATGTGCCTGCCAATGTAGGAGACACAGAGATGCAGGTTCGATCTCTGGGTCGGGAAGATCCCCTGGAGGAGGGCATGGCAATCTACTCCAGTCTTCTTGCCTGGAAAACCCCATGGACAGAGAGGCTACAATACACGGGGTTGCAAAGTTGGACATGACATGAGCACACACGCACGCACCTACATGAAAGTGTAAATAATGAATGTTAACTCCCATTTAGGTTTTCAAATACCCTAAGTACCCCAAGGACCCATGAAATGTGCTATAAATATCAGATGATAAATGTACCTGCTTTTTCTTACAAAAATAGGACATTGTAAACTTTGTTCTTCACCTTGACTTTATCACTTATGACTCTGTCTTTGAGATGCATGCATTTTAGCACAGTCTTCCAGCAGATGAAGGCACCAGGGTTTAATTAGACCCCTACTGAAAATGTGGCTTCTAACCTTTTTCTAAGATAAGCAACACCACAATAAACACCCTTGCACACCCCCTTTTGCAGATGAGCAATGCACAGTTATTTCTGAGAACTAATTACTAGAAGCAGAGTGGTCGTATCAAAGGGCATGTGTGTTTTCACTTCTGATAGATACTACAAACCACTCTGCAGGGTGGGCAGAACCCGCTTCCCTTCAGGCTAGTCATCCTGTGTTCTCATCATACGTTGTGATCTTTGCCAACCTGCTAAGTGAAAAATAGCACTTGTTTTATTTTGCATTTCTTTGATTATGATTGAAGCTGGGTATCTTTTCATCTGTTTAAAAGTCATCTGTGTTCCTTTTTCTGCAAAGTGGCGTCTTTCAAGCTTTTTGACAATTCCTCTCTAAGGGTCTGGAGCAAATATTTATAGACATCCACTTACGTGGCAGAGAAGTCAGAGATGGCCCCTGCCCCACCCTCCATAATTAGCCTACATCCTCCCTAACCCACTTAATACCCGCCTCCCCAAACCCTGGCTTCCATCCCATACTTTTGCCACCTCCCGTACACGACCTGTCCTCACCATAACCTCCCCTGCTAAGGCAAAAAGATATATGTTCCCAGGAGGGATGAGTACCTCTGATTTTGTTTATAGTAGTTAGTAAAGTGGAAGAGTCAGTTGCTCAGTGGTGTCCGACTCTTTGCGATCCCATAGACTGAAGTCCACCAGGATTCCTCCTTCCATGGAATTCTTCAGGCAAGAATTCCTGAAGAATTGCCATTGCCTTCTCCCAGAGATCTTCCTGACCCAAGGATTGAACCAGGGTCTCTTGTTTTGCAGTCAGATTCTTTAGCGTCTGAGTCACCAGGGAAGCCCCATTGTGTTCATATTATCCTTCAATTTCTAAAACAGCTAATTATAAGAAATAACACATACCCTTGTAAAACACATAAATAGTATAGGAAAGTATAAACATTAAAATTTTTAAATCCCGTGTGATTCTGGTTATACTGAGGTATATTCAATATTGTGCTCTGCATGTATGTGTCTCTATAAAACTGAGATCATACGGTATCAATAGCTTGTTTTTTGTCTTCTCCCACTTAATATTATGTTACTGGAAAATTTTTAGTTATTCAAAAACTTCATTTTTATTGGTCAAAAAACTTTCATATGCATGTTCTGAAACATATATAACCAAGCCCCTGTTCATGGATTTGTTTTTCTTCACTCTTTCTCCTTCCCTCTCCTCTTTCCCCCATCTTCCTCTACCAAGGTCAAGAAAGACATAGAACAATGCAGGGACTATTCCAGACTAGGGAGACCCAACAAGCAAATGCATACGTAGGCCTGATCCTAGATTGGATCATGGACCAGGAAAAAAAAAATTGCTCTAAAGGACATCAGAGGTACAATTGGCAAAATTTGGATGCAGGCTGCATACTAGATAAGAGCATTACACCTCTGTTGCATCATGAGTTTGTTGATGTGTAAGAAAATATCGTTGTTTCTAGAAAACACTAAAGTAGTTAAGGGGAAAGAGAATAGTCACAGCAATAGACAGCGTGGTGTGTATAAATAAAGCAAAAGTGGTGAAAAGCTAAATCAGTCAATCTAGGTGAAAAGTACACATGACTCTGGGGTCCTATTCTTAAAATACGCACTTAAGTTTGAAAAATTAGGGGGAAAATAGCACTTCTTCCTGGAATCAATGCTGTAAGCTGTGGACAGGAAGGATAAACAGGGGACTCCTGCTTGTAGAGGACCTGTCAGGCGCTGGGCACTGACTTCCACGTTTAGATTTCCACAGAGCCCCTGGGAAATGGTGGTGCTTATGTCCATTTTACAGATGAGGAAACTGAGGCTCAGAGTCCCTAAGGTACCAGCCTAGGGCACATGGCAGTTAGTGGCGGGGCAGGCTTTCAAGCCCACAGTTGCCTGACCACTAAACATAGAAGCTTCCCACCCACCACTGGGCAGAGGGGCAGTGGAGGAAGGGAATGGGTGGGGTTGAAAACATTGACATCTGGTTCCAGGCTAGCTCCCATGGGCCCAGAGGGCAGAGACCCTGGCCACTGGAGGCCACTTTGGGAGGATGACTAGTGAGGGTAGAGAATGTTGGGAGGGGGCCCAGGCTTCCCATGCCTGCAGCCAGAGGCACAGTCCTATTGCCACCCAGGCTTTTTCTGAATGGGGCCACCAGAAGGAAGTAAGAGGGCCAAGGTCTGAGCTGGCAGGAGCTCAGAGCTGCTGGCTCTTTGGGAAAAAGGGCAAAGGCTGGCAGCAGCTGAGTCTGAATCCAAGTCCCAGCTGCCTTTAATGGGTGGAGCCTATCTTCTCTTACTGAGGTGTTAAGTAGTA
>SJYQ01000181.1:800458-814656 GCA_006410935.1 Redunca redunca | reverse complement strand
AAAAAAAAAAAACTGTCTGAGGTTTATCAAATCCTTTAAATTAGGAAAGTCCTAAAGTGAGTGTTTTTATTAGTTGAAAATGAATATGGTTATTTTTCTATTTTATTCTCCTGTAAAACTTCCAATGAGGTCCTAAGCCTATCTCAACCTCACACATATTTCCTTTCTCTAAAAAGAAAGTGAATGATAAGTAATATAAGAAGTAGCCAAATTGAAAAGAGGCTAGTGCAGCCAGTTTTCTTATTAAATATTTTTGAAATGAGCCTTTGCAAGTAGTCAATATTGAATCCTGTGCATTGAAAGTATTGGGTCTTTTGGTGAAATTTAAGAATATATTTACTGTTTGAAACAGAGAATAATTTTAATATGATGATTCTCCATAATGACTAAGGTGATTGTCAGTAAGTCAATCTCTCTGTTAGCTAGTTATGTTGATACAATAAGAAAAATCCAAGAAATGTGTTTTGAATATATATATATATGCACAGAAAATATAGACAGCATATTAAAAAGCAGAGACATTACTTTGTTAACAAAGGTCTAGTCAAGGCTATGGTTTTTCCAGTAGTCATGTACGGATGTGAGAGTTGGACTATAAAGAAAGCTGAGTGCTGAAGAATTGATGCTTTTGAACTGTGGTGCTGGAGAAGACTCCTAAACAGTCCCTTGGAGTGCAAGGAGATCCAACCAGTCCATCCTAAAGGAGATCAGTCCTGGGTGTTCATTGGTAGGACTGATGTTGAGGTTGAAACTCCAGTACTCTGGCCACCTCATACAAAGAGCTGACTCACTTAAAATGACCCTGATGCGTGAAAGATTGAGGGCAGGGGGAGAAGGGGACGACAGAGGATGAGATGGTTGGATGGCATCACTGAAGCAGTGGACATGGGTTTGGGTGGACTCCGGGAGTTGGTGATGGACAAGGAGGCCTGGCGTGCTGTAGTTCAATGGGGTCGCAAAGAC
Organism: Redunca redunca; assembly: GCA_006410935.1. Classification (NCBI taxonomy): domain Eukaryota; kingdom Metazoa; phylum Chordata; class Mammalia; order Artiodactyla; family Bovidae; genus Redunca; species Redunca redunca. The sequence continues at coordinate 813,693 of SJYQ01000181.1, read as the reverse complement.
TTAGGCACGACTGAGCAACTGAACTGAACTGAGCTGAAAATATAATTATAAAAATTACATATGTGCTAATCACATTCAAGCAATGAATGAAATGAAATAACTTTGAGCTGTATCTACCTCTTTGTGATATTTCAAGGTTCTCTATATATTACTTTAGAAAGCCAGGAAAAAGGAATTCGAAAGTCAGTGACAAGTACTAAAATATAACTATTAAATCTAGAAGTTTGTCAGAGGAACATGATTACAAGGCATTTTCCTGCCAAGAAGGATGGCATAGAGCAAAGAAGTATACAGCTAGAAAAAGTAGGGGAAGAATGAATTTAGGAATATCTGTAATGTATAAATCAATGATTTGTTAAGTTATGCTCCCAAATAGCTTTAAATCCTGACTAATGAATAATATTTGAAATTATAGCAACTTTATTGATTTCTATAGAATAATATATATTCTACTGTTTAGTAAAAAAACTATTGTTTGCTAATGTGTAAGTACCATACTGGGAAATTTAAAAATAGCTCCTTATTGGGAAATTAAGACTGACTTACTTACTGAGTAAGAAAATTCACTTATTATTTTAAGTTCACAAGTTACCCTGCTATTGAGTTCATTAAATACAATGAATATAAAGTAGACCAACATAGTTATATTGATTAGCTTTTATGCAATTCATATGCTAGGAACTGAAACCTAGCTCTTCAGGCACCACTCAAACACAGGGCCCTGCTCTTCAGCGTTTCATACCAGAGAAGTGACTTGAGGCTTTAAAAAAATGCCAGTCTCTTGACTGACAAAAATGTGAAATGAAAGGAGTAATTTCAAATAGCTCCTAGAAAATTAATTATCTTATATATTAATAGCATCATCTTTGCTAATAAGGAGCAGAACATTAATAAATACATGGCAAAGAAAATGGTCTTCAGAGTTCAGATCAGCTATGCAAAGAGATGAAAGTCATATGAAATTATGAAAGGTTAGAGATAACATTTCTTTTAAAGCTTGAATATACTGCCTGGTAAGTAACTGAGAAATTCACATAGAATTTTCTTTTCATTCTGAAGATTATTCTCTTAGGAGAACTATGAACATCAGTAACTTTTCAGTATGACTACTAAAAGCCTTTATTTAGTGTTCAGGCAAAGATACTGCCTCATATTTTAACATCTTTGTTGGAAAAATCCTCTTCACAAAGATGTCCTATTTTGTTTGTGCTTGTTTGTGTTTGTGTGTGTGTGTGATTTGCCTTTTAAAAATTATTTTTATTTTGGAAAATTCACATAACAAAATTTACCTTCTTAACCATATTTAAGTATGTACTTCAGTTGCATCAAGTTTATTCAATTTGTAGTGCAACCATCAACACAATCTATTTCCAGAATTCTTTTCCTCTTGTAAAACTGAAAATCTATATTCATTAAACAAATCCTCATTCCCTTCTTTCCCCTGCCCCTGGGAACCACATTCTACTGTCTGTCTCTATGATTTTGACTACANAATCTATATTCATTAAACAAATCCTCATTCCCTTCTTTCCCCTGCCCCTGGGAACCACATTCTGTCTGTCTCTATGATTTTGACTACAGTAACAACTCATATAAATGAAATCATAGAGTATTTTTTTCTTTACAACTGGCTTGTTTTACTTAGTATTATGTCCTCAGGATTCATGTACATAATAGCATGTGTCAGAATTTTCTTCCTTTGCAAGTCTGAGTCATAGTCCATTGTATGCATATAACACATTTTGCTTTCCATTGGTCCTCTGATAGACACTTGGGTGTTTTTCACGTTTTATGTATTATCAATAAATGCTACCTGGAGTGTGTATGTATATGTATCTTTGAGACCCTGTTTTCATGTCTTTTGGTTATATACCCAGAAGTGAAATTGCTGGATCGCATTGTATTACTGTTTTAATTTTAGAAGAACCACATACTGTTTTCTACAGAGGCTGTACCGTTATGCTTTCATACCAACAGTGCAAAGAATTCCAATTTCTCTAAATTCCTCACCAAATGATTACATTATTTTTTAGTTTTGATTTTTCTTAATATTAGTCATCTTAACAATGTGAGGTGATATTTCACTATAGTTTAGATTGGCATTTTCCTATGAGTGAGTGATGTTGAAAATTTGTTTCATGGGCATTTTGGCCATATGTATATCATCTTTGGAAAAATGTCCATTTGATTTTTTGCCATTTTTGAATTAGGTAAATATTTTCCTGTAGTCGTGTCTTATTTGTACTTTACCTATTCCTGTGTTAATCTCTTATCAGGTATATGATTTGCAAATATTTTCTCCTGTTTTGGCGTTTCCTTTTTAACTTTTGTTTTTTACTGTTTCTTTTGATGCAAAATTAAAAAAAAAAAATTCATGAAGTCCGTTTTGTCTATCTTCTGTTGCACATGCCTTTGATGACATAGCTAAGAGACTATTGCCAAATCCGGTGTTTGAAGATTTTTCCCTATGTTTTCTTCTTAAAGTTTTACTATTTTAGGTCTTATATTTAGGTCTTTGATACATTTTGAGTTAATTTTTTTATATGGCATAATGTAAAAATCCAGTGTCATTCTTTTGCATGTAGATGTCCAATTCTCCCAGTACCATTTATTGAAAATTCTCTAATTTTCTCATTGAATAGTCTTGGCCCCCTTGTCAAAGTTAATTTGACCATATAATTGAAGGTCTACTTCTAGGCTCTCTATCTATTCCCTTGGTTTGTATTCTTTCTTTATGACAATGCCATGCTATTTTGATTGTGGTAGCTTCACAGTAAGTTTTTAAATATGGAAGTGTATGTTATCCACCTTTGTTCTTTTTTGTCAGGATTGTATTTTTGTTTGGGATTCCATATGAACTTTATGATGTTTCTACTTCTGAAAAAATATATATATATATTGATTTTGATAGGGCCTGCATTGAATATACAGATAGCTTTGAGTAGTATTGACTTCTTAACAATATTATTTCTTCCAGTCAATAAACATTTGATATGTTTCCTTTCATTTACATCTTATTTCACTTCTTTCAGAAATGTTTTGTAGTTTTCGTTATGTAAGTCTTTCACTTCCTTGATTAAATTAGTTCTTAAAAATTTTATTGTTTTTGGTGGAAATCAGATTTTTGCTTCCCTATAGTTTGCTGTTTTGTTAAGTTTTGATTGCTGTAGGCTATCTCTATGCTGAGGATCAGCCTGAAGTATAATCTTTAAGTCTCTTCTAGTCTTTCTGAGACTGAATCTTTTCCTTTTTGCATGAATGGTGACTTTTAAACTTTCCCAAAATATGTTTTTGAAGGTCTTAGTCTTTAATGTCTAACTTCTAGAAGGGGGAAGGTGGCAGAAAATGAAAGGCAGAAAACAGTGCTGCCTCTTTAAATACCTTGGAATTCATTTTCAGCCAGTGGAAGAAGATTTTGTAACAATGAAAAGTGATTAAAAAACAGTATCTGTCTGCCTCTATCTCTGCATCTCAGTGATTAGAATTAGAAATCAGTGATCAGAACATAGATGCCCTTTATTGGGAAGATTGGTCTTTATTACCCACTATGAGTTCCTCAAGCTGCATGGAAACTATTCTATGAACAAATGTACTGCTGCCTGCCATGGAACTGGAGACTAGGAACTGGGTAGCAGCTGCTAAGTTAAGGGCTGAAATTTACTTACCATCTAAGTCTTTCCTTGAAATTTTCAGTCCTTCAATGTACCAGAATCTGTACCTTAGGCAGATTCTGTTAGTGTAATTATCTGTGTGAAAGATAGAATCCTAGTGCTTCCTACTCCACCATCTTCTCAGAATCCTCTTCTGCCTTGGGTTTTTAACATTGTATTTAAAAAACAATCTCTTTCTAATCATTAAGAATAGTGCAGCACTGGTTAAGAGTGGCAATAGACTAGTAACATAAATTATTTTCTTTGTGATTATAAATCAGTGATTCCCCTGATATGAAGATTTAAGACAGTTGTAATGTAATGATAAAAATTTCATACTTACAGATTGCAAGTCCCCTGTATTTTTTGTGATCCATTATAAAAGCATGAAGTCAGCTTGATTCATCCTTTCCTTGACAACTTTATTTTACTTAGGTTTAGAAGATTACACACTGTTTAAAGATAGTGACTCCATTCAGCATTTTCTATTCACATATGACACAAGAATAAATAAAAGGCCATGGCCATCTTATACTCTAAAGACGAGCTCCATAAATGCTATTTCAATGGATGCCTCTTTTATGGTCAACACTGTGTATACTTATGAAATTTTATTAACTAGGTAGAGATCCCAATATATGAGAATTCGTTGAAGTATAGAAGAAAATATTCTGCTGAGATTAAAAAAGTCACAAAGAAGGATTGGAATGAACTTTTAAAGTTCCTTATTAAAATGAACCCCATTTTCTTGTTAAAAATATATATGGCTTAAAAAGTTGACTGCCTTTCAAAAACAAACAATAAGATATAGTTATAATATATTTAATTCTAGTTCCTAAACTGTAAGAATAATGCACTCTTTTTTTGTTGATTATGGCCTTTTCTTCATGTACCCTCCATGCCACTAGAAATTGGAAACTTTTCCAACATATTGTACCACAGGTGTCATCAAACTGAAAAGGCAGAATTGCTCTCCTTCTCCTTTCCAGGTCATTAAATGTTATCAGTAATAAAGCTTAAGTGAAACAGTTGTTATGGTGGAAGCTCCTGGTACTCTTGTATAGAATTCATGAGGTCAGATTCCACAGTGTCAAGGAAAATCAACCTAATGAAGCAATTTAATTAAAATTAATTGAGTATGAGTCTGTCTCTTAACTCTGAGATTGATGTAGGGTTATTTTCAACATTTTCTTTGCTTAAGGTGAGACTATACTTCCAGTACTTCCAGACTTTTACTTTTCTTTTCCTTGGTTGTCTTCTTCTTTTTTTTTTTTTTAAGAATGAGTAGTTTTAATTGAGAATAGTGGTTCATAGAACTTATCAATGTAAAAGACCTTTGAGGTCATTTAATCTACTCCATGTTAAAGTAGGAATATTCTTTTGTTCTCTTTTTATATCTCTTCTATCCCTCCTGAATGTAGTTGAAAATAAAGATTCAAAGCAAGCTGAAAAGTAATCATATATTGAAGCCTTTATGAGTGCATTGTTTAAAATATACTCTAGCAGAGGTGTGGGTTGGTGATGGCCTGCTGCAGGTTGGGGGCAGTGCCTGTAGCAGTACATGCCGGGGATCTTTTGAGGGAGGTCACAATTAACTTCATTACCTCCACCATAGTTTGGCCCCAGGTAAATAACAGGGAGGGAACACAGCTCCACCCATCAACAGAAAATTGGATTAAAGATTTACTGAGCACGCTCCGCCCATCAGAACAAGACCAAGTTTCCCCCTTATTCAGTCTCTCCCATCAGGAAGCTTCCATAAGCCTGTTATCCTTCTCCATCAGAGGGCAGACAGACTGAAAACCCTAATCACAGAAACCTAACCAATCTGATCTCATGGACCACAGCCTTATCTAAGTCAGTGAAACTATGAGCCATGCCATGTGAGGCCATCCAAGATGGACAGGTCATGGTGGAGAGTTCTGACAAAATGTGGTCCCCTGGAGAAGGGAATGGCAGAACACTTCAGTATTCTTGCCTTGAGAACCCCATGAACAGTATGAAAAGGAACAAAGGTAGGGCACTGACAGATGAACTCCCCAGGTCAGAGGGTGCCCAGTATCTACTGGAGATCAGTGGAGAAATAACTCCAGAAAGAATGAAGGGGTGGAGCCAAAGCAAAAACAACACCCAGTAGTGGATGGGACTGGTGATGGAAGCAAGGTCCGATGCCGTAAAGAGCAATATTGCTTAGGCACCTGGAATGTTAGATCCATGAATCAAGGCAAATTGGAAGTGGTCAAACAGGAGAGAGGATGAGTAAACATCGACATTTTAGGAATCAGCGAACTAAAATGGACTGGAATGGGTGAATTTAATCAGATGACCATTCTGTCCACTACTCTAGGCAGAAATCCCTTAGAAGAAATGGAGTGGCCATCATAGTCAACAAAAGAGTCCGAAACGCAGTACTGGGATGCCATCTCAAAAATGATCTCTGTTTGTTTCCAAGGCGAATGATTCAATATCATGGTAATCCAAGTCTATGCCCCTACCAGTAATGCTGAAGAAACTGAACTTGAATGATTCTATGAAGACCTACAAGACCTTCTAGACCTAACACCTCCAAAAGTTGTCCTTTTCATAATAGGGAACTGGAATGCAAAAGGAGGAAGTCACGAAACACCTGGAGTAATTGGCAAATTTGGCCTTGGAATACGGAATGAAGCAGGGCAAAGGCTAATAGAGTTTTGTCAACAGAACACACTGGCCATAGCAAACATCTCTCTTTCAACAACACAAGAGAAGAGTCTACACATGGACATCACCAGATGGTCAATACCACAATCAGATTGACTATATTCTTTGCAGCCAAAGATGAAGAAGCTCTGTGTACAGTCAGCAAAAACAAGACCTGGAGTTGACTGTGGCTCAGATCATGAACTGCTTATTGCCAAATTCAGACTTAAATTGAAGAAAGTAGGGAAAAACCATTCAAGTATGACCTAAATCAAATCCCTTATGATTATACAGTGAATAATGAATGTACTTCATACATTCAAGGGACTATACCTGATAGCCAGAGTGTCTGAATAACTATGGACTGAGGTTTGTGATATTGTACAGGAGACAGGGATCAAGACCATCCCCAAGAAAAAGAAATGCAAAAAAGCAAAATGGCTGTCTGAGGAGGTCATACAAATAGCTGTGAAAAGAGAAGCAAAAGGCAAAGGAGAAATGGAAAGATACACTCATTTGACTGCAGAGTTCCAAAGAACAGCAAGGAGAGAAAAGAAAGCCTTCCTCAGTGATCAGTGCAAAGAAATAGAGGAACACAATAGAATGGGAAAGACTAGAGATCTCTTCAAGAAAATTAGAGATACCACAGGAACATTTCATGCAAAGATGGGCTCAATAAAGGACAGAAATGGTATGGACTTAACAGAAGCAGAAGATATTAAGAGGATGTGGCAAGAATACACAGAAAAACTCTACAAAAAAGATCTTCACAACCCCTATAATCATGATGGTGTGATCACACACCTAGAGCTAGACATCCTGGAATATGAAGTTATGGGCCTTAGGAAGCATCACTATGAACAAACCTAGTGGAGGTGACGGAATTCCAGTTGAGCTGTTTCAAATCGTAAAAGATGATGGTATGAAAGTGCTGCACTCAATATGCCAGCAAATTTGGAAAACTCTGCAGTGGCCACAGGACTGGAAAAAGTCAGTTTTTATTCCAATCCCAAAGTAAGGCAATGCCAAAGAATGCTCAAACTGCCACACAATTGTACTCATCTAACACACTAGTAAAGTAAAATTCTCCAAGCCAGGCTTCAACAATACATGAACTGTGAACTTCCAGATATTCAAGCTGGTTTTAGAAAAAGCAGAGGAACCNGCTATGGTTTTTCCAGTAGTCATGTATGGATGTGAGAGTTGGACTATAAAGAAAGTTGAGCAGTGAAGAATTGATGCTTTTGCACTGTGGTGTTGGAGAAGACTCTTAAGAGTCCCTTGGACTACAAGGAGATCCAGCCAATCCATCCTAAAGTATATTAGTCCTGAGTGTTCATTGGAAGGACTGATGTTGAAAGTGAAACTCCAATACTTTGCCAGCTGATGTGAAGAGTTGACTCATTTGAAAAGACCCTGATGTTTGGAAAGATTGAAGGCAGGAGAAGGGGACGACAGAGGATAAGACAGATGGATGGCCTCATCAACTCAATGGACATGAGTTTGGGTAATCTCCAGGAGTTGGTGTTGGACAGGGAGGCCTGGCGAGCTATAGTCCATTGGGTCACAAAGAGTCAGACACGACTGAGCAACTGAACTGAACTGTACTGAACCTTAAAAATATTATGTAATCCTACTGACAAACTTATGTGAGACAAGTTTTATAGATTTTTGTTTAGACATATAGATTCATTTTCATGTTACATATTATACAAGTCAGTCTGGTTTCAGTATATCTGATTGATTGTTGATGCATACAGACCTAGTATAGTATTAACATGACTGAATATACTGTCTTTTGGAAATATTGTTCACTTTTAATGTCAGCTTTAGTTTTCCAGTAAGTTAAATAGCTTCCATTTTGGCTTCCTCTACTGTCCTTGCTTATGCATAAATATTAAAGTCCTCGTGCCAGGTGGTTGGTATTTGTAATTAAAATATTCATTGTGTACTGTCACTTCAGTACATTACATTAACTGATAACCCTTCAGCACTTGGATGGCATCACTCACTCAATGGAGATTACTTTGAGCAAGCTCTGGGATTGGTCATGGACAGGGAAGCCTGGCAGGCTGCAGTCCATGGGGTCAGAAAGAGTCAGACACGGCTGAGTGACTGAACTGAACTGGACTGTCACTTCAGTCGTGTCTGACTCTTTGTGACCCCATGGACTGTAACCCTCCAGGCTCCTCTGTCCATATTTTTCAGGCAAGAATACTGGAATGGATTGCCTTTCCTTTTTTCATGGTATCTTCCTGACCCAGGGATCAAACATTCCTCTGTTGTGTCTCATGCATTTGCATGCAGGTTCTTTACCACTTTCTTTCCTGGTAGCTCAGATGGTAAAGCGTCTACCTACAATGTGGGAGACCGGGTTTGATCCCTGGGTCAGAAAGATCCCCTGGAGAAGGAAATGGTAACCCACTCCAGTTTACTTGCCTGGAAGATCCCATGGACCGAAGAGCCTGGTAGGCTACAGTCCATGGGGTCACAAAGAGTCGGACACAACTATGTGAATTCACTTTCACTTTCTTTACCACTCGTGCCACATGGGAAGCCCTTTAGATTTGCAAAATTGAGCCTAAGGAGGTAGATATGGTGGTGACCAAATAGGAATGTATTAGGCCTTGTTACAAGGAACATATTTTACTCTGATAATATAGCATGATTTTTTTTTTGGCATAACTAAAACAGATTTAAAATTTCCTTCTATGTTCATGACTCTTTACTGCTCTGATATCATTTATTGCATACTTGATGAAGATGGCCCTTATTGAAATTAAAACATATATCTCAAACTTTGCGTTATCTTTAAAAATGTTGTGAAAAAGTTTTTTCTTAAATATGCAAGTGTGAATTTAATTCTTATTGGTCATGTTTGTGCCCTTTAAAAATTTGTTCATTTTTTTATTATTAGCCTTGAAGAATGATAAATTTAATTGATTAAGAAACATATATTGAATACAATTTTTCAAGTGTTGCTCTCTATACATTATATAAATCACTGACAGATACAATAGTAGTACAATTACCATAGCCCCTGGAATACTAGAAAGCTTTGTGTATTCTAAAACTCTATCAACCTAGACACTGTCGGCATGGCAGGGTACCTGAGCAGAAATCATCCAGAGAACTGGAGCAAGGTGACTGCAGGCAAAAGATATCTTTTTAAACAAACTCGCTGATAAAAAGCTGCAACAGCATGACATATCTCTGACATGCTGGGAAACAGCAGCTGACAGAGCAAACCAACATGTAACAATTGGTTTCAGGGGTGAAGATATAGGACCATAAACCAAATAAGGCTTGTGAACAGCTGCCAGGGTTGCAAATCAAAACCATTATACACCTATTCCATGCAGGGCCAACTTTTGGAACTAGCAGTGCCCTTCCCTTTAGACTTTCATGAATGAAAGCAGCCATCAACAGGTGATCAGATCAGACAGTAGGGAATATCATTTTATTTCTGAAAGAGAAGCTATCCATCATCTGGGAAGCTTTTGACTTTGTCCATTGTCCATTTCAATTTTGTATTCAAAATCATATCCTGAGCCATCTTTCAATATCTCTTGTTAGATAATTGAGCTTCAGTTGAGTGTCATTTCTTGTTCTCAAATCAATGGTAGAGAACTTTCAAATATTTCCTGTACTGTGAGTAACTGAGGTATTCTTCATTCTGCCTGTCTTGATTGGCAAATGTGAGTAAGCATCTTCAGATGATGAGGAGATGATTTTCACAAAAACTTGTGAAAATGTTTCCTTCATCTTGGCTACTGTAAAACAAAGCAGATAACATAAAAAGCTTCACAAGGCTGTATACTGAAAACAATAAATCATTAGCACCGCAGGAATGAGTTTTAATAGCCTTTGATTAATCTATAATCTACCACTATTGTAATATTCTTTGTTGATGGAATTCTTAATTAGATTGTTATTTGAAACACAATTCATTTCACATTTGTTAAATGTTCTGCATACTCTTATGTTGTCATTTGGTAGCATTTAACAAACTTATCATTAAAGCAGCAAATGAGGGTCACAGATTTATCATGTTTAAGAGCTTTCAGTGCCTTTAAGACACTTGTTAAGAGTTGCTAAAACTCCCATCATTTTCTATATTCTAGTAACATTTGTCTTTTATTTACATTTTTTATTATTTTACCTTCTTGTTGACAAATACTTGGCAAGAGATTAACTATTTAGAGCTCATTTGTGTGCTTATGAAGAGTACCTAAACACTGCTTACATTATACTACCTACCTCATAAGGTTTTTTGTAAGGATTAACTGCAGAGTAAGAGTTCAATTAATCTTATTTTATTATTGCTAGTAATAAATAAATATAGGGTAAAATTTCAGTGAGTGTTTTAATGTTAAAAATAGTATTTAATGTGTAACACACATAGTAATTTAAAAGTGCTGGGCACTTTTCTAAGTGTTTTGCATGTTTTAGTTCACTGCCTTTTAAAATTGTCCTTTGAGGTAGATAGCATTGTTATTTATTTATTGCAGATAATGAAACTAGGGCACAGAGAGATTGCTTGAGTGGTTGATTCAAGATCAGCTTGTCGTTTGAACCCAAGGGAGTTCAACTTCAGAGTTTGTACTGTTAATCAGTGTAGTTTACTATCTCTCTGTCAGAAGTCTCAAATGAAATGATATGTTACTAAATGTTGATTTGTAAGATGGGTGTTTGTAACTCTGAATATGTATATATCAAATAGAAGTAATACATACTAGCTAGCACCCAATCAAACTTTTTTTTGACTCAAGTTATCAGATATTTTATAGGAGAAAATAAATTCAGAGGTCCATTTACAGCCCTAAAATTATTCCTGTTTATCATAATGTTGATCTGGCAGTTGAAATAATGACCATCTCCTAACACTTGCTTTCCAGTTCCAAATATATGATGTTTTCTCCTATGACCTTTAACAAAACCTTTAGCAAAAAAGGATAGGTGGTAAGGAAGGTATTTGTCAGAAATGTCCCCAGAGGAATTAATTGATAGAAGTATTGTATCAAGGTAGACTAGGGATTGGAGCAAGGAAAATGAAAAGAGAAGTTCAATGGCCTGAATAATGAGAAGCAAAGAGAGAGGCATGGGAGAGAAGTGTGGGAATATCTTCCGTATACTTTCAGTCCTTTTACAGATTTCCTTTCACAAACTTTTGACAGTAACTGTCATATCTCTGTTGGGTCTTCCCTTTTCTCACATTTACTGTGTTTTCAGATCTTATGGTTTTTAGATACCCTCTCCATACTGATGGTCTTTGTAGTGATAATTATTGAAAGTGTATGATGGACACAAGGAGATTCCCTATGCTATTAATATTCTCTCCCATTTGCATGTATTTGAAAATTTCTGCAATATGCTAAACAAAAAATCAATAACAACCAAATAACAAAATTGAATTCATTCTTTGGTGATAGAAATAATATGAAAGTGTTAAGATAACAAACAATAAAAAATCTCATCTATTCCATAGTGCTGGTTGGGCTGTTTAGGAATGTTTGATCTAATTTTAAGTTACAATTTAAAACAAAGTATGAAGTGATTCAATAAATCTCAGTCACCAAACTCTGCTAATTGGATACGAAGAAAAGATTAATGGGGATGGTATACTTTAGTCTTTTTATTTGGTATTGTTCTATGAGTGTACCTGGGTAGTTGGTATTCATTTCTTTTATTGATGGCTCTCTTTTGAATAAGTACCAATACCAGTAGTATAAGTTTTGATAATAGTATTAAAATAAATGTATTTTTAGTGTCAGATACTATCCTGAGCCCTTTACACATTTTATTTTCTACATGCTATTTTGCTCAGTTCTGACAAAAACACCACAAAGTAATTATTTCTATTGGTGTATTTTCAGCTGTGAAAATTGAGGATCGTAGGACAAAAATCACTTGTCGAAGGCGTGATGTAACTGGTAGATAGGTATACCATAGTGGTCTCTCTGACTTTAAACTCAGGCTCATTTTGGGTCTTCCCTAGTGGCTACCCACTCCAGTATTCTTGCCTGGAAATTCCATGGACAGAGGAGCATGGTGGGCTACAGTCTCTGGGGTTGCACTGAGTTTTGGACACCACTGAGCGACTAACACACACAATACCTTAGTAGAGAATATATGTCCCCTGGAAATAAAGGATTAGCAGTAATGCTGCTGCTTAGTCACTTCAGTTGTATCCAACTCTATGCGACCCCATGGACTATAACCTGCTGGGCTCTTCTGTCCATGAAGATTCTCCAGGCAAGAATACTGGAATGAGTTGCCATGCCCTCCTCCAGAGAAACCCAGGGATTGAACCCAGGTCTTCCACATTGCAGGCGAATTTATTACTGTCTATGCCACCAGGGAAACCCATTAGCATGAACAAATGGGGTCAATTTTAAAGATAGCCCTAGTTCCTGAATATCTAATTTTATAACTCTTCATTGTAAACCATGGACAGATCTATTTCCTTTTTTTCAACAAGAAAGGATGTACTTTCATACATCTGTTTTCCATCCTTGAAATTTAAAATCAATGTACTGATTTAACTAGCACTTTCCTTTTACATTTTCCTGTTTATTTTATTTATTTTTTAATTTTTAAAATATTTTTAGTTTCAATCTCTGATTCCACAGAGTACACCTGTTTTAGTTTGTAACAAAATTTCAAGTACACCCTTTTGTTTCCCAGAGGTCTATTCTTTCATTGCTGAATAACAGAAGAGCATTTTCTCTTCACCACCAGTTTCTTGTACTATGCAGAATCTTTGCCCTCTGTCTTCTTTTATCACCCTGGTATTTTCCATCTTAGTCAGGACTTCCCTAATCCTCAACCATATTATAACTAGTATTTCACATTATTTTAAGTATCTCAATATGTATTATCTGATTTCCTGAAAAAAAAAAAAAA
>SJYQ01000181.1:784702-800068 GCA_006410935.1 Redunca redunca | reverse complement strand
ACTGGAAAAGAATGAATTGACTGTCTATTGACCTAAAAACATATTTATTTTGATTTTTAATATGCAGTTATTTATTTTAATTGGAGGTTAATTACTTTACAATATTTATTGCCCTAGAGAGGGAAGAGTCATTGAATTTGAAATGTACATGTTTCTGTGATAGACTTAATTCACCTTTCTTAATGGGGGAAAAAAGGATCATGACTTATCCTGACTTGTGAGTACCAAGGGTCAGAGACCAAAAATATCTCTGTATTGGAGATTCAGAAGATTCTAAAATCAGGACAGAATATAGCCATTGGTCCAATAAGATGTAATGAGCATTTAAGGAAAAATTATTTAGCACAAGATGGATTCTGATCCAATATTAACATTAAAATAAATATGTAGGTATAATTTATGTAATAGAATATAACAATTTCATTTTAATAGTATAGGAATTTCTTTAATAACATGCTAAACATATTTGCAATGTGTATAAAAAGTCTTTTCACAATATATAGTACACTATTCCTTAATAATTTCTGCTGCTGCTAAGTCACTTCAGTCGAGTCCGACTCTGTGAGACCCCATAGATGGCAGCCCACCAAGCTCACCTGGAATTCTCTAGGCAAGAACACTAGAGTGGGTTTCCATTTCCTTCTCCAATGCATGAAGGTGAAAAGTGAAAGTGAAGTCTCTCAGTCGTGTCCGACTCTTCGCCACCCCATGGACTGCAGCCTACCAGGCTCCTCCATCCATGGGATTTTCCAGGCAGGAGTACTGGAGTGGTGTGCCGTTGCCTTCTCTGGTGACTAATAATGGAAGGTAATAAAAAAAGAAAGTGAAAATGAAATTGCTCAGTCATGTCCGTCTCTTTGTGGCCCCATGGACTGTAGCTTGCTAGGCTCCTCATCCATGGGATTCTCCAGGCAAGAATACTGGAATGGGTTGCCATTTCCTTCAGGGGATCTTCCTGACACAGGGATTGAACTCCAGTCTCCCTTACTGCAGACAGACTCTTTTCCGTCTGAGCCACCAGGGCCTCCTAATAGAAGGTACTCCTAATGGAAGGTAATAATTCAAGACAAAGAAGAAGCATGAGACAGTTTTGGGGGTTAATGAAACTTGTTTACCAAGATCGTGATGGCAGACAAATGATTTTATACATTTGTCAAAACACATAGAGCTGGACACCACCGAAAATTACATTTAATTGCAATTAAATTACATTTAACATTTAAANTACATTTGTCAAAACACATAGAGCTGGACACCACCGAAAATTAAATTTAATTACAATTAAATTACATTTAACATTTAAAAGAAATAAAATGAAGGAAAAAGTGAGAAACAAGTCATTGGTTTGTTGATTGAAAAGAATAGATTAAAAATGTGAGAGATTAAGAGTATAAGGTTTATGGTTAATAAGAAGGAAAAGGAAGTGATTTAAGGGGGGTTATGGATTAAATAAATTTTTTTTTTGAAGAGAGGAATCTTGAAAATATCTGTAATAGAGGTTAAGAAAAGAGTATGAATATTCAAAGATAAATAATACAGAAAGCCTTTGAAGCCATAGTAGGTAATGGAAAAAGGACTTGTTTTTACTCCTATGAAAAGGGGAAAAAAAAAGAATTAGTGTAGATACAAAGAATCATTTTAAGGGACCACCACCTAATCTATAATCACTAGAATTTGAGGTAGATGTATAGCAAAACTCACTTAAGCAGGTCCAGTTTACTTCTTTCTTTTAATACTGTATGAAGATTCATTTTTTAATCCTCCTAAATGCTGTGTTCTCTCATAGTACCAAAGTGTGAAAAGTGATTAGTTTACAGCAGAGCTCTCAAAGTGTGATATTTAGATCAACAACATCACCATTACTAGGGAATTTGTTAGAAATAAATTCTATTCCAGGTATACTAAACAAAAAATTCCAAAGACAACATGTAAAAAGTTAACAGGAACATGAAAAAAAAAAAGTTAAACATCATTAATCATCCGTGCAATACAAGTAAAACCTGTATGAGAAACCACCTCACACCAGTTAGGATGGCTGTTATAAAAATAAAAATAATAATAATAATGTTCGTGAGGATATGAAGAATATGCAAATTGTGCAGCCACTATGGAAAATAATAGAGAGGTTCCTCAAAAATTAAAAGCAGAACTACTAGAGAATCTGGTAATCCCACTTTAGTATATTCACACTTCCATGTTCATCGCAGCAGTATTCACAATAGCAAAGATGTGTAAAAAATTTCCATGTCCACTGACAGTTGAATAAAGACTATGTATTATGCATACATAATTATGTGGAATATTATTCATTCTTAAACAGTAAAAATATTATTAAGATAAGAATATTATTGAAACAATAACAGTATTATTCATTCTTAAACATATTGTAGAAATTGTGCCATATATGAACCTTGAGGATTTTATGCTAAGTGAAATAAATCAGTTACAGAAAGACAAATGCATGATTCTGCATATATAAGTTATTTAAATAGTGAAATTCATAGAATCAAGATTGTTAGAATGTCCATTATACCCTACAGATTAAATGAAATCTGTATCAAAATACTGATGGGTTTATTCTAAAAACTGGAACAAATAATCCAAAAATTTGTGTGGAACCACAAAGAAACCTGAAGAACTAATGTAATATTAAGAAAGTAGAAGATGGAAGTATTATACTCCCTGATTTCAAACAGTATTGTGAAGCTAAAGTAAACTTCCAGATGTACAAGCTGGATTTACAAAAGGCAGATGGGCCAGAGAACAAATTGCCAACATCTGGTGGATCATAGAAAAAAATCAAGGGAATTCCAGAAAAACTACTTCTGCTTCATTGACTGTGTTAAAGCCTTTTATTGTGTGGATCACAATAAACTCTGGAAAATTCTCAAAGAAATGAGAATGCCAGACACCTGACCTGCCTCTTGAGAAACTTATACGCAGATCAAGAAGCAACAGTTAGAACTGGACATGGAACAGTGAACTGGTACAAAATTGGGAAAGGAGTATGTCAGGCTGTATATTGTCACCATGCTTTTTTAACTTATATGCAGATTACATCATGTGAAATGCTGAGTGGATGAAACCCAAACTGGAATCAAGATTGCTAGGAGAAATATAAATAACCTCATATATGCAGATGATACCACCCTAATGGCAGAACTAAACTAAAGAGCCTCTTTATGAGGGTGAAAGAGGACAATGAAAAAGTTGGCTTAAAACTCAACATTCAAAAAAATGAAGATCATGGCATCTGGTCCCATCACTTCATGGCAAATAGATGGGGCAACAATGGAAACAGTGACAAAATTGGGCTACAAAATTGCTATGGATGGTGACTGCAACCCTAAAATTAAAAGACACTTAACTCCTTGGAATAAAAGCTATGACAAACTAAACCTGAGATATCACAAAGGTCCATATAGTATAAGCAATGGTTTTTTTTAGTAGTCAGGTACAGATGTGAGAGTTGGGACCATAAAGTTGGCTGAGTGCCAAAGAATGGGTGCTTTCAAGTTGTGGTGCTGGAGAAGACTCTTGAGAGTCCCTTCGACAGCAAGGAGATCAAACCAGTCAATCCTAAAGGAAATCAACCCTGAATATTCATTAGAAGGACTGACGCTAAAGCTATAACTCCAATACTTTGGCCACCTGATGCAAAGAGCCAACTCATTAGAAAAGACCCTGATGCTGCAAAAGATTGAGGGCAGGAAGAGAAGGGGGCAACAGAGAGTGAGATGGTTGGATGCATCATCAACTCAGTGTACATGAGTTTGAGTAAACTCTGGGAGATGGTGAAGGACAGGGAAGCCTGGCATGCTGCATTCCATGGGGTCACAAAGAGTCAGACATGACTTAGCAACTTAAAAACAACAATAATCTTTTTAAATAAATAAGTTCAGGGTAGTCAAAAAGGTTAATATAAAATGATTATGATTGGCATCCAAATTGGATAGGGCCACAAAAATCAAGAGGTCTATTTCTCTTAAAGTTGCAAAAAATTGGACATGACTGAGTGACTGAACAACAACAATGATAGTATTAAAAATTATGTTATGGGCACAAAACCATACACAAGACCAATGGAACAGATCATAGATAAAACCTTGGTTATATGGTCAATTGGGCTTCCCTGGTGGCTCAGAGGTTAAAGCGTCTGCCTCCAATGTGGGAGACCTGGGTTTGATCCCTGGGTCAGGAAGATCCCCTGGAGAAGGAAATGGTAACCCATTCCAGTATTCTTGCCTGGAGAATCCCANGACTGAACAACAACAATGATAGTATTAAAAATTATGTTATGGGCACAAAACCATACACAAGACCAATGGAACAGATCATAGATAAAACCTTGGTTATATGGTCAATTGGGCTTCCCTGGTCGCTCAGAGGTTAAAGCGTCTGCCTCCAATGTGGGAGACCTGGGTTCGATCCCTGGGTCAGGAAGATCCCCTGGAGAAGGAAATGGTAACCCATTCTTGCCTGAAGAATGCCATGGACGGAGAAGCCTGGTAGGCTACAGTCCACAGGGTCGCAAAGAGTCGGACACGACTGAGCGACTTCACTTATAATGGTCAATTAACTTATGACAGAGGAGCCACGAATATACAGTGGGGAAAGGACAGTCTCTTCAGTAAAATGTCTTGGGAAAACCTAACAGCTACATCAAAGGAATGAACCACTTAACTTACACCGTCTACAGAAATTAACTGAAAATGAATAACACTGTAAACCTGAAACCATAAAGCTTTTAGAAGAAAGCATAGGCAGTAAATTCTTTGACATCAGTCTTAGCAGTATTTTTTTGAATCCATCTCCTCAGGCAAGGGAAACAAAAGCAAAAATAAACAAGGGAGTCTGTATAAAAAAATTTTTGTACAGTGAAGGAAACCATAAATGAAATGAAAATGCAACCTATTGAATGGGAGAAGATATTTGAAAATTATATCTCTGATAAGAGGTTAATATACAAAGTATAAAAGAACTCAAATGAACTCAATATAAAAAAAATAACAGTCCAATTAAAAAATGGGGAGAGGACTTGAGCAGATGTTTTTCTAAGGCAAACATACAAATGGCCAACAGATAGATGAAAAGTTACACAACCTCACTAACCATCAGGGAGTGAAAATCAAAACCACAATGAGTTATCACCTCAGACCGATCTGACAAGAATAACTATTATCAGAACAACAGAAAGGGTTAGCATCTGGAGAAAAGGGATCCCCCTTGTACTGCTGGTGGGATTGTGAAGTGGTGTAGCCACTATGGAAAACAGTATGGAGTTTCCTCAAAAATTAAGAAGAGAACTGCCATGTGATCTAGAAATTCTATTTCTGTTATTTACCCAACAAAAACAAAAACAAAAACTAACTTGAGAAAATGTGTACACCCCTGTGTTCATTGCAGCTTTATTTATAGAGGCCAAGATATGGAAGCAACCTAAGTGCTCATCGATATATAAGTAAAGAAGAGGTGACACACACACACACACACACACACACACACACACACACACAGAGGAATATTATTCAACCTTAATGAGAAATAAAAGCTTGCCATTTGTAATAACATGGATATACTTAGAAGATATTATGCCAAGTGAATTAAGTTAGAAACAGATACCTTATGATGTCACTTATATGTGGAATTTGAAAAACAAAACAAAGGAAAGCAGAAATAGACTCACAGATAGAACAAACTGGTTTTGTCAAAAGGGGAGAAGAATGAAAAATTTAGTGAAACAGGTGAATGGAATTAAGAAGTACAAAACTGGAGTTGAGAAATATCACGGGGCTGTAAAGTATAACATAGGGAATATAGTCAATAATATTGTATGAGCTTGGTATGGTGAAAGATGGTTACTAGACTTGTCATGGTGATCAATTTGTAATGCATATAAATGTTGAATCACTTTGTTGTACATCTAAAACTAATGTACAACATGTGTATGTATATAAACTATACTTCAGTGATGAAAAAGAAAAGAGAATATAGCATACTATTCATGTAAACTTTAAAAACATGAAAAATAGTGCTATGTATTGAAGTATAAAATTCCATATCTAATTTCAGAGATGGGTTACATTTGGGATCAGAGTGGTTATCTTTAGTTACTTAGTGAGAGGGTAGGAATAATAAAGGTGAAAATCAAACTTAGCTATTGGAAATGTTTTCTTGTTATTACTTAAACATAATCTTGGTATATTGGAAATCAACCTGTAGAATAAATTTTAGCAATAAGTATAAGTTTTTGTAAATGACCATTACATTTTTTCCATGCCCCATCCCACTCTGTGTTTTTTGTCCTGTTTTACATAGCAAGGACATTGTGTTAGCATTCTCTCAAATTTAATAGAACTGTATTTGTGAATTACAATGATGAAATTATATTACAACGGACAGATGGCAGTTCCAATTATATGTGTTTTTCATGAACAGAAGTTACTTAAAATTGTGAGCCAGGATCTAACTACAAATGTCTGTGAACATGACATGTTATACCACTACATGTCCCTGAAGGTATTTTTAAAGCAGTTTTATCTACTGTAAAGTAGATGACATATTTCAGAGCCAGATAAATCATCATAATATAATGTTGTAGTTCTCACAAGATTTTTAGATACATGGGATATCCCAAATGAAGCATAGTTTGTGAAGTGAAGTCACTCAGTCATGTCCGACTCTTTGCGACCCCATGGACTGTATGTAGCCTACCAGGCTCCTCAGTCCATGGGATTTTCCAGGCAAGAATACTGGAGTGGGTTGCCATTTCCTTCTCCAGGAGATCTTACTGACTCGGGGATTGAACCCAGGTCTCCTGCATTGTAGGCAGACGCTTTACCATCTGAGCTACCAGGGAAGCCCATGTTAATACATATCAGAAGGTAAATCTTGAGTTGTGCTCATTTGAGTCTTTCAATATTTTATGTAGAGTAATAGTTTTCTGAAACAAATGTCCTAAGCTTTATAATCATCACTGATATCTTCAAAGTGAAAATAATTAAACATAGTGATGCATCTAATTGCTGAAATGTCAATAATATAATTAACTCATCTGTCTTACTTATTTCAGTTACAAGTGGTGAATTTATTTTATGAATGCTTATTTGAGACACCTGTTAAGTGGTTTAATAAGTAGTCATTGCTAACACTTAATTTTCCAAATCTAAATTTTATTAGTATACAAAGATTTTACTTATATTTATCAAGAAATTGAGATAGATACTGTGTCTACTTGTGTAGTTACTGTGCAGACACTTTGCTGAACTGGATAGTGGCTGGGGAGGAGATGGGTTCAGTAATCACTTGCAAAGATGAATAAAATAGGGTTGATCTTACTAATGAAATAAATTATGGTAGAAAATAAATATGGTGGAAAACTTAGGTTAAGTTCTTGGAAGAATCATGAAAATGTGAGGTGACACATAGCTAGTATTACTATATCTAGTATAGACAAAAAATTTATAACACTATCTCATNCATACGGATGGCTAACAAACACATGAAAAGATGCTCAACATCACTCATTATCAGAGAAATGCAAATCAAGACCACAATGAGGTACCACTTCACACCAGTCAGAATGGCTGCGATCCAGGTGTTTTCTTAGAGTTTACAGTTTCTTTAAGTAACACTAGACATAGGATATGGATATATGAAAATTTATGATCATATGATTTTAATTTCCCAGGACATTTCCAAATACTCTGTGAGGTGGCAAAAAGGATCCAGAATTCATCCACTTAAGAATCCTACCATCCTTATTCTCCCACCTATTCCCACCATCCTCACTCAGACAGTCCTTGTAACTGCAAGTTCTACCCAATATTTTTAAATAACACTGAGCTGGCCAAAACTTCAGAGAACTGAGGCCTATTTTGTACCAAGTATGGCATAGAACTTTTAATGAGTTGAGGAAACTTCATTCCTGTCTCAGTTTCAGCATTCATAAGGCACAAACTACCTACAATTAAATGAGCCCCTTAAATAAAGAATGTGAATGCAAGTATTACATAGGCATGGAATTAATATAACCTGATTGGCAATGACAAAAGAGAAAAATAAAGTAAAATAACAATAATGCTAATAACTTTGTTTAAAATAAAATTTCTTTATTTCATGTGGGAATTATTTTCTTATTTTCTTAAGTGTTAAACCTAAATATTGTCATATCATGAGATGTAATTTTATATACCTAATATTGTCACAAATGTCAGGTATATCAGGTATGGAAGGCAGTCTCCTGGTTTCTGTTATCTTGACAGTAAACCTTATTCTTGATAATCCTTTCCCAGTTGAATTCTTGGCACTGAGAATTTAGTAAAATTCTTGCCAGATTCAAATTAGCCACTTTTCCTATTGCTTTAAAACAAATTGATCATTTACTAAAGCATTCATCAACTTGTACGTTAAGAGAAATACACCTCTTGATATTTGTGACTATTCAATTTGGATGCAAAGCATAATCATTTTATATTGAAATGAATACCCTGAAAGATACCCTGAAATTATTTATATAAGAATATTGTTGTTCAGTTGCTAAGTCATGTCTCTTTGACACCATGGAATGCAGCACACGAGTCTTCCCTATCCATCACTAGCTCGCTGAGTTTGCTCAAATTCATGTACATAGAAACAGTGATGCCATCCAACCACCTCATCCTCTGTTGCCCCCTTCTCCTCCTGCCCTCCATCTTTCCCAGCGTCAGGGTCTTTTCCAGTGAGTCAGCTCTTCAAATCAGGTGGCCAAAGTATTGGAGCTTCAGCTTCAGCATCAGTCTTTCCAGTGAATACTGGAGGGTTGATATCCTTTTGGATTGACAGGTTTGAGCTCCTTGCGGTCCAAGGGACTCTCAAGTGTCTTCTCCAGCACTTCAGTTTGAAGGCATCAATTTTTCAGTGCTCAGCCTTCTTTATGGTCCAAATCTCACACCCCTACATGACTACTGGAAAAAAACATTGCTTAGACTATATGGACCTTTGTCGGCAAATTGATATCTCTGCTTGTTAATAAGCCATCTAGATTTTCTTCCAAGGAGCAAGTGTCACTAATAATGTATTATTTCTTTTTTTTTTGTATTATTTCTAAGATACACTAATTTGAGATGTGAATACTATTTGTGATGTTACTATTTCTGTCAGTTTTTTAATTTCAGTGAGAAGTTGCAGGTGGTCTCCTCTTTATCTGAAACTAAAATGTTCCAGTTCTCTCTCAGTGTTTTTCATTTAACTTCAAAATTGGAACCAATTTTCAGTAATAAGGGCTTTTCCGAGAGCTCAGTTGGTAAGGAATCTACCTGCAATGCAGGAGACCCTGGTTTGATTCCTGGGTCAGGATGACCTGCTGGAGAAGGGACTACTCCAGTAGTCTTGGGCTTCCCTTGTGACTCAGCTGGTAAAGAATCCACCTGCAATGAGGGAGACCTGGGTTTGATCCCTGTTTTGGGAAGATCTCTTGGAGAAGGGAAAGGCTACCCACACCAGTATTCTGGCCTGGAGAATTCCATGGACATAGGGTTTCAAAGAGTCAGACACGACTAAGCAACTTTGACTTTTAGTAGTAGTTGTCCCGGCTGTAAACATAGGGAATTTCACTCAGTTGCATTCAGTCACCTTTCCTGATGTATAATTCTATGTGTCTTGATTTTATAGATCAACTTAAAATTTATACAACTTCTGTGGCACTGTATTTCATTGCTGTGTTTTAAGAAATATTTGAAGTTTACTGTGTTTCCCGAAGTCTAAGTATAGTGACTTCTAATTTAAAAATCCCTGTAGATATAAACTTTCATATATCTATGACTTTTATTTGTTCACTTTATTTCTATTTTTTTAATTTGTATTTTATCGGAAAATGAGTTTATTTTAACTTTATGTGCTGAAAATAATTTTAATAAAAATGTTTTCCAGTGTAATAACTTGAAATTGTATTCCAGGTTGCAGCATATTATAGCATTTACTCCTTTATTTAACTTTTATCACAGTACTGTGAGATGAGCAGGAAATGATCATATTCCCATTTTAAGTTTTAGAAAACTGGGCCTCATAGTCATTAGAGACATAAAGTTAAAAATTGAATTAAATTACATATAAAACCAATGACTTAGAGCTAGTGCTAGTTGGATTCTAACAGACTCACACTTAATGAAACAGTGTATGATATTTGAGATATATTTTCTTTCAGTTTAATTCAGCCTAAATAGAATTGCTTAGTTCTTATTTGGTTGAAGTACTGTGATGAGTAAAACAGTTGTATAAGACAGATTAAAATAAAAGATAGGAAAATACATGATATTACAAGTTATGAGAATATTACCAAGCAGTAAGAAAACATTTTTAATACAGAGTAGTGATAGAAACCAGAATTCAGGTGTTAAGGAATAAGGAAGAGGTAAAGGTGTTGACCTATGTGGTGTGAACCATCCTCTGAAGACAATGGAGGTGTGGGTGGGCAAAGACGATGGAAGGCCTAAGAATGCATGCAAAGGAGAAGGCAGTAGATAAGTGGAGGGTGAATTAAGTACATTTGCTAAAAAACATTTAAGAATAACAAGGATAAAGTAAATTAACAAATTTGAGAGCCTAAGAAAACAAGTATAGGGGTTAACCTGGTAAAATACTCAAGGAAATATGAAAGGCAAACTTTTATTCACTAAGAATAAAAGCTTATTTATTTTGGAAGATACTCATTTATTAGCAAGTGACAGAACTTTTCTTTCCCCTAAAATTTGATATTCTTGAAGTATGGAAAAAGAATTGAGGAAGAATGGAATAAAGTTGTTATTGTTATTCTTGTTCTGTCACTAAGTCATGTCCTGCTTTGTGACCCCATGGACTGCAGCATGCCAGGCTTCCCTGTCCCTCAACTTCTCCCAGAGTTTGCTCAAAGTCATTCCGTTGAGTCAGCAATGCCATCTAACCATCTCATCCTCTGTTGCCTCCTTCTCCTCCTGCCTTCAGTCTTTCCCAGCATCAGGATTTTTTCCAGTGAGTCTGCTCTTTGCATCAGGTGGCCAAAGTATCAGAGCTTCAGTCAGCATTGGTCCTTCCAATGAATATTCAGGGTTGATTTCCTTTAGGATGACTAGTTGGATCTCCTTGCTGTCCAAAGGACTCTCAAGAATCTTCACCAGCACCACAGTTTGAAGGCATCAGTTCTTCCATATTCAGCCTTCTTTATGGTCTGACTTACACTTCCATTCAGAACTGCTGGAAAAACCATATCTTTGACTATAGGGACTTTTATTGGCAAAGTGATGTATCTGCATTTTATTATGCTGTCTAGATTTGTCATAGCTTTCCTTCCAAGGAGTAATGTCTTTTAATTTCATGACTGCAGTCACCATCCAGAGTGATTTTGGATCCCAAGAAAGTAAAATCTGTCACTGTTTCCACATTTCTCCACCTATTTCATGAAGTGATGAGACCGGATGCCATGATCTTCGTTTTCTGAATGTTGAGCTTTAAGCCAACTTTTTCACTCTCCTCTTTCACTTTCATCAAGAGGCTTTTGAGTTCCTCTTCACTTTCTTCCATAAGGGTGGTATCATCTGCATATCTGAGGTTATTGATATTTTTACTTGCATTCTTGATTCCAGCTTTTGATTATCCAGTCCAGCATTTTGAGTGATGTACTCTGCATTGAAGCTAAATTAAGCACAGTGACAGTATACAGTGCTGATGAACTCCTTTCTCAGTTTTGAACCAGTCCATTGTTCCATGTCCCGTTCTCACTGTTGCTTCTTGTTCTGTATACAGGTTTCTCAGGAGAAGTTAAGGTCATCTATTATTCCCATCTCTTTATGAAATTTCCAGTTTGTTGTGATCCACACAGTCAAAGGCTTTAGCATAGACACCGAAGCAGAGATAGATTTTTTTTTGGAATCCCCTTGCTTCTTCAACAATCCAGCGGATGTTGGCAAATCGATGTCTGGTTCCTCTGTTTTTTCTAAATCCAACTTGTACATCTGGGAGTTCTGGTGCTGTTAAAGACTAGCTTCAAGAATTTTTAGCATAATCTCGCTAGCATGTGAAACAAGTGCAGCTGTACAGTAATTTGAACATTCTTTGGGCTTGCCTTTCTGGCAAGGGATTGGAATGAAAACTGACCTTTTCCAGTCCTGTGGCCACTGCTGAATTTTCCACATTTGCTAGCATATTGAGTGCACCTCTTTAACAGCATCATCTTTTAGAATTTGAAATAGCTCAACTGGAATTCCATCACCTCCTCTAGCTTCATAGTAATAGTTCCTAAGGCCCACTTGACTCCACACTTAAGAATGTCTGTCTCTAGGTGCGTGACCACACAATTGTGGTTATCTGGGTCACTTAAGACCTTTTTGTACAGTTCTTTTGTGATTCTTGCAACCTTTTCTTAATAACCAGAAAGTAGTAATAAATATTTTTGATAGGTTTTTACATATTTTCAGCCAAGTGATAGCCTGTGAACAGTATGCAGAGGGTTACTTGATTATGGAAGACTTGAAAATCATGCAATCTAAGTTAGACAAAGCTAATCTCAAAGAGAAAGGCCACTTTACATTTCTTATGGTGTGAGAAAGGAGCTCAAAACATCTGATGGAAATATTTGTGTTGTGGAATTAACTTTTTTAGAAAAGAAATGTAACAGAAAGGTAGGCTAAGGAAGAAGGCAAACCAGTGCTGCCAGCATCAGCCAGGGTCTTAAGAATTCTTCCAGTGAACAAATTTAATACTCTTGAGCCTGCTTTCTGCCATGGCTTCAAAGGCAGAAGGAAGAAAGTCATCACATAACAAGATATAATGCTTAATTTAGCTGCCTAAATGCTTTGATACTTTGTATCTCAGTCTTCTAATTCAGATATTTTTTAACATGTAGAATTAAAAGGTAAAACCCAGAGAACATGTGCATTATCCTTAGCCTTTTCATTATTATTTTGCTTGTTAATATTTTTTCCTGCAATAAAAGTGAAACAAAACAACAACAACAAAACAACAGAAAGTGACTATAAAACATAATAAAACTAATTACTCTGTAAATATATACAACTTCTTCATTAGAAAAGCGAAAGAAATTAGTATTTTATCTGATTAATCTATACAGTGCTTAAAAGTTTAGAAGACTTTGAAGACTTCTAATATTTATTTTCCTTATTATGGGAAGTATACTGCATCACAATGTGGAAAAAAGAAAAGATAAAGTGATGCATGAAGAACAGATACAAGTATCTTAGATTTAGATAGAATACAGTTCTGTGTTTTGTTTTACATACTGTAACTATGTATTTTTAAGCATTGATTCTTGGGTTACTACATTTTCAAAACCCTTTGACTATATTTGTTGATATTCTTCAAAGATGGTTCTGTTTTATGTGTTGATTCTTCTTCTTTATAATAGAATGGAATGATGAAATTCTCATCCATTTGCCTGAGTACCTTTGGTATCTCGCATTACATATAAAAAGTGAGGATATTAATAAGCTGAACTAAATTTATTCTTCAATGATTTTATTGTTTTGATATCAATGCATTGATTAAAAATGAATACTAACCAAACAAAATATATTAAATCATGACATTGTAAGTCTGATGGATTTTGCTTTTGAAATGGTTTGTTGTATATTATATTTTACATATAGTTTGGTTGTTCAAAATTTGAAATATGTCTTTCATATTAAGATTCAGACATGGTGGGCCAGGTTCCAAGCCTAATTGAAATAACCCTGTTTCAAAAAATTGCTGATTTCATTTCTAAGACTAGTTAATAAATTGTATTAGCCAGAATAATTTAGAGATTCATAACCAATAATATATGTACTAGATACACTCTTCTGTATATACATTTATTATAAGATATTGGCTCGTGCAGTCATGAGGGCTGAGGAATCCTGTGATCTGCCTTGTGCAAGCTGGAGAACCAAAAATGTCCATAGTGTAGCTCAGAGGCCTGGGGGCCAGAGAGCTGACAGTGCAGATTGCAGTCTGAGTCTGAAGGCCTAAGAACCAGGGCACAAAGGGCAGGAGAAAGTAAATGTCCCAACTTAACCAGCCAGATAGTGAGAGTGGGTCCTCCCTTTCTCCACCTTTTTTTGTGGTATTCATGCCCTCAACAAACTGGATGATGCCCACTCACATTGAGGAAGGCAAACAGCTCTACTCAGTCTATAGATTCAATAGCAACTGTCCAGAAGCACTGTCAGAGACATGTCCAGAAATANTTGCTTCAAAATATTTCTAACTTTAACATTAATTTTCCTTTTTATTGACCCCATTTTCATGCAAAATATTACACTGTTTATATTTGCTTTAGTAAAGATATAGTTGCCTGATTTTTGGAAGACATTTATTCTTTATCTTACACAAGCTGTCATTCATAACATATCATTACACAAACATCATGTCACCCAATTTTGATGGAGAAGTTCCTATCTCCATTGCTGTAATACCTGGGAAACACTTTTAAAATAAATCATATCTATCCATTTGCAGTGATTCACCAACAGACTAGAAAAGTAATATAGAAGAGTATGATTTAAGAATGAAAAAAAATTGTCAAAATTAAATACTGTTTTAAGCCTGTAATTAAGAGGAGCGTTTAAAGAGTATGTCTTCTCCATAATAGATGATAGAATATTCTACCGTATGAAACTATGTACCTTGCTGCTTTGCAGCAGGTGCAATAAAAAAAAAAAATTACCCAAAGGTTTTACTTGACACTATTCTAATAGATTCCACATTGTGTTTCACTCTGTGAAGAATCTGCCTATAATGCGGGAGACCCGAGAGATGGAGGAGAGAGAGAAAGAGAATATGTTTGTATCTGCAACTATAAGTAATATATAGAAGATGAGGGTCAGATGTATAGCACACACAGGGTATTTAATGACAACATAGGATTCCATACTGGACCTGTTTTTAATTTTCTTTTTATTTTCATCATTGCTTAGTTAGATTTGACAGATTGGTAGATATTTAAAATGTACTTTGTGTTGATTTGATACATGTATACATTATGAAAGGATTAATTAATTAATACATCCATCACCTCATATAATTATCTATTTTTTAGTGGAAACATTTAAATTTTACTCTGTTAGAAAATTTCATTTTCATTTGTTTCTATGCATATTTTGATTTCTTTTTTGATTTCTTCTGTGATTTGTTGGTTATTCCAAAGCGTGTTGTTCAGCCTCCATATGTTGGAATTTTTAAGTTTTTCTCCTGTAATTGACATATAATCTTAATGCATTACCGAGGAAACCAGAATTGAAAGAGACACATGTACCCCAATGTTCATCGCAGCACTGTTTATAATAGCCAGGACATGGAAACAACCTAGATGTCCATCAGCAGATGAATGGATAAGAAAGCTGTGGTACATATACACAA
>SJYQ01000181.1:713802-733704 GCA_006410935.1 Redunca redunca | reverse complement strand
ATTAAGTGTATATTGTTACTTAACATTAAACCAGTGGCTGACATAGTAAATAAAAATTATATGAGGGTTAGTGATTATCATTAAGAATCATTCCTATGAGTTTGACATTATGGAATACTCTTCTTGAACAAGTGAATTTAGAAATAGCATTTTAATATCCAGACTTGAAATGACCATTTGGAAAAAAAGGTAGTAACTTTCTGGTCTTATTTAGATGAACCAAGCATTTTGTTGAAGATTCTAAAAAAAAAAGAAGAAGAAGAAGAAAATTTCTCAGTTCATTTTTCCTAAAAGTGACCCTTTTCAACAGGAACTATTTTTATTCCTATGTATATTTTATGTCATATTTCCTTTTAAATCAGTTGTGAACCAAAGAAAGGATTTCATTTTCCTGCTAGCATCAATTCTGTTATTACCTCCTGTGTGTGATACTCATTACTTAGCTAGGGCTGTGCTTCATCCTGTAATTAATGGATATATACGCTATGGAAAGGACAATATTATGCAGCCAGAGACTTTCTAAGGCCAGGCCATGAACTGCAGGCAGAGCAGATGATGGTCATCAGACATTAGTGCCCCTAGGAGTCTAGACATCAAACAAGGCATCAGACTGGCCTTCTGGCGACTGGCTGATCTCCAAGAGACATAATATATGCATATTAATGTTTACCTTTGTTTTGCCATTTTGGGGCAAAACATTTTTTACCTATTATCACCCTCTCTTAAAAAACACAAATCTTTAACTTCTGTAGCAAGCAGCCCTCTAAGCACTGGGGATATAGTGAGGAAACAGGCAGAGAATATCTCTTGTTTATATGCGGCTACTGTTATATAGACAAGGAAGTAACTAATGGAGAAAGTAACTAATGAAGATAAGTTCATATTTTCTAGGAATTTTTCAATTCAGTTAAGTCTGTCAGTCATGTCCACTCTATGCAACCCCATGGACTGCAGCATGCCAGGCCTCCCTGTCCATCCCCAACTCCTGGAGTCCATTCAAACTCATGACCATAGAGCCAGTTATGCCAGTCAACTATCTCATCCTCTTTCGTCCTCTTCTACTCACGCCCTCAATCTTTCCCAGCACCAGGGTCTTTTCAGGGTCAGTTCTTCACATCAGGTGGCCAAAGTATTGGAGTTTCAGCTTCAGCATCAGTCCTTCCAATGAATGCTCAGGAATAATTTCCATTAGGATGGACTGGTTGAATCTCCTTGCTGTCTAAGGAACTCTCAAGAGTGTTCGCCAGCACTGCAGTTCAAAAGTATCAATTCTTTGGCACTCAACTTTCTTTATAGTCCAACTCTCACATCTACACATGACTACTGGAAAACCATAGCTTTGACTACATGGACCTTTGGTGGAAAAGTAATGTCTCTGCTTTTTAATATGCTGTCTAGGTTGGTCATAACTTTTTTTATTTCCCAAAGATCTAGTGTCTTAATTTCATGGCTGCAGTCACCATCTGCAGTGATTTTGGAGACCCCCCAAAATGAAGTCTGTCATTATTTCCACTGTTTGCCCATCTATTTGCCATGAAGTGATGGGACCAGATGCCATGATCTTAGTTTTCTGAATGTTGAGCTTAAAGCCAACATTTTTCACTCTCTTCTTTCACTTTCATCAAGAGGCTCTTTAGTTCTTCTTCACTTTCTGCCATAAGGGTGGTATCTTCTGCATGTCTGAGGTTATTGATATTTCTCCCAGCAATCTTGATTTCAGCCTGTGCTTCATCCAGCCCAGTGTTTCTCGTGATGTACTCTGCATAGAAGTTAAATAAGCAGGGTGACAATATACAGCCTTGACATGCTACTTTCTTGATTTGGAACTAGTCTGAGGTTCCATGTCCAGTAGTTCTAACTGTTGCTTCTTGACCTGCATACAGATTTCTCAGGAGGCAGGTCAGGTGGTTTGGTAGTCCTATCTCTTGAAGTTTGTTGTGATCTACACAGTCAAAGGCTTTGGCATAGTCAATAAAGCAGAAATAGATGTCTTTTCAGGAACTCTTGCTTTTTCAATGATCCAAAGGATGTTGGGCAATTTGATCTCTGGTTCCTCTGCCTATTCAAAATCTAGCTTGAACAGCTGGAAGTTCTCCATTTATGTACTGTTGAAGCCTGGCTTGGAGAATTTTGAGAATTACTTTTCTAGCATATGAGATGAATGCAATTATGTGGTAACTTGAGCATTCTTTGGCATTTCCCTTCTTTGGGATTGGAATGAAAACTGACCTTTTCTAGTCCTGTGGCCACTACTGAGTTTTACAGATGTGCTGGCATATTGAGTGCAGCACTTTCACACCATCATCTTTCAGGATTTGAAATAGCTCTACTGGAATTCCATCACCTCCACTAGCTTTGTTCGTAGTGATGCTTTCTAAGACCCACTTGACTTCACATTCCAGAATGTCTGGTTCTAGGTGAGTGATCACACTGTCATGATTATCTGGGTCATAAAGTTTCTTTTTTTTTTTCCCTATAATCTTCTCTGTATTCTTGTCACCTCCTCTTAATATCTTTTGCTTCTGCTAGGTCCATACCATTTCTTTTCTTTATTGTGCCCATCTTTGCATGAAAAGTTCCCTTAATATCTCCAATTTTCTAGTCTTTCCCATTCTATTGTTTTCCTATATATCTTTGCCATGATCACTAAGGAAGGCTTTCTTATCTCTCTTTGCTATTTTTTGGAACTCTGCATTCAAATGGGTATATCTTTTCTTTTCTCCTTTGCCTTTAACTTCTCTTCTTTACACAACTATTTGTAAGGTCTCCTCAGTTCAGTTCAGTCGCTCAGTCGTGTCCGACTCTTTGCGACCCCAGGAATCGCAGCACTCCAGGCCTCCCTGTCCATCACCATCTCCCAGAGTTCACTCAGACTCATGTCCATCGTGTCCGTGATGCCATCCAGCCATCTCATCCTGGGTCGTCCCCTTCTCCTCTTGCCCCCAGTCCCTCCCAGCATCAGAGTATTTTCCAATGAATCAACTCTTCANCTTTAAGCCAACTTTTTTGCTCTCCTCTTTCACCTTCATCAAGAGGCTTTTTTAACTCCTCTTCACTTTCTCCCATAAGGGTGGTGTCATCTGCATATCTGAGGTGATATTTCTCCCTGCAATCTTGATTCCAGCTTGTGTTTCTTCCAGTCCAGCGTTTCTCATGATGTACTCTGCATAGAAGTTAAATAAGCAGGGTAACAATATACAGCCTTGACGTACTCCTTTTCCTATTTGAACCAGTCTGTTGTTCCATGTCCAGTTCTAACTGTTGCTTCCTGACCTGCATATAGATTTCTCAAGAGGCAGGTCAGGTGGTATTCCCATTTCTTTCAGAATTTTCCACAGTTTATTGTGATCCACACAGTCAAAGGCTTTGGCTTTGGCATAGTCAATAAAGCAGAAATAGATGTTTTTCTGGAACTCTCTTGCTTTTTCCATGATCCAGCAGATGTTGGCAATTTGATCTCTGGCTCTTCTGCCTTTTCTAATACCAGCTTGAACATCAGGGAGTTCATGGTTCACGTATTGCTGAAGCCTGGCTTGGAGAATTTTGAGCATTACTTTACTAGCATGTGAGATGAGTGCAATTGTGTGGTAGTTTGAGCATTCTTTGGCATTGCCTTTCTTTGGGATTGGAATGAAAACTGACCTTTTCCAGTCCTGTGGCCACTGCTGAGTTTTCCAAATTTGCTGGCATATTGAGTGCAGCACTTTTCACAGCATCATCTTTCAGGATTTGAAACAGCTGAACTGGAATTCCATCACTTCCACTAGCTTTGTTTGTAGTGATGCTCCTCAGACAACCATTTTGCCTTTATTCTTTTTTTTTCCTTGGGGATTGTCTTGATCCCTGCCTCCTGGACAATGTCATGAACCTCTATACATAGTTCGTCAGGCACTCTATCAGATCTAATCCCTTGAATCTATTTGTCACTTCCATTGTATAATTGTAAGGGATTTGATTTATGTCATACTTGAATGGTCTATTGGTTTTCCCTACTTTTTTCAGTATGAGTCTGAATTTAGCAATAAGGAGTTCATGATCTGAGCCACAGTCACCTCCTGGTCTTCTGTTTGCTGACTCAATAGAGCTTCTCCATAGCTGGCTGCAAAGAATTAATCAATTTGATGTCAGTATTGACCTTCTGGTGATGTCCATGTGTAGAATCTTCTCTTGTTTTTTTGGAAGAGGGTGTTTGCTATGACCAGTGCGTTCTCTTCACAAATCTATTAGCCTTTACCTTCTTCATTCTGTAGTCCAAGGCCAGATTTACTGTTACCCCAGGTATTTCTTGACTTCCTACTTTTGTGTTCCAGTCCCCTATAATGAAAAGGACATTGTTTGGGGGTATTACTTCTAGAATGTCTTGTAGGTCTTCATAAAACTGTTCAACTTCATGTTCTTCAGTTTTATGGGTCCGGGCATAGACTTGGATTACTGAGATATTGAATGGCTTGCCTTTGAAATGAACAGAGATCATTCTGTTGTGTTTGAGATTGCATCCAAGTATTGCATTTCAGACTCTTTTGTTGACTATGATGGCTACTCCATTTCTTCTAAGGAATTCTTGCCCACAATAGTAGATAGTAATAGTAGATAACTCAGAATTCCAGTCCATTTTAGTTCGCTGATTCCCAAGATGTCAATGTTCACTCTTGCCATCTCCTTCCAATTTGCCTTGAATCATTACTTCCATCACCAGTCATATCCACACCTGGGTGTTGGTTTTGCTTTGGCTCCATCCCTTCATTCTTTTTGGAGTTATTTCTTCACTGATCTCCAACAGTGGGCACCTACTGAACTGGGGAGTTCATCTTTCAGTGTCCTGTCTTTTTGCCTTTTCATACTGTTCATGGGGTTCTCAAGAAAGAATACTGAAGTGGTTTGCCATCCTCTTCTCCAGTGGGCCATGTTTTGTCAGAACTCTCCAACAGGAACCATCTGTCTTGGGTTGCCCTGCATGGCATGGCTCATAGTTTCACTGAGTTAGACAAGGCTGTGGTCCATGTGATCAGATTGGTTAGTTTTTTTGTGATTGTGGTTTTCAGTCTGTCTGCCTTCTGATGGAGAATGATAAAAGGCTAATGGAAGCTTCCTAATGAGTGACTGAGGGGGAATTCAGGTTCTGAGGGGTGGGGCCATTCTGAGTCAATCTTTAATCCAGTTTTCTGTTGATGGGTGGGGCTGTGTTTCCTCCCTGTTACTTCACCTGAGGTCAAACTATCATAGAGGTAATGAAGATAATGTGACCTCCTTCAAATGGCCTCATGCATGCACTGCTACACTCAGTGTGCCCCACCCTGCAGCAAGCCACCACTGACCCATGCCTCCGCTAGAGACTCCTAGGCTCTCATGGGTAAGTCTGTCTTAGTCTCCTGTGGGGTCACCGCTTCTTTCTCATGGGTCCTAGTGCACAAAAGGTTCTGTTTGTGCCCTCCAAGAGTCTGTTTCCCCAGTCCTGTGTAAGTTCTGGTGGCTCTGGTAGAGTTAATGGCAACATCCTCCAAAGACCTATGCCAGGTCTGTTGCACACAGAGTTCCTGCCCCTGCAGCAGTCCACTACTGACCTGTAACTCCTCAGGAGATACTCAAACACAGTTCTGTCTCAGTCTCTGTGGGGTCTCTGGGTTCTGCCTTGTACAAGGTATGTTGACCCCTCTGAGCATCTCTGGTGGGTTTGGGGTTTGATTCTAATCGCTATTTCACCCCTTTAACCATCTTACTGGGGCTTCTCTGCCCTTGGATGTGAGGTATCCTCTCACGGTTTCTCCAGCTCAACGTAGCTGGAGTTGTTACTTTTTTCTAAGTACTGTTAGAGGAAAGTAAAATAGATAAAGCAATACAGACTAACTGAGGTGGAATGTTTTATTTTAGATAGAGTTTTAAGGAACAATCTCTTTAAAGTGACATTTGAACCTGAATTAAGTGAAGGAATTTGCCATATGAAAATCTGGGTGACAAGTGATGAATGTTTCAAGCAGTGTGAGTTAAACGCAGAGAATTTGAGTCAGAAAAGAGCTAGATATCTTCAAGGAGTAAAAGGGAAGCTTGAGTGGATGAAACAGGGAAGTTAAATATAAAAATCTTTCAAGATATTATCATAGAAGTACTAAGGTCCATTCATGTGGTAATCTTGTGTTTCAGTTCAATTCGGTTGCTGAGTTGTGTCTGACTCTTTTGACCCCATGAATTGCAGCACGCCAGGCCTCCCTGTCCATCACCAATTCCCAGAGTTCACCCAAAGGCATGTCCATCGAGTCAGTGATGCCATCCAGCCATCTCATCCTCTGTTGTCCCCTTCTCCTCCTGCCCCCAATCACTCCCAGACTCAGGGTCTTTTCCAACGAGTCAACTCTTTGCATGAGGTGGCCAAAGTATTGGAGTTTCAGCTTTAGCATAAATCCTTACAAAGAACACCTAGGACTGATCACCTTTAGAATGGGCTTTTTGGATCTCCTTGCAGTCCAAGGAACTCTCAAGAGTCTTCTCCAACACCACAGTTCAAAAGCATCAATTCTTAGGTGCTCAGCTTTCTTCACAGTCCAACTCTCACATCCATACATGACTACTGGAAAAACCATGGCCTTGACTAGACAGCCCTTTGTTAGCAAAGTAATGTCTCTACTTTTCAATATGCTATCTAGGTTGGTCATAACTTTCCTTCCAAGGAGCAAGCGTCTTTTAATTTCATGGCTGCAGTCACCATCTACAGTGATTTTGGAGCCCCCCAAAATAAAGTCTGACACTGTTTCCACTGTTTCCCCATCTAGTTCCCATGAAGTGACGGGACCAGATGCCATGATCTTCATTTTCTGAACGTTGAGCTTTAAGCCACCTTTTTTGCTCTCCTCTTTCACCTTCATCAAGAGGCTTTTGAGTTCCTCTTCACTTTCTGCCATAAGGGTGGTGTCATCTGCATATCTGAGGTTATTGATATTTCCCCCAGCAGTCTTGATTCCAGCTTGTGTTTCATCCAGCCCAGCGTNGGAGAATTTTGAGCATTACTTTACTAGCATGTGAGATGAGTGCAATTGTGTGGTAGTCTGAGCATTCTTTGGCATTGCCTTTCTTTGGGATTGGAATGAAAACTGACCTTTTCCAGTCCTGTGACCACTGCTGAGTTTTCCAGATTTGCTGGCATATTGAGTGCAGCACTTTCATAGCATCATCTTCCAGGATTTGAAATAGATCAACTGGAATTCCATTACCTCCACTACCTTTATTTGAAGTGATGTTTTCTAAGGCCTACTTGACTTCACATTCCAGGATATCTGGCTCTGCGTGTGTGATCACACTATTGTTATTATCTGGGTCGTGAAGATCTTTTTTGTGCAGTTCTTCTGTGTATTCTTGCCGCCTCTTGTTAATATCTTCTGCTTCTGTTAGATCCATACCATTTCTGTCCTTTATTGTGCCCATCTTTGCATGAAATGTTCCCTTGATATCTCTCATTTTCTTGAAGAGATCTCTAGTCTTTCCCATTCTGTTGTTTTCCTCTATTTGTTTGCATTGATCACTGAAGAAGGCTTTCTTACCTCTCCTTGCTATTGTTTGGAACTCTGCATTCAGATGCTTATATCTTTCCTTTTCTCCTTTGCTTTTCGCTTCTCTTCCATTCACAGCTATTTGTAAGACTTCTCCAGACAGCCTTTTTGCTTTTTTGCATTTCTTTCCCATGAGGATGCTCTTGATCCCTGTCTCTTGTACCATGTCATGAACCTCCATCCATAGTTCATCAGGCACTCCATCTATCAGATCTAGTCCTTTAAATATTTTTCTCACTTCCACTGTATAATCATAAGGGATTTTATTTAGGTCATACTTCAATGGTCTAGTGGTTTTCCCTACTTTCTTCAATTTAAGTCTGAATTTGACAATAAGGAGTTCATGATTTGAGCCACAGTTAGCTCCTCGTCTTGTTTTTGCTGACTGTATAGAGTTTCTCCATCTTTGGCTGCAAAGAACATAATCAATCTGATTTCAGTGTTGATTATCTGGTGATGTCCATGTGTAGAGTCTTCTCTTTTATTTTTTGAAGAGGATGTTTGCTATGACCAGTGTGTTGTCTTGGCAAAACGCTATTAGCCTTTGTCCTGCTTCATTCTATATTCCAAGGCCAAATTTGCCTGTTACTCCAGGTATTTCTTGACTTCCTACTTTTGCATTCCAGTCCCCTATAATGAAAAGGACATCTTTTTTGGGTATTAGTTCTAAAAGGTCTTGTAGGTCTTTATAGAACCATTCAACTTCAGCTTCTTCAGCATTACTGGTTGGGGTTGGATTACTTTGATACTGAATGGTTTGCCTTGGAAATGAACGGAGATCATTGTGTCGTTTTTGAGATTGCATGCAAGTACTGCATTTCGGACTCTTTTGTTGACCATGAGGGCTACTCCATT
The DNA here is from genome assembly GCA_006410935.1 of Redunca redunca. Classification (NCBI taxonomy): domain Eukaryota; kingdom Metazoa; phylum Chordata; class Mammalia; order Artiodactyla; family Bovidae; genus Redunca; species Redunca redunca. Next base: position 725,311 of record SJYQ01000181.1, on the reverse strand, counting down.
TCTTCTGAGGGATTCCTGCTCATAATAGTAGATATAATGGTCATCTGAGTTAAATTCACACATTCCTGTCCATTTTAGTTCGCTGATTCCTAGATGTCGATGTTCACTCTTGCCATCTCCTGTTTGACTACTTCCAATTTGCCTTGATTCATAGACCTAACATTCCAGGTTCCTATGCAATATTGTTCTTTACAGCATCAGACCTTGTTTCTACCACCAGTCACATCCACAACTGGGTATTGTTTTTGCTTTGGCTCCATCCCTTCATTGTTTCTGGAGTTATTTCTCCACTGATCTCCAGTAGCATATTGGGCACCTACTAACCTGGGGAGTTCCTTTCAGTATCCTATCATTTTGCCTTTTCATAGTGTTCATGGGGTTCTCAAGGCAAGAATACTGAAGTGGTTTGCCATTCCCTTCTCCAGTGGACCACATTCTGTCAGACCTCTCCACCATGACCCGCCTGTCTTGGGTGGCCCCACACAGCATGGCTTAGTTTAATTGAGTTAGACAAGGCTGTGTTCCGTGTGATTATATTGACTAGTTTTCTGTGATTATGGTTTGTGTGTCTGCCCTCTGATGCCTCTAGCAACACCTACTGTCTTACTTGGGTTTCTCTTACCTTGGACGTGGGGTATCTCTTCACGTCTGCTCTAGCAGAGTGCAGACACTGCTCCTTACCTTGGATGAGGGGTATCTCCTCACAGCTACCCCTCCTGACCTTGACCCTGGGGTCGCTCCTCTCGTCCCTCCTGCGCCCATGCAGCCACTGCTCCTTGCCATTTTGCTCATCTTGTGTTTAATTTCATTCTAAGTGTGAATCATTGCAAGAATTTAAGTAGGGAAATGGCATTGTCACATTTACATATTATTTATAAGTTATTCAGATTTTGCATGGAGAATGAACTGTAGGAGGCATGAAAGTGAGTGAAAGTGAAAATCTCTCAGTGTGTCTGATTCTGTGACCCCATACACTATACAGTCCATGCAATATTCCAGGCCAGAATACTGGAGTGAGTAGCCTTTCCCTTCTCTAGGAGTCTTCCCAACCCAGGGATTGAACCAGGTCTCCCACATGGCAGGTGGATTTTTTACCAGCTGAGACACTAGGGAAGCCCAAGAATACTGTAATGGGTACCCTGTCCCTTCTCCAGCAGATCTTACTGACCCAGGGACTGAACCAGGGTCTCCTGCATTGCAGGCAAATTCTTTCCTAACTGAGCTATCAGGGAAACCCTGTAGGCGTAGGTTTTTGCAGATTTCAATAAGGAGGATGTTTGGTGGATATTCCAAAGATGTTGATGGAGCGAAGAGGATCCTAGCTGTGGAAATGGTGAAAGGAAGGCAACATTTCTTTTGAGGACAGACATCTTGATGGACTGGTTGTAAATGATGAGAAATAATGGAAACATGCCAGATGTCAGGGACTGCTTCTTTCTTTTGTCTTATAAAAGGAGATCTAAGAAGAAATCAGAGGTTTAGATGATTTGAAGCTAGGATAGAAGTCAGTTCAGAATATGTAAAATTGAAAATCATCAACATACAAATCATTTTTAAAGCCTTGAGAACAGGTGAAATGTTCTATGAAGACAGTCTAATACAGAAGAGTAGAGGGCCATAGGTTTAGCTCAAGGGCCACTAACACTTAAAGTTGATTGATTGGAGGAAGAAAAGCCAAGACATGTCACTCATAAGAAGCAACCATTGAGGCAGAATGAAAAGCTGAAGGCTGTTCTTTTCTGGAAACCAAAAAGCTATATTTTTATTTATTTTTTATTTTTTATGTTTTTGGAAGCCAGATGGCAGTTTGTTTTATTTTTTATTTTATTTTTTTTAATTTTTATTTTAACTTTAGTTTACTTTACATTACTGTATTGGTTTTGCCAAACATTGACATTAATTCACCACGAGTGTACATGCGTTCCCAAACATGAATCCCCTCCCATCTCCCACCCCATACCATCTCTCTGGGTCCTCTCCTTGCACCAGTCCCAAGCATCCTGCATCCTGCATCGGACATTGACTGGCGATTCGTTTCTTACATGATAGTATATATTTTTAGAAAGAGAAGGTAGTCAAGGGCTTCTGAAAAGTTGAATACATTGATAGAAATGATTAACCATTGGATTTAAGCAGCATAGAGGTCTGTGTTAACTTTTGCAGCAAAATTTTAGTGGGGATAGTGAGGCAAATTTCCAACAGGAAAGAGCTTAAAAAGAAAAAGGGCACATGTGCTGCAGAGTTGGGGTGTTGGGATCAAATAGAATTGACTGATGTTGATACCATTGTTTTATTTATTTTTTCGTGTGAATGGAATTAGATAAGCGCAAAGGAAAAATTTTATCAAGAGAAGATGTAAAGGAGAAAAGATTGAAAATAATGCAAAGGTGAACACTGATAATATGAGGTAGAGGACAGTTAAGTACAGGAGCTAAGACCTTGCTTGAATAGAAATGCTGGGATACAGAGTACATTTATATCAGATGCTTTTAGATAAGTCCATGAATACTTGAGTTCAACAAGGAGGTCAGATAAGAACTTATCACTTCAGTTCATTTGCTCAGTTGTGTTCGACTCTTGCAACCCCATGGATTGCAGCATACCAGGCTTCCCTTTCCATCACCAACTCCCAGAGCTTACTCAAACTCATGTCCATTGAGTTGGTGCTGCCATCCAACCATCTCATCCGCTGTCATCCCCTTCTTCTCCTGCCTTCAATCTTTCCCAGCATCAGGGTCTTTTCCAATGAGTCAGTTCTTTGCATCAGCTGGCCAAAGTATCAGAGCTTCAGCTTCAACATCAGTCCTTCTAATGAATATTCAGGACTGATTTCCTTTATGATTGACTGGTTAGATCTCCTTGCAGTCCAAGGGACTCTCAAGAGTCTTCTCCAACACCACAGTTCAAAAGCATCAATTCTTCAGCGCTCAGTTTTCTTTGTAGTCCAACTCTCACATCCCTACATGAATTTTGGAAAAAACATAGCTATGACTAGACAGAGCTTTGTTGGCAAAGTAATATCTCTGCTTTTTAATATGTTATTTAGGTTGGTCATAGCTTTTCTTCCAAGGAGGAATTGTCTTAAACTTATTTAATAAAACTTAAAAACTTGTAAATATAGGAAGAATGGCAGATCTGGCATTGGGAAAGAGATCTGTTCTCTTTATTTCTCTGTTTTTCAAAGTATATGTCAGAATCATTAGTTGAGAATAGAGGAAAACAAGTTAGAGTCTTGAAGACCAAGATTTAAAATAATTATCTCAGGGCATATGAATGAATAATAACTGAGTTGGAGAGATGCAGTATACATCAGAACATCTTTTCTTTTGGTTGGGATTGTGTTCTATGTTTATTTGGAAACACAATATATATTATACACATATATATAGTGTATATTCTATATCACAACTCATAATATATAGTGAGTTTCCATATATATATATTTATATATAGTTAAAACATCTATAGTTTAAGTGTTGTTAAATAAATTTTGATGTGAAACCACAGATAGCTTATTAGTTAGTAAGTGTGATCTTTTGAAACAAATAGGTCTGACTTCAACAGGATGAATTCCTTAATCCTAAAAGCTTCAACTTTTTTATTTACTCAGTAGGGATGATTTAATGGAGAAGGCAATGGCAACCCACTCCAGGACTCTTGTCTGGAAAATCCCATGGATGGAGGAGCCTGGAAGGCTGCAGCCCATGGGGTCACTAAGAGTCAGGCACGACTGAGTGACTTCACTTTCACTTTTCACTTTCATGCATTGGAGAAGGAAATGGCAATGCACTCCAGTATTCTTGCCTGGAGAATCCCAGGGAGAGAGGAGCCTGTTGGGCTGCCATCTATGGGGTCGCACAGAGTTGGACACGACTGAAACGACTTATCAGCAGCAGGGATAATTTAATTTAAGAATTCTAAAATTTTAATTCCTTTGAATAGCAGCCTATAAACAGGTCTACCAAGAAAAGAAAATATTTTGATTGTCTGCTTTAGAGACAGAACTCCAGAAAACACATGGAATTATTGGGAAAGGTCAGTTGGCTATACTAGTTAGAGAGAAGATCATATCTTAAAATGCCATTCCTTTATCTATTCATAAACAAACAGGTAGTGATCTTTCAGTGGAGATCAGTAAGACCTCCAATAAATCTGGACTTTCAAATGTGCATCAGCCTTTCTTTATGACATTACCTCCACAAAGTTTTTTTATCTAGCCTATATTTTTGTCAGACTGGCCTTGTTGCTCATTCTCTGACAGGTCCCATTTCATAATTATTTGCCTGCTTTTTCTAATAATGTTCTTTATCCCTTAATATCACCCCCTCATTTCCTCAAGTTAAAATCCTGTTTATATTTATGATCCTAAATGAATACAGCATTTTCCCAATACTTTCCCACATGCAGATGGCCTCCTCCTTTCTATATATTTATTGTTCTTGGTTTTGTCTTATGTGTCTCTAAATAATTGCTATTAAGGGTTAATTAAGTGTATTCAGTTTCAGTCAGTTCACTTCAGTCACTTAGTCGTGTCCGACTCTTTGCAACCCAGTGAATCGCAGCACGCCAGGCCTCCCTGTCCATCACCATCTCCCAGAGTTCGCTCAGACTCACATCCATTGAGTCAGTGAGGCCATCCAGCTATCTCATCCTCTGTCATCCCCTTTTCCTCCTGCCCCCAATCCAATTGATGTCAATTGTACTTGATATTAAGAGTAATATTAAATATATTCTATATGTGTACTTAAGTAATATCTATGCCGCTAAGTTTCTTGAGAGAGGAACTTATACTAAAGGCTTGGATTCCTCTGCCAATAGGGACTAACACATTAAAGGTGTTTAATTAATATTTGAAGAAGCAAGTGTTATGAATGCCACACAGATCTCTCTTCAGGACTGAACAATTTCTTCTCCTAACTAGTGGGAAGATTGTCTAGCCAAAAGCGGTCAGCCCTTTTTGGAAAATGCTTTGGCTGAGCTAACACTCATTTAGGGCAATTTCCACACCCAATGACTGATCAACATGGAACTGGTAGACACAATGGGAAAAGAAGAGGGACAAATTGAGTGAGTAGCAATGACATATATAAACTACTGTGTTTAAAATGGATTGTTAGTGGATAACTGCTCTATAGCACAGGGAGCTCAGCTTGCTCTGTGATGACCTAGAGGGATGCTAATGGGGAGGAGTGAGAGGGAGGCTCAAGAAGGAGCGGATGTATGTATACTTATAGCTGATTCATGTGGTTGTATGGCAGAAACCAACACAACATGGTAAAACAATTCTTCGGTTAAAAATAGATGTTAAGAAAAAAAAAAGTATCACAAATCCCCTTTGCCCCAGCCCAGGACCACTTTCCTAGTCCGCCCTAGCCTCAGATCTTCCTGAAGGTTGGCCAGGGCCAGTGACCACCACAGCTTCACCTGCAGCTCTGTCCCTTCCTGTCCCTTCTCCTGTGCATCCCAAAGTGAGTGCCCTCATAAATCTTCCACATTCACATCTTCATTTCACTATTTCCTGGGGAGCCCCAAGCTGTGGCAGCCAGGAAGAACTGTTGCAAATTAAAAAGCACATTTTTGTGTTATACAATTTTCAAGCTTTTGAATCACATCTTCTACTAGGAAATAGCACTTTTTAGCTTCATTTGTTCTTAAAATATACAGATAGCTGCGAGTATACTTGATCATAAGGGTCTAGTTGATCAAGTTTTGTTTTGACTAACATTCATTAAGAAGCCAGATTATTACACTAATAAGATGCAATAGTTTATAGGTTTTGTGATGCTAGGGAGTTGGTTATACAGAGAAGTGATGAAATTGTCCTTACTAATTAAATCCACTATATGGGAACTCTTATTTCATATATTGAATTAATGCCCATTTTAACTTTATTTTATACTCTATCTGTTGCTTTTTATCCACACTGTGATCACTGCAAGCCTTAGTGAGAAAAAAAACCAAACTTTTTTTTAAATAATCAATTTTCTATCTTATGCTAGACTGTTCATGCTAAAGAAATATCTCATTATTTCCTAGTTTTTATATTATAAATTATGATTGACTATTCTTGTGTGGATTTTTGTAATAGGCAGTACTGATTAGAGTAGGGTGTTACTGCTACTGCTGCTACTGCTAAGTCACTTCAGTCGTGTCCGACTCTGTGCGACCCCATAGATGGCAGCCCACCTGGCTCTGCTGTCCCTGGGATTCTCCAGGCAAGAACACTGGAGTGGGTTGCCATTTCCTTCTCCAGTGCATGAAAGTGAAAAGTGAAAGTGAAGCCTCTCAGTTAGTTGTGTCTGACTCTTAGCAACCCCATGGACTGCAGCTTACCAGGCTCCTCCATCCATGGGATTTCCCAGGCAGGATGTTACTAACCACATATTTATGTTATTTCTCTCTGTTTTCAGATTTTCAGTCTGTACTCTGGTTTCTTTATAGCTCTATTTAGTCACATATAGGAAAAGTAATTGAGAGCTTCTGGATATAGTATTCATGATAATAGTAGAGAATTCACATGGGCTCTATCCCACAGCCTCAAGGGGTTATTGAGGTCAAAAGTGACCAAATATTTTGTGTCTAAGCACCACTAAAAGGCAGACTTTAAAGAGTCTATCGTGCTGCATATCTTGACCCTTTTCTGTGTCATGGTCCTTGTACTGTGGGGGATGCTATATGTGCAAGTGCTTTGATAGCAACTGCAGGCTCACAGAAAAGGTCTTATGAAATATGAATAGACTAACTCCTCCACTCCCTTACCTCCCCCTCCTTCTCTTCTATCAAAAATGCACACTGGTGAGGAAAGATAAAATACAGCTAGGAACTGAAATTAGTCACTTCCTCAGCCAAGGGTTCTAAGAAAGGTATCTTGTCATTAACATCAATAATATGCAAAATTCCTGACTTTTATTTGGAGAAATGAAGTTGCATTTATATAATAAATGTTGTATAATAAATGCTAAGTTTTTAGCAGTGCTTCTATGGTGCTGTCCAGGCTGAGATGATCACTTATCCCTTACTCTGGTTAAAAACATTAAAGCCTTGTTACACTGAATATACATATACCTTACCTTTTTTATAAATAGAATGAGCTTTAATATAGATTCAAATGAATATTTTTAAATAGAGTACAACCTTTAATCTATCACTTTATCCTAATTCCTACCAAGGGAACATTTCCTGCAAAGATGGGCTCAATAAAGGACAAAAATGGTATGGACCTAACAGAAGCAGAAGATATTAACAAGAGGTGGCAAGAATACACAGAAGAACTGTACAAAAAAGATCTTCACGACCCAGATAATCATGATGTTGTGATCACTCACCTAGAGCCAGACATCTTGAAATGTGAAGTCAAGTGGGCCTTAGAAAACATCACTACAAACAAAGGTAGTGGAAGTGATGGAATTCCAGTTGAGCTATTTCAAATCCTGAAACATGATGCTGTGAAAGTGCTGCACTCAATATGCCAGCAAATCTGGAAAACTCGGCAGTGGTCACAGGACTGGAAAAGTCCAGTTTTCATTCCAATCCCAAAGAAAGGCAGTGCCAAAGAATGCTCAAACTACCGCACAATTGCACTCATCTCACACACTAATAAAGTAATACTCAAAATTCTCCAAGCTAGGCTTCAGCAATATGTGAACCGTGAACTTCCAGATGTTCAAGCTGGATTTAGAAAAGGCAGAGGAACCAGAGATCAAATTGCCAACATCCGCTGGATCATTGAAAAAGCAAGAGAGCTCCAGAAAAATATCTATTTCTGCTTTATTAACAATACCAAAGCCTTTGACTATGTGGATCACAATAAACTGTGGAAAATTCTTCAAGAGATGGGAATACCAGACTACCTGACCTGTCTCTTGAGAAACCTACATGCAGGTCAGGAAGCAACAGTTAGAACTGGACATGGAACAACAGACTGGTTCCAAATAGATAAGGAGTACATCAAGGCTTTATATTGTTACCCTGCTTATTTAACTTCTATGCAAAGTACATCATGAGAAACGCTGGGCTGGAAGAAGCACAAGCTGGAATCAAGACTGCTGGGGGAAATATCAATAACCTCAGATATGCAGATGACACCACCCTTATGGCAGAAAGTGAAGAGAAACTCAAAAGCCTCTTGATGAAAGTGAAAGAGGAGAGTGAAAAAGCTGGCTTAAAGCTCAACATTCAGAAAATGAAGATCATGGCATCTGGTTCCGTCACTTCATGGGAAATAGATGGGGAAACAGTGGAAACAGTGTCAGACTTTAGTTTTTGGGCTCCAAATCACTGCCGATGGTGACTGCAGCCATGAAATTAAAAGACACTTACTCCTTGGAAGGAAAGGTATGACTAACCTAGACAGAATATTCAAAAGCAGAGACATTACTTTCCTAACAAAGGTCCATCTAGTTAAGGCTGTGGTTTTTCCAGTGGTCATGTATGGATGTGAGAGTTGGACTGTGAAGAAAGCTGAGTGCCAAAAATTGATGCTTTTGAACTGTGGTGTTGGANTTCCAGTGGTCATGTATGGATGTGAGAGTTGGACTGTGAAGAAAGCTGAGTGCCAAAAATTGATGCTTTTGAACTGTGGTGTTGGAGAAGACTCTTGAGAGTCCCTTGGACTGCAAGGAGATCCAACCAGTCCATTCTGAAGGAGATCAGTTCTGGGTGTTCACTGGAAGGACTGATGCTGAAGCTGAAACTCCAATACTTTGGCCACCTCATGCAAAGAGTTGACTCGTTGGAAAAGACCCTGAATCTGGGAGGGATTGGGGGCAGGAGGAGAAGGGGACAACAGAGGATGACATGGCTGAATGGCATCACCGACTCGATGGACATGAGTTTGGGTGAATTCCCAGAGTTGGTGATTGACAGGAAGGCCTGGCGTGTTGAGATTCATGGGGTCGCAAAGAATCAGACACAACTGAGCGCCTGAACTGAACTGTTAAAATGAAGAAAAATATTTTATTATACCTGTTTATTTTAGAAATTCAGCTGATCAAAATTTACCTCTTTAGTATTTTTCATAAACTTCTTTGGTCAGTGCATATAGATTTTTCATAATTCAACATCAGAAGATGAAATATCAAATCATAAATCATAGTGATTTTGTACTTATGCTTTTCTCCTCAAAAAGTCCCATTCAGGTTCTCTATTTTTGCTCACAACATACCCCCACTTCCTTGAAATCCGTTCATATTTGTTGAATGAATGAAGACTTTATAAAGAAGTAGAGAAGAGAGTATATTTAAATTGCAGTGCATCTCAGTATGATTGCTGTTTATTTCTTGATACCTTATGGTCTTTTTTTAAGGAAGAATAACACGAGCGCATTGTGCCTGGTTTCTAAGACCTTGCTCTTCTCTGTTTCTTCCCAATTCTGAACAATATCTTACTGTCTCCATGTCTTTTCTCAGACTATTTCTCTTTTTTAACTAGTGTTAATACATTCCCTAAACTCTAGTATTCTTGGGCTTTCCTTGTGGCTCAGCTGGAAAAGAATCTGCCTGCAATGTGGGAGACCTGGGTTCGATCCCTGGGTTGGGAAGATCTCTGGAGAAGGGAAAGGCTACCCAATCTGGTATTCTGGCCTGGAGAGTTCCATGGACTGTAAAGTCCTTGGAGTTGCGAAGAGTCAGACACGACAGAGCAACTTTCACTTTCACAGTGTTATTGAAGTGTTGTGTTATGTAAGTATGGGCTGGTGGGTCCTAGTAACTGAACAATACTAACAGTAGACTTTGAGTATATATAAAATTACAATATCTCTTCCTCCCTTAACTCTAAGTGGGTTATAAGAAAGAGTCAGCTTTTATTTTAGGTGTTGTAGTAATCTATAACCTATACTGAAGTAGAGTGAACTTTGTAAAGATATTATATTCATGTATTTAAAAAGTATTTATATAAGTTCTAGTCATTGTTGTTCTAAATTTGCAATTAATGAAGAAGAAAGAAAATAAATCCATGACAGAAAGAAGGAAGAAAAGGGAGGAAGTCAGTGAGTGGTAGGTCCTATGAAAAATAAGACAGAAAAGGAAATTTAATAAGGCAATATGATATGTATGCTGTGATTTTGTTTAGAATAGTCACAGAAGGCACTTTGGTTTTCATTCTTTCTTTTTTTCTTTTTTAATAAGTAGAGGGAATTAGCCATAGGATTATTGAAGAAATAGTTTTTTTTAAAATATAAATTTATTTATTTTAATTGGAGGTTAATTACTTTACAATATTGGATTGGTTTTGCCATATATCAACATGAATCTGCCACAGGTATACACGTGTTCCCCATCCTGAAACCCCCTCCCTCCTCCCTCCCCAATCCATCCCTCTGGGTCGTCTCAGTGCACCAGCCCCAAGCATCCAGTATCATACTTCAAACCTGGACTGGTGATTCATTTAGTATATGATATTATACATGTTTCAATGCCATTCTCCCAAATCATCCCACCCTCTCCTTCTCCCACAGAGTCCAAAAGACTGTTCTATACATCCATGTCTCTTTTGCTGTCTCACAAACAGGGTTATCATTACTATCTTTCTAAATTCCGTATATGTGTTAGTATGCTGTATTGGTGTTTTTCTTTCTGGCTTACTTCACTCTGTTTAATCGGCTCCAGTTTCATCCACCTCATTAGATCTGATTCAAAAGCATTCTTTTTAATGGCTGAGTAATACTCCATTGTGTATATGTATCACAGCTTTCTTATCCATTCATCTGCTGATGGACATCTAGGTTGCTTCCATGTCCTGGCTATTATAAACAGTTCTGCGATGAACATTGGGGTATGCATGTCTCTTTCAATTCTGCTTTCCTCAGTGTGTATGCCCAGCAGTGGGATTTCTGGGTCATAAGGCAGTTCTATTTCCAGTTTTAAAGGAATCTCCACACTGTTCTCCATAGTGGCTGTACTAGTTTGCATTCCCAACGACAGTGTAAGAGGGTTCCCTTTTCTCCACACCCTTTCCAGCATTTATTGCTTGTAGACTTTTAGATCACAGCCATTCTGACTGGCGTGAAATGGTACCTCATTGTGGTTTTTATTTGCATTTCTCTGATAATGAGTGATGTTGAGCATCTTTTCATCTGTTTGTTAGCCATCTGTATGTCTTCTTTGGAGAAATGTCAGTTTAGTTCTTTGGCCCATTTTTTGATTGGGTCTTTTATTTTTCTGGAATTGAGCTGCAGGAGTTGCTTGTGTATATAGTTTTGGAAGTTTTGGCCACAGCAATCAGAGCAGAAAAAGAAATAAAAGGAATCCAAATTGGAAAAGAAGAAGTAAAACTCTTACTGTTTGCAGACATGATCCTCTACATAGAAAACCCTAAAGACTCCACCAGAAAATTACTAGAGCTAATCAATGAATATAGTAAAGTTTAGGATATAAAATCAATGCACAGAAATCTCTTGCATTCCTATACACTAATAATGAGAAAATAGAAAGAGGAATTAAGGAAACAATTCCATTCACCATTGCAATGAAAAGAATAAAATACTTAGAATATATCTACCTAAAGAAAC
>SJYQ01000181.1:700354-712919 GCA_006410935.1 Redunca redunca | reverse complement strand
ATATATATATAAATTATGTATATATTTATATAATGACCTAATATAAAAATAAAGATAGTGTCAGTCGTCAGTATACATGTCTTTCTCTTTTAGAGATTTAAGAATTTATCAAATAATGAAGACTAATTTCAGAGGAAGGTCACAAACATAAAAGAAATTACTTGGACAAATTTGAGCATTATTTTCCATTAAAAATCAATAACCAAGCTCATTTTTACAGGCATTGTTAGAAATACATGTTCTGAGTAAGAATAAACTGAATTCATTTGGAAGTTTTTGTTGATCTTTAAGAACTGATGCTACTGAGAGCTTTTCTGGTGTGTAAGGCAGAATATTTTTTTGGAGTTCTATCAACCATGTAGATAAGTTGATAGCTTCTCACAGTCAGCCTGACACTTTTAGGTGGAGGTTTACTGTAGCATACAAGAAACAGTGACCTATGATAGAGCCAAATGACTACTAAAATGATATGAAAAGGGATTTCAACTGTTTATGGCACTACTAATGTACTTGAAAGTTTAAAAGTACATTTTACTAGTTGTGAAAGGATCCAGATAGAAAGACTAGAGCCCTCACTTTATCCATGTCAGCTCTTAGCACAGAAAGGCACCTCCTGGTTGCTATCATCATTTACAGTGAAAGCTCAAGAGATGTACAAGATTACTTTATTTTCAGTTTAACTTTGACCATGTGTTTAATCCTTGCCTCTGCTAAAATTTAGATTTGGTGGGATTTATGAGAGAACTTTTATTTTCAAATGCACTTCTGTAGATACTGGCCTAGAAAAATACTGCCATTATATGTATAAGTGATCCAATTTGCATGTGGATGACTAAAGCTTGAGCGAAATTTGACTGGTGAGCTCCAAGAGATAGGTTTCATTGCCTATTGTCAATGCAGGTAATCTTCTGATTTATAGAGATACTTTTTCCAAGAAAATTTATTGTAAGTTAAAATAACATTAGTCAAATTAAATTCTGTCTCAGGGGGAAAAAAATGACAAAGAGGATTCTTTTTGAAGGTCTGATAGTCAAATTCTTATAGATAAGAAGACACTTTCTCTGAGGATTGGGATTTTACCAATAAATGAGTTGAATGGAATGATTTATCTGCACAGAATAAGATTTTCTATAAGTCATATGTATAATTTAAAGAGTAATATATTGATAATCATAGAAAAATGTATTCACTATGTTTAAAAATAATCATTGTGCACCAAAGCCATGGTTCGATATATTGCAATGTTTCTGAATAGTTGCTGACCCTAAAAGGATAACTTTATATCATCAAAAGTGATATCTATTAATCTGGTTAAAACATTTATTTCAAAGTTAGTTTTAGGTATAGAATATTAGCTGAGAGTTAAATAGGATAGAACCAGGTTTGTATCTTGTATCTATTAATTAGAATATGAGACCCCAAGTGATATACTGAGATTCTTTAAGTCTGGTTGCCAATTGTCTCCAGTATTCATTCCCTTATTCATTTCTGGTGGTCATTCACCTTCCTCTGGACCTAGGGAAATTCATATGACTTACGTTATGGCCAGTGGGGATTGAGAAGTGATGTAGGCACATACTGGATCTTACCCTTTTAAAGTACCTCCCTGCCCTCCACTGCTGTTACATCCTTCCAATGAGCTTGCTTCAGCCACACCAGTAAAGACAACACCCCAAAAATGACAGAACCACTAGATAGAAGGAATCTGGGTTCCTGGTAATCTTGTGGAACAAGGGTGCACTCCTTACGTGACTGTAGCTCTGGAATGAGAAAATTCTTATTCAAGCCATTGTATGTTTGTGTCTCTGTATTACAGCAGCTTTGCTTATAGCCAGACAGTGGTGACTTTGAGGAAGGGATTAGACTCCCCAAAGCTTCAGTTTTATAATTCATAAAAGTTTATTTTGAAGATAAATTAGTTACTGTATAAAAACTATTTAAAATAGCATTTTGGACATAGTTAACATTCAATAAGTATTGGATGTTTATTTTTATTCTTTGAATTACTAGTTTAACTTAGGATTTCTGTACTTTAAAATTTTTTTTAAGTGAAATGAAATATTTTTATCTTACTAAACCACAATGAGCAATACTGAAAAACACTAATTGTTGAAAAGAACACATTTAATTTCAATGCCGTGAAATCAAATAGTTTTATTTTTAACTATAAAACATTTTCAAGATAATTCCTATGATTAAGTTTTTGACGTTTTTGAGAAATTAGTACATAGACTTTTGTTGTGCTAGTGTTGTCTGTGTGTGCACGTGTTCATAGATGTGTTTTGTATCACAAACTTTGCTCTAGTACATCAAGTTCACAGGCACTCCTCGGCGTTTGAAAAATATATCTGTTGGTTTCCAGAACTGCCATTCCATCAGGACTGGCAGTAATAAGTTATCTTAATGCCACATGATTATCCTAAACTGTGGTTGACTTTTACACTTCACTCACTTTTATTTAAAAAAAAACAAACACATTTCCATGCCTTCCACTTGAATGCACAATATTTTCCAAATTCTTTAGCATGGCACTGAAAATAATTTTCAATTTAGCAACTAATTAATTATAATCATGGCAGTGTGCTAAGTTGCTTCAGTTGTGTCTGACTCTTTGCAATCCTATGGACTGTAGCCTGCCAGGCTCCTCTGCCTGTGGAATTCTTCAGGCAAGGATACTGGAGTGGGTTGCCATGCCCTCCTCCAGGGGCTCTTCCCAACCCAAGGATTAATCCCATACCTCTTAGGTCTCCTGCATTGGCAGGTGGATTCTTAGCACTAGCGTCACCTGGAAAGCCTGATTAATTTACAGTGAATATTTATTCTGGTTTGAGTTTTCTTAGTGCATTACATCCATGATGGCCATTTTTCTGTATTCATTAAGAATCACTATTCTTTACTTTATGTCACATTTTATTTTCAAAGTGCATTCTTTAAAATAGTACTCTTGACAAACAGTCCATGTAAACTGCAGTCTGTTATCAAGAAAAAAGTATGAAATGCTGTGGGTTATGTTCCTTTTTTGGAGACATTCAATGTGCATTAGCTATTATAGGCTCCGAATAGTTGTAGAAAAACAAAATATGATTTAGTTTAACCCATTTTCTTCAAGTATATTACTAAGATGCTTTCTTTATAAAAAATCTGTTAATCTCAGAGCACTGGTTTTGTGGATCCCACTTTGAGAAACCCTTACCCAAAAGCTGGCAATCACTAGAATCACAAGATTATCCCTGCCTCAGCACCACTGACACAGTCACTCCCTTACCTCTGTGCTGTTAGAGCACTCTTACTTCATTGTGCTTCCACACTCTTCTTTAAACTTCTTATGGATGCATCATCCTCATATTGATTGTGAGCACATTTAAATTAGTACTGTGTTTTATCTTCTTGCTGTCACTGTCCATTGTCTAATTTAGCATATATGGTGGGTAATTAGTGACGCTTTTTCTATATTCCGTACTTTCTATTTGAGTGGAAGCATAATATTTTAAAGAAGAAAAAATATATTAAGACTTAACCAAATAAATATTGTCTTCAAATGGTCTAAGCTGTTGCTTGTCCATATAATTCCACCATTGGTTAAACAGTTATGGAACTCTACTAGACTCTCCATGGTTCAGTTTCAGAGAATGATATCAATTTATCTGTTTTAAATGAAAAAGGATTTTAGGACGGGTTACTAAATGCCTTGGTAGAGATGAAGAAATTGTTTGAGCTGTCAACAATGAATCACAAAGCCACCCCACTGAACCAAGCTCCCCAAGGAAGTTAATGCTTCTTCTTTGATTAGGAGCCACTGGATTGAGAACTGCTCCACAGGATCGTGATACTACACTCCAGAAACTGCCATGCTTTATTACTACTGGATTCAGAACTGTTTGAGGCATAATTCAGAAGTTACCATACTTCAATCTGACAGGTGTAAGCCCTCCTTTACCAGCAGATGGCTGGACACTAGAAACTAGGTTCATGCTTAGTTAATGCTGCTAAAATTTAAAAAAAAGAGAGAGAGAGAGAAAGAGAGATGCTTTTGTGACCATGTTTGCAAGTAAAAACAAAAGCAAAGTCTCTGTCTCACTCTCTCCTTCCAAAGCTTCTTTAATTCTATCTGATTGGAAGAAAATTAACTATCATCTAAAGCTCTAGCAGCAAGGGAATTTAGCAAATGAAACATTTCCCTTTCTAACCTCTACTGTACAAAAAGACACACAGAACGAAGGTGAAATGGGTGTTGGAGGCAGTCCAGTGTCTAGCAATAGTACCTGTACATCTCGTCATCATTTACATGTAATACTCCCTATTGTTCTAATACTTCTTCACCTTTCTGTTTACCCCTCTGTACTTTATTTCCTGTCACTTCTCTTTTTCTCCCTGCAGTCAATGTAGCTTGAGTCAACAGTGAGAATTTTCTACCTCCCCCTGTATAAAGGAATTTTATGCAATAAAGGAGGATAAGCAGTAGAATGTTTATCTAATTGTCACATGGTAGGTAAACTAAGAATATTTCATTAAAGTATAACATTGTCTTAGCCACAATACTGGATTTATTCATAAATAATACTTTTTTCCACAACTCCACATTGTTGGTATTAACCTTAATTTAACTAAGAGCAAAACTGAGGCACTCTGGAAAATTATTTATCAAAGATTATGCATCCTGTAAGTTTGAGGCCTGTAGTCTCTTCATAATCTTGTGTAGCAATTCGAAGCAAATTGAACTCCATTTCCCCACGTTTCACCTGGAAAATAAAAGTAGAGCTTTTAAATTATGGCACAGTGTGCAAAGCCCATATTACTATTCCTGTCATGGGACCTGTTTTATGGTTAGCAGCATAGTCTCACGGATGCATGCACATCAATTCTTACCTTATTGAAAGGTGATGCTACATTCCCTGAACCTCAGCATCCACTGCAGCTGTTGCTTTAGTCTCCAAGGCTTCATATTGTTGGTTAATTTACATGCTCTGTCAAGTCATGCCAGAAAAACCACTTACTCATTAGTTCAGCACAAAGGAAGTTTATATGATCTGCAGGCAGAATATGCCTTTATTTTTATTCACTTGTGTCACCTTTACTTGTTAACTATCCATTCTATATGATAAAAATCTAATCACATGAAATGAGTACCAGTACAATCTGTAATATTATGAATCTGCTTCCATATGTTTCTGAATTACACTAAACACCAAGAAGTATGGACATTGAACTGTGGATTTTTAACTGCTTTTTAATTCCCTTTGAAATGCCATTCTGGGGTCAATTGAAAGAATAATGTAGAAATGTCTTTTGAAACATCATATCCCTTTCACAGATTATATTATAGTTACCTCTGTTACTAAGATTTGGAAATCATTAACAAGCCCATTTATGTCTTTTTTATAAAATCTTTTCATTTATATATTTTCACTTATGGACCCTATGCTCATAATGTAGTAAGACATTAAAAAATTTTATAACAAACTTCTAACAAAAATAAACATCTCTTTATTTATTTTTTTATTTTTTAGCACCAAAAGTGTTTTGTGTTGGGGTATAACCAATCAGCAGTGTTGTGATAGTTTCAGGTGAATAATGAAGGGACTCAGCCATATAGACATATGTATACATTATCCCCCAACCCCCCTCCCATCCAGAATGGCAAATAACATTCAGCAGAGTTCCATGTACTATACAATAGGTTTTTGTTGGTTATCCATTTTAAATATAGCATTGTGTACATGACCTTACCAAAGTCCTTAACTATTGTTTCCCCTCAGCAACTGTGAGTTCCTTTTCTAAGTCTATGATTCTCTTTTTGTTTTGTAAGTTCATTTGCATCATTTCTTTTTAGATTCCACATATAAGGGATGTGATATTTTTCCTTTTATGTGTGGTTTACTTCACTCAGTGTGACACTCTCTAGGTCCATCCATGTTGCTGCAAATGGCCTTATTTCATTCTTTTTGATGTCTGAGTAATATTCACTATATATAATATATATGTGTGTGTGTTTGTGTGTGTGTGTGTGTGTGTGTGTATATATATAAAATACCACATTTTCTTTATCCATTCATCTATTGATGGATACTTAGGTTGTTTCCATGGCTTGGCCATGGTAAACAGTGCTGCAGAGAGCATTCAGTTCAGTTCAGTCGCTCAGTCGTGTCCGACTCTTTGTAGCCCCATGGACTGCAGCATGCTAGGCTTCCCTGTCCATCACCAACTCCTGAAGCTTGCTCAAACTCAAGTCCATCGAGTCAGTGATACCATCCAATTATTTCATCTTCTGCCGTCCCCTTCTCCTCTTGCCTTCAGTCTTTCCCAGCATCAGGGTCTTTTCCAATGAGTCAGTTCTTCACATCAGGTAGCCAAAGTATTGGAGTTTCAGCTTCAGCATCAGTCCTTCCAATGAATATTCAAGACTGCTTTCCTTTAGTATTGATTGGTTGGTTCTCCTTCTGTCCAAGGGACTCTCAAGAGTCTCCTCCAACACCACAGTTCAAAAGCATCATTGGGGTGCATGTATTTTTTTGGGGGGCATGTATTTCTCTGAATATGTGCCCAGGGTGGAATTGCAGGGTCATATGATAGCTCTGTTTTTAGATTTGTTAGGAACCTCCATACTGTTCTCCATAGTGGTTATACCACTCTACATTCCCACTAACAGTGCAGGAGGGATCCCTTCTCTCCACACCCTCTCCATCATTTGTTGTTTGTGAATTTTTTGATAGCCATTCTGACTGTTGTAAGGTGATATCTCATTGTATTTTTGATTTACATTTCTCTAATAACAGGCAATTTGAGCGTTTTTTCATATGCCTGTTGGCCATCTGTATATCCTCCTTAGAGGAATATCTATTCAGATCTTCTGCCCATTTTTTCAGTGAGTTGTTTGTTTTGATGCTATTAAATGTTATAAGCTGTAAATTTTAGAGACTTATCCCTTATCAATCACATGATTTGCAAATGTTTTCTCCCAATCCAAGGATTGTCTTTTTGTTTGTGTATTGTTTCCTTTTCTGTGCACAAACATTTGAGTTTAAGTAGGTCCCATTTGTTTATTTTTGCTAAAAATAAACATCGCTTTAATCCAGCATAAACTTTTAGTGAGATTTAAGCATTTTAAGACACTTGTCTTTTCTAAGTGTAAAATATAATATACCAAGTTTTCTACCCTGTTTAAGGCTCGTATTTTCACCTAAATTTGAGTAAACCACTAATAATAAAAATAGTAATATGTAATGTACTCTCAAGTAACACTGTGTGCATTAAGATATTTTTATCATTTTTCCATAAACACAAATGAAAGAGTTGCTGTTGTTCAGTCACTAAATCATGTCTGACACTTTGAAACCTCATGGACTGTGGTCCACCAGGTTCTTCTGTTCTCTACTATATCCTTGAGTTTGTTAAAATTCANTACTATATGCTTGAGTTTGTTAAAATTCATGTCCCTTGGGTCAGCAGTGCTATCTAACCAGCTCCTAATTATTTTAGTTTTTACTTAATATATCTATTTTAAAGAAGTCATGGGGACATTATTATCCATTTAGCAATTATTGAGGAATAAAAAAAAATCTAGTTTTAGAGGGTAAAATTTAAGGTATGATTCAGAGCTTACATATGATGATAAACATATGGTGATAAATAAACTCATCTCATCTTAACTATACATGTAGTTGCACAAGCATTATTTTTTTTTAATTTATAAGTCTTGCTATGTGTCATATACTTGTAAGCTCGGAAATAACTACACTAAACAGGAAAGTCTTGAAGTATGAACTCTTTGAATTTATAAGCAAGCAATGGGGAGATATATTAAATATAGAAAATATAACTACTAATTTTAATTGTGTTAAGTGTTGTGAAGAAGCTATACAAGGGCTATGCTGTTGCTGCTAAGTTGCTTCATTTGTGTCCGACTCTGTGCGAGCCCATAGACAGCAGCCCACCAGACTCCCCCGTCCCTGGGATTCTCAAGGCAAGAACATTGGAGTGGGTTGCCATTTCCTTCTCCAATGCATGAAAGTGAAAAGTGAAAGTTAAGTCTCTCAGTCACGTCTGACTCTTAGCGACCCTATGGACTGTAGCCCACCAGGCTCGTCCCTCCATGGGATTTTCCAGGCAAGAGTACTGGAGTGGGGTGCCATTGCCTTTTCCGATACAAGGGTGATAGGAACATGTAAATGACTTGGACCCAGCTCAGTCAAGGCAGAGGTAGAAGTAATCACATAAAGCTTGTCTTTAATCTCTGACAAAAGAATAAGCAGGAGTTAACCAAGATAATTGGAGATGAGTACAGAGAGAGAGAGGGGTGGTATATGCTGTTGCTGGAAAAGCATTACAAAAATAAGCAGAATGATTGAGGCTCCATAAAATGTCAACATCCAAAGGTCCTGGGAGAGGAGACTGGCAGGTCCTTACAAGGTATATTGAGGATTTTGAAAAAACTCACCTGTGAACCTTTTTGTGAACCAGAGATCAAATTGCCAACATCTGTTGGATCGTTGAAAAGGCAAGAGAGATCCAGAAATACATCTACTTCTGCTTTATCGACTATGTCAAAGCCTTTGTGTGGATCACAACAAACTGTGGAAAATTCTTCAAATTTCTTCAAGCAAATTCTTTCAAAATTCTTCTGAAAATTCTTCTTTAGACCACCTGACCTGCCTTCTGAGAAATCTGTATGCAGGTCAGGAAACAACAGTTAGACCTGGTCATGGAACAACAGACTGGTTCCAGATCAAGAAAGGAATATGTCAAGACTGTATATTGTCATCCTGCTTATTTAAGTTATATGCAGAGTACATCATGAGAAACGCTGAACTGGATGAAGCACAAGCTGAGCTGGAATCAAGATTGCTGGGAGATATATCAATAATCTCAGATATGCAGATGACACCACCCTTATGAGAGAAACAGAAGAACAACTAAAGAGTCTCTTGATGAAAGTGAAAGAGGAGAGTAAAAATGTTGGCTTAAAAACCAACATTCAGAAAACTAGGATCATGGCATCTGGTCCCATTACTTCATGGCAAATAGGTGGAGAAACAGTAGAAATAGTGACAGACTTAATTTTGGGGGCTCCAACATCGCTGCAGATGATGACTGCAACCATGAAATTAAAAAACACTTGCTCCTTGGAGGAAAAGTTATGACCAACCTAGATAGCATATTAAAAAGCAGAGGCATTACTTTGCCAGCAAAGGTCTGTCTAGTCAAAGCTTTGGTTTTTCCACTAGTCATGTATGGATGTGAGAGTTGGACTACAAAGAAAGCTGAGCATCGAAGAATTGATGCTTTTGAACTGTTGGATGCTCTCCAACTGTGTTAGAGAAGACTCTTGAGAGTCCTTTGGACTACAAGGAGATCCAACCAGTCCATCCTAAAGGAAATCAGTCCTGAATATTCATTCATTGGAAGAACTGATGCTGAAGCTGAAACTCCAATACTTTGGCCATCTGGTGCAAAGAACTGACCCATTGGAAAAGATCCTGATGCTGAGCAAGATTGAAGGCCAGAGGAGAAGGAGACGACAGAGGATGAGATGGTTGGATGGTATCACCAACTCTATGGACATGAGTTGGAGTAAACTCTTGGATTTGGTGATGGAGAGGGAAGCCTGGTGTGCTACAGTCCATGGGGTCTCAAAGAGTGGGACATGACTGAGTGATTGAACGGAAGTGAACTGAACTGAATTGAGTATACTGTATTTGCACAGAATGGTAGCATCATTTGTAGTGAATACTACTGTGATACCCCTTATTTGTAATGTTTAATGACAATCAAACTGGAATTGTCCCAAACACAAAATAAATAAAAATTATTTCATATATAAAATAGGAATTAAAGAATGCATTGTTTTTCAGGGTATACACATTTCTTCCACAATTTTTCAGAATACTCTAGTGTTGTTTGGTCTTGTCAGAAATTCTTATTTGAAAATATCAAGTGTGTCAGTTTCCTAATCTGCTTATTTTGTAGAGGTAAGTGTGGATCACAATAAACTGTGGAAAATTCTGAAAGAGATGGGAATACCAGACTACCTGACCTGCCTCTTGAGAAATCTGTATGCAGGTCAGGAAGCAGCAGTTAGAACTGGACATGAACAACAGACTGGTTCCAAACAGGAAAAGGAGTACATCAAGGCTGTATAGTCACCCTGCTTATTTAACTTCTATGCAGAGTACATCATGAGAAATGCTGGACTGGAAAAAACACAAACTGAAATCAAGATAGCCAGGAGAAATATCAATAACCTCAGATATGCAGATGACACCACCCTTATGGCAGAAAGTGAAGAGGAACTGAAAAGCCTCTTGACGAAAGTGAAAGTGGAGAGTGAAAAGTTTGGCTTAAAGCTCAACATTCAGAAAACAAAGATCATGGCATCCGGTCCCATCACTTCATGGGAAATAGATGGGGAAACAGTGGAAACAGTGTCAGACTTTATTTTTGGGGGGCTCCAAAATCACTGCAGATAGTGATTGCAGCCGTGAAATTAAAAGACANATTTCTTTGGAAGGAATGATGCTCAAGCTGAAGCTCCAGTACTCTGGCCACCTCATGAGAAGAGTTGACTCATTGGAAAAGACTCTGATGCTGGGAGGGATTGGGGGCAGGAGGAGAAGGGGACGACAGAGGATGAGATGGCTGGATGGCATCACTGACTCGATGGACGTGAGTCTGAGTGAACTCCGGGAGTTGGTGATGGATAGGGAGGCCCGGAGTGCTGCGATTCATGGGGTGGCAAAGAGTCAGACACGACTGAGCGACTGAACTGAACTGAAGCATTGGTTATTTCATGTTCATTCTAGTTTGTGTGGAAATGAGTTTGGGAAGACCAATCTTACTTGTAAGGCTGTGGAGAATTTTCTTTCTCAGTCCCTCCAAGATGAGTATTATCTTGATCTTTATCACATTTTGGTAAAACCTGAATTCTCATTGGAGTCAGAATTATTGAAGTCTCTTCTTCAAATTACTCAGAATATTTAGGAATTCTTTCAGCATGGGATCTCAAATTTCAGTGTGAATTTTGATTCTGTTTCCTGAGTTAGAGTTCAGGAAGCTGTCTTTTTGGCAATACTTTGGGCAATTTTTTTGTAGGAGATTTATAGACTTGCACTTGATCATTTATTTAGAAGCAAAAGATTTGGTCAAGAAAATAAGTTTCCCATTTTCAGAAAGACCACCAGATGTGTGCAGGTAAACTGAGCTTCAGGTTAGTTAGTATATGTATCTACCTTTCCAGAGGGATATGCCTAAAGTGGATGTCCTGATATAGCAAACTAAAAATGCAAGTCCCCACAGTTCATCCTAATTATAGCTAATAACTTTTGTTTTTTCTATATATCCTTTTTCTGTATATTCTTTTTATATCCTTCAGAGGCACATGAGCCTTTTCAGTATACATGAGCCCAGAGTACTGGCCTGTGACTTATTTCTGCAAACCAAAGTTAACTGGCATACAGCAAGGAACAAACTACTTAGACTACCTGCAGGGTCTGATAACTTTTATTCTTTTCTGTAATTTGAATTTTTTCACATTAAAATCTTGGATGAGCAAAGAGGTTTATTTTAA
Source organism: Redunca redunca (assembly GCA_006410935.1). Classification (NCBI taxonomy): domain Eukaryota; kingdom Metazoa; phylum Chordata; class Mammalia; order Artiodactyla; family Bovidae; genus Redunca; species Redunca redunca. The sequence goes on along the minus strand of SJYQ01000181.1, from coordinate 701,359 downwards.
TTGTCAGATCAATCACTGGCCTCAACACATGGAGTCCTCTGTCAGAATTGTCAACTTCCACACTGTTCATTTCTTGTGTCCAAGTCCAAAAATAATTGATGTCCACTGCAAAAACAGAATTCATTTTTTAAAGCTACTGATGTCATTAGGCATAATGGATATTTGTTAATGTATGCACTATGTTTAATAAATGAGTAACTCTGTAGATAAATTGTCACACTGAAGATAATTTAAGAAAATCAGTCTCTGTCATGCTGTAGGAATGCCATATATCCCTTAAAAATAAGAGTGATATGTTTTTAGGTTCTCAGATTAAAGTTTTATTCCTTTTAGATTGGCTGAGAGAGAAGTAACTTATATGTGTGTGCCTATGTGTATGTGTACTTCATATTTTATCACCATAAAAATTAGCTTTCAAAATGCATTTAAAGAGTACTATTTGTGATGTAAGTAGACTCTTTATAAAGGAAATAACCTCTGTGGTATGCTAGGTCCTCTTATTCCTACAAAATATTGATGTTCTGATATAAGATCAGTCACTGTATTATGTGTTTTAGGTCAAACCATGAGCTTCAGAGTTATTGGCTATATCATGATACATTTGCTTATTATTACTCAAAGAATCTTTAGTATTTCTTTGCCTTTAATGCTTGAGTTAAATGATTAATGTGAAATACATACTTCCCACAGACACACGACATTCTCCTAACATCCACATTGATGGGTAGGTGGGTAAAAGTATGGGTATATGTGTGTTCTAGAAGAACATTACATTATTAAACTGTATATTAGAACTGTTGGTTTCAACTGGAATTTATTTATTGGTGGTTTTAATTTTTATAATTAAAAATCTGCTAAAAACCACCTAGGAGAAAATGTGCTAGCAAGGAAATTTTAGCACTTCAAGTTGAAATATTGCCTCATCCTTCTGTAAGAATTGTTCTTTCTACTTTTATTAAAAGACAATAAAAAGAAAGAGGCTCTGCTATGTACATGTGGAGAAAA
>SJYQ01000181.1:626935-667458 GCA_006410935.1 Redunca redunca | reverse complement strand
GGTTCTGTATATTTCATAACCAAATTACCATGTTTTTAAATTTTTCCATTATTATCAACAAAATAATTACTTTCACAGCTGTTGTCTTGCATTTGTATGTTTTTCATGTATTTAACATGTAATGGAAGGTTTCATTCTATTTCAAAATACTGAGGTAAACTGAAACTTACATGGAATCATTAAGTCCCAAATTTACCAAATGCACGCATGCCAAGTCACTTCAGTCATGTCTGATTCTTTGTACCTCTGTGGACTGTAGCCTAACTAGGCTTCCATGGCCATGTGACTCTCCAGGCAAGAATACTGGAGTGGGTTACCATACCTCCTCCAGGGGATCTTCCCAACCCAGGGATCAGACCCAAGTCTCTCAGTTTTCTGCATGGGCAAGTGGATTCTTTACCACTAGGACCACCTGGGAAGCCTAAAATTTTATCAAATACCAAATATTTATAAAAAGCAAATTGACTCAGTTTTTAATTTTTTCTAGAGGTCCAGATTATATTGACATAGCTAAATAATTAAAGAAATTTGACAAGTATGATTTCTGCTTTGACCCTACACTAATTATATTAATTAATTTTAGAATATCATTATATTTTTAAGTAAGACATAAACCATTGACAGTAAAGAACAATCATTTAAATAGAAGGTATAGGTAAACTTCAGTTGTTTGCTGGCTAGAATGTTCTGTATATTAAAAATGATATATTTCAGCAAATCTTCCCCTTGGAAAGTGAAAGAAAGTGTTAGTCACTCAGTCATGTCCTTTGCGGCCCCCATAGACTATAGCCTGTCAGGCTCCTCTGTCTATGGGTTTTTCCAGGCAAGAATACTGGAGTGGGTTGCCATTCCCTTCTCCAGGGGATCTTCCCGGCCCAGGGATCAAACCCTGGTCTCCTGCATTGCAGGCAGATACTTCACCATCTGAGCCGTATAATCTCCATTTGTACTCTAATACAAATTATTTGTAATAATAGCTAATTATTATTAGAAGGAAAAAAGCCTTCTTTGAGTGAATATATCTTTATCATATGAATATCAGCATTTTTTATGAAAGAAAGGTGATTATTCATTACCAGTGAGTGAAAAACATGTTGGTTTAGGCATTGTAAAATGTCCATTTGTTTGATCATTGTAACGTAGATTACAAAAACATCCTTACCCAGTGGAAATGATCTGCCAAAGCAGATAAAAACAGTGTAAGAGATTTAATAAAAAAATTCTTTTTCTGAGAGAAATGTGATCTGGTAAAATAAACTCACCTTCCTGAGAAAAGAAAGTATTTGAACTCAAAAATTAGAGTAACAAAATGATATAAACATAAATATAGAAATGGAAAGTCATTTATTTTAATTGTAGCATTACTACTGTGATTTTGTATGTAATATTTCAGTAGCAATCCTCAACATAGCATAATGCCTCTATTTAAATGAGGCAACTTCAAGTAGCTTTTTTGTTTTCTTAGCCAAGTGGAATTACATATAGTGATGATAAGATCACTAGCAGCGGATGAATGAAAATTTGATTTATGCTGTGCAGGTACACAACTCCTTATAAATAATCTTGCAGTCTGATACAGAAAGTGTCTATTATTCTGGCATGTTTGACATTCCCATTCAGTCCAGCAGCTCATTGACATATACTTAATTTGCTGTTTCTTGAAGGTGTTGCTTGATGTTCCCTTCTGCTTGACAGGCGCCTGACAGTTGAGTCTCTCTCAGAGCCTAACAAAATGGGAAAATAATGCATTATCTAAAACCGTGCGGGATATCCATTTTATGACTTTGATAATGTTGTAGACTAAACTCAGTTCCTTTAGATATTGATGATATTTTTTTGTCTTTAAAAACATGTGGGGGTATACATCTAGCTTTCAATTGGAATTTTTCTTGAAGTGTGAATGCTGTGCCCTACAGTTCTCAAACTATAACTAATGATTTAAATGTGGACATGTGAAAGGAATTAAATAAAAATGGATATCCTGATTCCCCACCATTTATATATTTTAGCAAGATGCAAAAATTTTAATATTCACAATACAAATAGTGCTCTTGGCATCTGGCATTTTTGACAAATGCTTTTGAATATTGTTCTTGGTTTGAATACATATTTATATCCAGGCAGCCTTCTCAGATTTCTCCTCATAGTTATTCATTATGATGGATATATACACACACTTTTAAGGACAGGAGCATATGATTTTGTTTAAGGAGCAGGCAAAAGTGTATTATCTGTCAGGGCTCCTGAGATAAAGTAACTGATATCAAAGTGTATTTCTAAAGGAAACAGACATTCTTTGGTGAAAATCTGTTTAGCTCACCAATATCCATACAATATGTACAAAATCCTAGGTATCACATTGAAAGATTATCTGTAACTGATTCCACCATATATTCCCAGCCTAATTAATCTCTTAAATTACCCTGCCGATCCTCTGTTGAGACTCTTCGATTTTCTAACAATATGAGAGTCCCTTAGCTAACGCCATTCTCAGAAATTCACCCTCATTGTTTTCTATCTGAAAAAAAATTTCCTCTATCCTTGGAGATTTAACCCAAAGTCCATGAAATGTTTTATTGATAGTTTCACGCTTTGGTGCAATGCTTGTTATCCTTCCTATGTCTTGGGACACATTTTGTATTATTATCTAGTATTATTGCTACTTGACTTTTAGATTAAGTCTTTTGTTGCTTTTGATGTATGTAATAGAGGCCCACTGGGAGGCAGAAATCACAGAGTAATTTAAATAGGGCAAGTTTAATATACAGAATAAATAGATGAAATTTTGGAGTAATAAAAGATTGACTAGCAATAATTAAAGAGGCCTCATAGAATATAGGACTAATTAGATATAAAGAGCAATAGAGCTCAGCCTAGAGCTGAGGTGTTGCACCCAAAAAGGAACTTGCACACCTCTTGTAGGGCTGAGATCCAGACTCTGAGAGGACACATCCATGGCTCACTGGATAGAGAACAAGTTACTGAGGTGTGATGGCAGCAGAGTTCGTTAGAAATCTTCCTTTTCAATAGTGAAGAAGCCATCCGTTTGGAGGAGTCTTATTACCAGCATCATCTCTCTGCAAAGCCATGGAAATGCCAGTTTTCCACTGCTATGCCATCCTAGGGAGTAATGAGAGAAAACATCCATAAGATGTTGCATTTTGACATTCCTGGTAAAACCAACCAGGGGGTGCTGGAGGCTGCTGTTCACAGGAAACTGTGTCCCTGGTAATTATCATTAAATTACAAAGTTACTTTAGAAGGTTTTCAAGAAAGCCATCTACAGGGAGTTGCCAGGCCTTGGGAATTTTTTGGCTGCACCACATGACATGTGGGATCTTAGTTCCCCATCCAGCAATTGAACCTGCACCCCCTGCAGTGGAAGTATGGAGACTTAACCACTGGACATACAAGGAAGTCCTTGGAACTTATTTTTAATCTATCAGAACACCGACCAGAAGGAGCTGCTGGTTGCTGGGGGCTGTGGGCCACCATGTAATATCAGAGCCATGCATGGGAGAAATTGCACTGTAGAAGCCTTGTGAGAGAAACATACTGGGACCAAACCCTTCTTCCTCCAGTGTCCCTCTAGCACCATCTGCTGACAACACTTAGAAAGGTGCAAGTTGGCAAAGGAAAAATACTTTTAAAGCCTGTCTCCATTATTGCAGCGCAGGCAACAGAGGGTAGATTCGGATTTGCCAAGCAGTCTATTTGACATTGGCACAGTAGACTTATTTAGTGACCCTTTCAACAAATGAGAATTTCTTAGAAGACAGAAATTGTTTTTTATCATTTCTTTTATGCCCAGGAGTAGTGTTTTCTATATAAATGGTAATCAAAAACATCTCAACTAAATTTTATCTCTGTTAACCACTACATTTTTATAAATACAATTTCTGTCTCTGAAATTTTATGTACAAAAATATATCTCATTGCCATCAAAGTTTTACATGAGTGTGCATTAATTTTTCTTAGTATGTATGGAAGCATGTGTACATATATGGGTATATAAAGTTAACATGTGACTAATAAGTCTGACCAATATCTAAATTAATCAAATAAGCTTCCCCAAAGTTAGAAGAAAGCTATTCTAAACTTCACAGAGACAAATGACAAGTCTTGATATCTGCTAAATAGAAATATAAGTTTCTAACCTCCAAAGAAAATTTTATATATTGATTTTCTATTAATTTACTAGTATTTTATACTAGTATTTTATCAATATATGATGCCTGAAATATCAAAATCTTATAGCAAATTAATGATTTTAAAGTCAGTTTTGTTGAAGATTGAATTGTCTCTAGTGACATTAAAAATTGACTACTACTAAAATATTAAAGCATGGCTCCTTGTCAGTTTGTAGGCTTACATAGTGACTGTACAAAACCAGGCCAGGCAAAATAAATACCAGAATTTAGTAAGTCGAACGTTGTGGGTGTGCATGCTAAACTGCTTCAGTTGTACTCAACTCTTTGTGACCCTGTGGACTGTAGCCCATCAGTCTCCTCTCTCCATGGGATTCTCCAGGCAAGAAGACAGGAGTGGGTTGCCATTTCTTGCTCCAGAGGATCTTCCTGACCATGGGACTGAATTCACATCTCCTATGTCTCCTGCATTGGCAGAGGGGTTCTTTACCACTAGTGCCACCTGGAGAAGGACAAATTTATGATATCAATTATGTGTGGAATCTAAAAAGATGATACAAATGAACTTATTAACAAAACAGAAATAACTCACAAACTTGGAAAACAAACTTGGATACCAAAGGGGATAGGTTAGTGGTAGTAGTGTTAGTTACTTGTGTGTGTGTGTGTGTGTGTGTGTGTGTACTTAGTCCAACTCTTTGCTATCCCATGGACTATAGCCTCCAGAACCCTCTGTCCCTGGGATTTTCCAGGTTAGAATACTGGAGTGAGTTGCCATTCCCTTCTCCAGGCGATATTCCCAACCCAGGGATTGAATCTGATTCTTCTACATTGCAGGCAGATTCTTTACAGTTGGGATTGGGGTAAATTAGGAGTTTTCAATTAACGTACACTACCATATGTTAAATATAGATTATCAACAAGAATGTACTAGATAGCACAGGGAACTCTACTCAATATTCTGTAATAACCAATATGGGAAAAGAATCTGAAAAGAATGGATATATATGTGTCTGTGTAATAAAACCACTTTGCTGTACTGAAACTGACACCATTGTAAATCAACAGTACCTCAATATAAGATAAAAAGTAAACTGAAAATTATAACCTAATCATGCTGCTGTTCTCCTGAAAACTTCCAATGTTATCACCCCAGTGACACCCTTCCCCTATGATATGAATAAGATAAATTTATTATATAATAAAGGGTATGAGTCTGATAAACTCTTGATAGTCCTTCTAAACATTTTATTTATTTACCTCCCAATGGATACAACAACAAAAAGTCCTTGGCATACAAGCATGTTATATCAAATGTTTGTAGTGGTGTTCCACAGGCCATACTTTCTGTGATGACTCCAGAGACAGAACAGTGATTCCCTCTGACATTGACCATGAAAGTGATATTAACCATTCATGTTGGTAATAAGAGGGACTATAGCTATGATGGTGGTTAATAACCAATATTATGGACAATACTAATAAGAGGGATTTATTGGTCTTATGGTAATTCATGAAACGTAGCATAAAGAGAAACATCTCTGAAAGGTCTGAGCTAGGTGAGCAGGGGTAGGCTGTGTGAATAGGAATTTGAGGAGTGTGACATATAGACTAAGAAAGACATAGAATGGAGACAGTCTTCATAGACATCAAGTAATCTTTCTTTACAACTATAATGAATAATCTATTTTTTAAGTCCTCAAATTTGGTGAAAGTTATTAAAACATATTCTTTTGTGCAAAATATTTGATCTTCTTTATTATATAAAAATGTTAAAGCCTCTGTTGTAAAACAGTTATGGTTTTCTTTTCTGACTTTTGCTTGTTTGTTTCTAATAATTCTTTTGCCAGGCATTGTTTAATACCTGAGCATCTCTTGTCTGGTAAAATCCTCTACTTGGGTGTTAACGTTATGGCAAGGATTTTATATTCTGGAAAGAATAAGCTCATTATTAACATAAAGTTATAAAGACCCTCATTTGATTTTTGTATCTGGTTCCCTTTAAGGAAATGCAAAACAATGTCTATGCTCAGCGAGTGAAAATTGAGTGAATTAATTGATGTATTAATGGTGTATTAATTTTTCATTTCATTTTCAAACCACTCAACAAAAAGTTTTGTATGTTACACACAGTCTTCATTCCTTGTAAAACTTTAAAAAGTATGCCATTAACTCATTTATTCAGTATGGACCTATATCCAAGTAGCCAAATTTGACAGCAAATTTTGAATGGTGACAGTATCTAGAAATATTTCCCCAAGTTATCAGAATAACAAATATCTAGAAATTCTTCTTAAATATTAAAATTTAGGAACCTAATGATAGCTTACTTAACTTGGATCTCCAACTAAGTGACCTAAAGTAACTACATCCCCCATCAGGTAGTGGTAATATTAGTCAAGAACTGTATTTTAAATGAAACCCACATTTATTATATTTGAAGTTCTGAATCAAAATAGGATATTATTTTCCAGTTTCCACACCATTTTATTCTGCTACCAAAGTCACTGATAACCAGATATTATAAATTTTGAGTTAAGTTTATGCAGAATTCATAATGATTTAACTATAAAATTTTGTGGACTCTATTTACAGGCAGACAGATATATAGATGCAATTTTACGTATTAGAATTTGATAACTAAATTAATAGCTTCACTTGGGTTGAGTGAGAACATGTAAAAGAAATGTTATACTTAAGAAAACACACTTGATTTAAGTATTCTACCAGGGCATTTGCACAGAATATGCTAATTATAAGTATCTCTTATCTGTTCATTAAAGTGAGTCTGTCCAAACTCTTATTTAATGTTTATTTAATAATTTGTTTGTGTTACTTTATGGCCCTAAAGGGAATAATTTCACATTTATGAGTATTCTACATTTCAGAATTTTAACTAATTGAGGATGATAACCTTCTCACCACAATTAACTTCTAATTAACGAAGTTATACCTTATTTGTTCTATTTTCCTCTATTCTTTGTTTCTGGTAATAGATAAACAACGTAAATGAACACTGTTTTTCATGATTTGTTAGCCTGTTTCTGTGCTCTACTTCAAGTAGAGCATGCTGAAATGGGAAACACTTCTATATTTTCTAATGTAATGCTCATAAAAGCATTTACTTCCAAGAATAGCAAACTGAGGCTATTTGTCCAAGATCATGTATTAAATAGGACAACTGTGGGATTTCCATTCTTTGTCTAGTTCCAAAAATCTTTATTTTTAATTCTGTTTTAAAATATTTCTTTATTCCCAATGAACTAAGAGAGCTAAGTCTACATTTTGCAATGTGTAATCTATATTACATAATTAAGATTTATATCACTCAGTATGATACCACTTTGTTTTATAGTCCAATGTATTCAGTGTCTTGAAGACTTTTTATGCATTATTATTAGATAACCAACAAGGACCTACTGTATAGCACAGGGAATGCTGCTCAATAGTCTATAATAATCTAAATAGGAAAAATAATTTGAAAAAGAACAGATACATGTATATGTGCAAATGAATAACTTTATTGTACACCTGAAACACAACCTTGTTAATCAACTATGCTTCAATATAAAATAAAAATTAAAAAAAATAATTATTCTTATTCCCTGGTGACTCAGATGATAAAGAATCTGCCTACAATGCAGGAGATCCAGGTTCTATCCCTGGTTCAGGAAGATCCCCTGGAGAATGAAATGGATACCCACTCCAGTATTCTTCCCTGGAGAATTCCATGGACAGAGGAGCCTTGTTGGGCTACTGTTCATAGTGTCAGACATGACTGAGTGACTAATACTTTCTAATGTACTCTTTGGATACTTTTAGTATTAATAAATAAAGTATAAAGCTTTAGTATTACTAACCAAACTTTATTTATCAAAAATATTTTTATTTCTAATTTAAAATATATCTTGAATTAGCCATAAGTTAAGTATGTGTTTGCAACACAGACTGATTATGGGAAGATCCTGGGAGGTACCTTCTACTGAATTACTAAAAAATTCTTCATAGATTTTCTTGTGATTTGTATTCTTTATAATTGTTTTTATTACACTCATTTGAAACAGAGCAAAAAATCTTTCTTCCTAGATCTGCAATCTCCTTCACTTTAAAAAGAGAACAGGGTTATTCAATTTTAGTATGGATTGCAATGGCTCATTGTGTAGTTATAGAACATATTATACAGCAATCATCTGACCCTTCTTTCAGTAAACCATTGAGACAGTCTCTGTCTTTCTCAGGAGGAGAGGGAATGATTAAGCTGTCATCACCTAGTGTCACTGAAAGGACATGAGTTTCAGTGATATATGACCTGACACTTAAACTCATACCTTGAGATACATTTTTTTCTTTTCCATTTTCTTTTCTTCTTCTCTCTCTCTCTTGATTCCACATATAAGGAATGCTTGTAGCATTTGTCTTTATTTGCCTGGCTTTTTCACTTAGCATGATCCTCTCTGGCTTCATTCATCTTGTTGTAAATGGCAGGATTTCCTTCTTTGTGTGGGGGTGTTAGTTGCTCAGTCGTGTCTGACTCTTTGCAACCCCATGGACTATACCCCACCAGGCTCCTCTGTCCATGGAATTCCCCAGGCAAGAATACTGGAGTGGGCTTTCATGCCCTTCTCCAGGGGATCCTTCCAACCCAGGGATCAAACCCGGGTTTCCTGCATTGCAGGCAGATTCTTTACCATTTGACCTACCCAGGAAGCCCTTCTATTTAAAAGCTGAATGATATTTCATGTGTATCTTTATCTGTATATGAAGGTACACATGGGTATTTATCTCTTATATACATATTGTATATATATGGAATATTATATATATATACATATACATATACATGTATTTATATATATATTTCTTTTTCCATGCATCCATCTATTGACATTTAATTGTTTCCATAGCTTGGCTATTGTGAATAATGCTGCACTGAACATAGGGATACAGAAATTTCTTTGAGATAGTGATTTTGTTACTTTGGATATATATCCAGAAGTGAGACTGCTGGCTTATATGGTAGTTCTGTTTTTAATCTTTGAAGAACTTCTGTACTGTTTTCTATAGTGGATGTACCAGTTTACATTCATGCCAACAGTGAATAAAGGCCCTCTTTTCTTCACAGATTCACCAGTATTGGTTATCTTTCATCTTTTTGACAGTAGCTAGCATAACAGATATGAAGTGATACCAGAAACCACATTGTGTCTTTGATTTGCATTTCAGTGATGATTAGTAATGTTGAGTATGTTTTTATGTATCTGTTGACATTAGTATATCTTCTTTGGAAAAATACCTATTGCACTCATTTGGTCATTTTCATTGGATTATTGGTGCCTCATGACTATGTTAGAGAAATGTTCAACTATTATATAAACTGGAATCTATTTCTATGTTATCTTAAGTTCCAGTGGCCTGCTTGCTACTCTTCCTCCAGCATCACATTGATGTCCATATGATGATGCATTTGTTTTGTATTTCAAATCACCATTGACTAGGTGAATAAAACAAAGCAGGTCTGTAGGGCAAAATTCTGACATGGACCCCACTGAGGCAAAATAAAAGTGTTGACAGGACTATGTTCATTTCTGGAAGCTCTAAGGGAAAATCCTTTTCCTTTCGTTTCCCCGCTTCTAGAAGCTACCTGTATATATATATATATTATTTGTCTCATGGGATTCCTGCCTCTATCTTCCAGCCCATCAATAGCAGGTCAAATCATTTCCTTGCTACTGTCTCTCCGGTTTGCTGCAGTCTGAAAGGTTCTCCACTTTCTTCTCTGCCCTATTTGAAAGATGGTTGTAAGGACCTTGCTTTTAGATTGGATCTACCTAGGTAGTCTAGAATAATCTCTCCATCTCAAGGCCCTTAAGTTTAATAACACCTGCAAAATCCATTTTACTTGTTTATTTTTGCTTTTGTTGACTTTGGTTTTGGTGTCAAATCCCAAAAATCACTGTGAAGAGAGCCATCAAGGAGTTTTTCTTCTAAGAGCTTTATAGTTTCAGGTCTTATGTTCAAGGCTTTAGTCCATTTTGAGTTGATTTTGTTATAGTAAGAGGTCTAGTTTTATTCTTTTTGCATGTGGCAATCCTGTTTCCCAAAAACACAATTTATGGAAGAGACTACCCTTTCCCTGTGGTATACTCTGGCACCTTTGCTGGAAATTAATTGACTATATATGTGTGGATTTATTTCTGGGCTTTCCGTTTTCTTCAATTGATTGATATATCTCTTTTTATGCCAATACCATACTTTGTTGATTATTACAGCTTTATAATATAGACTAAAATTAGAGAGCCTGATGTCTGAAACTTTGCTTTTTTGTTCAAGGTTGCTTTGGATATTCAGGATATTTTGTGGTTTCTTAGGAATTTTTAGGAATTTGTGTAAATCAAGGGCAATATTTAGAATATCAAGGAACATCCAGGGGTAAAAAGGTTTACAGTGAGACTTTTTGAGAAACACTTCGTATTATGCCCTTTTCGGTTTTTCCAAATAACCTTTAACATATTTATAGTTCTGAGAAACAGAATTATAGAAAAAAGTCAGTTTAGTATTTTAGACTTCTCCAGGCATATTGGATCTAGAACAAGTTTTCTTCTGTAATATCTAGTGATATCTCTGAAACTATAAAAAATATTTTCAGACACTAGGAGATACCCATACTAAATCATAATATCAAGTATTTATTAAGCTTAAATATTGCTTATTAGAAGTCAAATTTTGATTAAAAATCAGAATTAAGGTTATACAAAACTAGGATGTATTTACACACATGATTCAATCATAAACCCTACCGAAGGCCTATTAGGAATGAATACTTGTTCTTTTCTTCAGTCATATTAGTGGCAGTAATAGTATCAGTAAGCAAGTTTACCTTTGCTTACTGGCAGCCCAGAGCCCAGGGAGATTTTTGCTTTTCTCTAGTGATGTTGTTGTTCAGTCACCAATTCATTTCTGACACTTGTGAGCCCATGGACTGCAGCATGCCAAGCCTCCCTATCCCTCACTGTTTTCCAGAGTTTGCTCAAGTTCATATCCACTGAATTGGTGATTCCATCCAACCATCTCATCCTCTGTCACCGTCTTCTCTTTCTGCCTTCAGTCTTTCCCAGCATCAGAGTGTCTTCCAGTGAGTAGGCTCTTTGCATCAGATGGCCAAAGTATTGGACTTCAGAATCAGCATCAGTCCTTCCAACGAATATTCAAGACTGATTTCCTTTAGGATTTACTGGTTTGACCTTCTTGCTGTCCAAGTGACTCTCAAGAGTCTTCTCCAACACTGCAGTTTGAAAGCATCAATTCTTTGACACTCTGCCTTCTTTATCCAACTCTTATAGCTGTACATGACTACTGAAAATACCATGGCCTTCACTATACAGACCTTAGTCAGCAAAGTGAGATCTTTGCTTTTTAATACACTCTCTAGGTTTGTCATAGTATTTTTCCAAGAAGCAATCATCTTCTAAATTCATGGCTACAGTCATCATCCTTAGTGATTTTAGAGCCCAAGAGGAGGAAATCTGTCACTGCTTTCACCTTTTCCCCTTCTATTCACCATGAAGTGATGGGAGCAGATGCCATGATCTTAGTTTTGTTTTGTTTTTGATATTGAGTTTTAAGCTGGATTTTTCACTCTCCTCATTCACCTTCATCAAGAGGCTCTTTAGTTCCTCTTTGCTTTGTGCCATTAGAATGGTATCATCCACATATTTGAGGTTGTTGGTATTTCTCCCAGCAATCTTGATTCCAGCTTGTAACTGATCCAGCTTGGCATTTCGCATGATATTCTCTGTGCATGACACTATATAGCCTTGTCATATTCCTTTCTCAATTTTGAACCAGTTAGTTGTTCCATATAAATTTCTATCTGTTGCCTATTAACCCACATACAGGTTTCTAGGAGACAGATAAGATGGTCTGGTATTCCCATCTCTATAAGAACAATTTGTTAAGATCCACACAGTTAAAGGCTTTGGTATAGTCAATAAAACAGAAGTAGATGTTTTTCTTGAATTCCCTTGCTTTCTCTAAGATACAGTAAATGTTGGCAGTTCAATCTGTGGTTCCTGTGCCTTTTCTAAACCCAGCTTGTACATCTGGAAGTACTGCTGAAGCCTAGTTTAAAGGATTTTGAGCATAACCTTACTAGCATAGGAAATGAGTGCAAATATCTGGTAGTTGGAACATTCTTTAGTGCTGCCCTTCTTGAGAACTGGGAGAAAGATTGACCTTTTCCAGTCCTGTAGCCACTGCTGGGCTTTCCAAATTTGGTGACATATTGAGTGCAAATCTTTAATAGCATCATCCTTTTGAATTTTAAATGGGTTGTATGGTAGTTCTGTTTTTAGTTTTTATAAAGAAACCTCTGTACTGTTTTCTATAGTGACAGCATCAGTTCACATTGCCACTACAGGGTACAGTGGTATCCTTTTCTCCACCTCCTCACCAAAATTTGTTGTGTCCTTTTTAATGACAGCCATTCTGAAAAGTGTGAGATCATATCTCATTGCTTTTTTCTTTTAATTGGAGGATAATTGCTTTACAAGATTTCCTTGGTTTCTGCCATACAACAATGTGAATCAGGCATAAGTATACATATACATATGTTCCTTCCTCCCACTCCCCACCCTATCCCACTCCTTTAGGTAGTCATAGAATACTGGGTTGAGCTCCCTGTGATATACAGCCACTTCCCATTAGCTACCTGTTTTATATATGGTAGTTTATGTGTTTCATGCTACTCTCTCAATTAATCTAACCCATCCTTTCCCTACCTTACCCTGATGGTCTGTGGTGCTGAGCATCTTTTCATGTGCCTCTTGACCATCTGCATTTCCCCTTTGGCGGGGCAAAGTTTATTCATTTTTCCTATTTTTTAATTGGGTTGTTAGGTTTTATTGATGCTGAGTTTTATAAACTCATATATATGTCATGGGAAATAGATGGGGAAACAGTGGAAACAGTGTCAGACTTTATTTTGGGGGGCTCCAAAATCAATGCAGATGGTGATTGCAGCCATGAAATTAAAAGACACTTACTCCTTGGAAGGAAAGTTATGACCAACCTAGGTAGCATATTCAAAAGCAGAGACATTACTTTGCCAACAAAGGTCCATCTAGTCAAGGCTATGGTTTTTCCTGTAGTCATGTATGGATGTGAAAGTTGGACTGTGAAGAAAGCTGAGCGCCGAAGAATTGATGCTTTTGAACTGTGGTGTTGGAGAAGACTCTTGAGAGTCCCATGGACTGCAAGGATATCTAACCAGTCCATCCTAAAGGAGATCAGTCCTGGGATTTCTTTGGAAGGAATGATGCTAAAGCTGAAACTCCAGTACTTTGGCTACTTCATGTGAAGAGTTGACTCATTGGAAAAGACTGATGCTGGGAAGGATTGGGGGTAGGAAGAAAAGGGGACGACAGAGAATGAGATGGCTGGGTGGCATCACGAACTCGATGGACATGAGTTTGAGTGAACTCCGGGAATTGGGATGGACAGGGAGGCCTGGTGTGGTGCAATTCATGGGGTTGCAAAGAATCGGACATGACTGAGCGACTGAACTGAACTGAACTGATATATGTTATATATTAATATTTTATTGGTCATATCATTTGCAAATATTTTCTCCCATTCAATACACTGTATTTTCATTTTGTTGATGATTTCCTTTTCTATGCAAAGCTTTTAAGTTTAGTTGGGTAAAACTTGTTTGTGTTTGTTTTTGTTCTCTATGTTTTAGGTGAGAGATCCAAAAATATATTACTGTGCAAACTATTCTTATGTGTTTTCCTCTAGGAGTTTTATACTATCCAATCTTTTTTAGGTCTTTAACTAATTTTGAGTGTATTTGGTATTAGAGAATGTTCTAATTTAATTGTTTTATGTACCTGTCCAGTTTTCACAGTGCCACTTATTAAAGAGACTGTCTTTTCTCCATTTTCTATTCTTTGCTCATTTGTCACAGATTAATTGATCACAGTGCTTTGGTTTATTTCTGGGCTCTCTATGTTGTTCCATAGATTCATGTGTCTGTTTTTGTGCCAGTACCATATTGTTTTGATTATAGTAGCTTTGATGTTTATAGTGTGAAGTCAGGGAGCATGATGCTTCCAGCACTGTTCTTCTTTTTCAAGATTGGTTTGGGTATTTGGAGTCTTTTGTGTTTACATCAGTTCATTTCAGTTCAGTTCAGTCACTCAGTCGTGTCTGACTCTGCAACCCATGAATTGCAGCACGCCAGGCCTCCCTGTCCATCACCAACTCCCAGAGTTCACTCAAACTCATGTCCATAGAGTCGGTGATGCCATCCAGCCATCTCATCCTCTGTCGTCCCCTTCTCCTCCTGCCCCCAATCCCTCCCAGCATCAGAGTTTTTTCCAATGAGTCAACTCTTCGCATGAGGTGGCCAAAGTATGGGAGTTTCAGCATTGGCATCGGTCCTTCCAAAGAAACCCAGGACTGATCTCCTTTAGAATGGACTGGGTGTTTACATACTAATTTTAAAATCAGTTTTTCTAGGTTTCTGAAAAATTCCACTGACATTTTGATAGGGATTGCATCAAATCTATACATTTCCTTGTGTAGTATAGTCATTTATGGGGGAAAAAAAGTAAAAATGTGCCCAGAAAGCAAACATAGGAGGAGCATCCCTCAGCATGATAAAACCATATGTGACAAACCCACAGTTAACATTATACTCAATGGTGAAAAACTGAAAGCATTTCCTCAAAGATCAGAAAGAAGACATGGAGGCCCACTCTCACCACTTTCACTCAACATGGATTTGGAAATTGTAGGCACAACAATCAGAAAAAGAGAAGAAATGAAAGGAATACTAACTGGAAAGGAAAAAGTAAAACTGTCACTATTTGTAGATGACATGATACTGTATACATAAAATGCTGAAAACATCACCAAAAAACCACTCAAATTCATCAATGACTTTGGTAAAGTTTCAGGATACAAATTAATAGGCAGAAATCTGTTGTATTTCTATGTTCTAACAGTGAACTAGTAGAAAGATAAATGAAAGGAAAAAAAACACATTTACCTTTGCATAAAAAAGAATAAAATCCTTGGAGCAAGCCTAGTTAATGAGGTAAAAGATTGAGTACTCAGAAAACTATAAGACACTAAAAAAAGGTAGATGACACAAACAGATAGAAAGATATACTGTGTTCTTGGTTTGGAAGATTCAGTATTGCTAAAAATGACCATACTACCCAAGGAAACCAATACTTTTAAAAGTGTTTTTATAGATATCTGTTTTTGCAGCACTGAGTTGAAAAATATCAATTGTGGTAGAGTAATAGCTTGCTAAAATTGGTTAAGAAAATATTTACCCCAGTTGAATTTCACCCATAAATTTTATATTGCTATTTAAAAAACCAATATTAGTACAAGGTACAAAGCTATTGGCAAAGTGAAGTGAATGTTATCAATATTTTGTTCACACATCTAAAGGTTTGGGTTTTCACTTCATTTCGTACTGCTTCATAGTAGGAAGTTTCTTTAGTGTCCAAGGCAAAGATAAAGTCTTTTTTTGTGTAGCATAAATATTTTAAATGTTTCTGTTTTTATTTTACATTTATTTGCACCTTATATATTGCCATTATTTGGCACTGGAAAAATAGAGCATTGTCTATAGATGATTTTCACATTCTGGCATAAGGACTAACCATTTTATGAGATGGAGAATTGAAGGAATGGGTTGTTTTGGTCATTTAATCAGGCACTATATAAATATCTTTCATGAGCCAACCACTATATTACTTGGATATGGTAATGAATAAAACAGACCCTCAAGAAGAAGGTTGCATCAGAGAAAAATGACATTAAGCAAATAATTTCCAATAACTGAATATATTATTTCAAATATACAAAGAGCTTTAGAGAACTACTTGGATAGAGACAGGTTGGTAAGTACTAATACATCTTTGTATGCCTTCTGGACACTGCATTTCTCTTAAGTAGGCCTGCAATTCCTACTGAGGTCTGTGGGGTCTTAGTGATGAAATGGAGAAAAAAATGGGTAAGAGGGCATGGAAGGACATGTGCAGAATGTTCTGGGACTGAGGTATGATAAAGCATAGCACTTGAGAATGTATTAAATAAAATTGCCCTGTCACTTTGCATAGGAAATATGCAATGAAATTACTTTACTCAATTCAGCTGGCTTGGGTTGAGAATCTACAGAGTATCAGAAACTTTGTAATACACAGACTTGAAGATCCTACCCTACGTAGAACTTGCTTTAATGGAGAGATAAGTTGAAAAGTCACATGATTATAGTATGCTAAAAGGGAAAGGCAGTGCTCGATAACAATTACAGTTGACTGTGAAGAGAAAGAAGAGTGATTGAGAATAATAAAAAATTTATAGAACAGGTGGCTCAAAAGGATAAAATTTAATGCCTGAAGATGAGGTTGAGGGTAAAAGAAAGTGTAATACAAAGGTAGGAATTTGAGAGATAATCTAAACATTTTAAAGACAGATTAATAGTTTTTTCAGGCTTACATTAGAGAGTAAAGAAATTGGGAAAATAAAGTAAGGTGAGATAAAAATAAACAGCAAAAGATAAGCAGACCTGCCTGTAGGAAACATATTCAGGGATAAGTGAAGATGCCTGGAGAAATAGGCTTGGAGCTACATATGCATTTAGTTCAGAAGAAGTGCTTGTTCAGGAAATTCTGCAGGTAATTCTTAGACTGCTGCTTCTCATACTGACTGTACATTAGTTTTAACCACTGCCTTCTGCATTAGAATTGTATGAGATCCTACTGACAAGGCATATTTCAAAGGCTACTTGTCAAACGTAGGAAAACTTTTTTTAATATAAATTTATTTATTTTAATTGGAGGTTGATTACTTTACAATATTGTATTGGTTTTGCCATATATCAACATGAATCCGCCACAGGTATACACGTGTTCTCCATCCTGAACCCCCCTCCCTCCTCACTGAAACATGTATAATATCATATATGAAACGAATTGCCAGTCCAGGTTCAATGCATGATACTGGAAAACTTTTTAAAGTGAGACCATTTCCCTTTCTCCAACCTTTAAATGACTCTGAGACTGACTAAAATTTCAGAATAATTGGATGAAAGGCTGTGATGATTTTCTTTCAGTACATTTCTTAAAATTATCATATGTAGATGTATGCATACATCTATATATGAAAGAAAAAAACAATGGATTATGTGTACATAGCCTTGTACAATTTGGGGAGAGTTTCCGTAATAACTTGTTGTTCCACCTCAGTCTTTGAAATGACTATGTGGTTTTCTATAAAATTTCTGTCCCATTAGTAATTTATTTGCTCCTGCATTCATTAATGTTTACATTTCTTTGTCTAATTTGTATAATTGCAAACAGTGTTGCTGTAGTTATTTTTAAGCACATATCTTTGGAATATGTACTTGTATTTCTGAAATGCAGATAGGTAGAAATTGAACTTTTTGGTCATTAGATGGGTTACTAAACTGTGGTGATTGCATTATATTACCAAAGGGCTTGCTAGGTGGCACAGTTGGTAAAGAATCCACCTGCCAATGCAGGAGATGCAAGCGACACAAGTTTGATCCCTAGGAGAGGAAGATCCTCTGCAGGAGGAAATGGCAACCCACTCCAGTATTCTTGCCTGGGATATTTCATGGACAGAGAAGCCTGGTGGGCCACAGTCCAGGGAGTTGCGGAGTCAGACAGGACTGAGCACAGCACAGCCACATATTACCAAAATGGTCATTATTTTTGTAACTGACACATTATGAACCACATGGCTACTAGGGTCACATAATCCAGTTTCAAAATATAAATAGTGTTTGCTAAAAATAGTTTTTGAAAGAAAAAATGGAAAATATATTTGAATCTTTCATATCATGAATAAACTGAAAACTAACATTAAGGTAACAAGGTAAACAATAGACATTGATACATTGGTGATGATTAAAAATTCAAACAGAATGCATAAATATTATGAATAAATAATAATAGCATGATGGTAACTATGCATTACAGAGCTTGGCATTCTTAAGGGTAACATTCTGAAGGATGCTACTATCAAAGTCCAGCAAGAGTTAATAAAACTATGGTAATATTAAAGTCCTTCCTGTTCAAATAGGATTTGTATCCATTAAAATGTCTGTGTTCATATGTGAAGATAAGAGTCTATACAGATACAAAGTAGCTCTAATTCAGTCTACTTAGTGTTTTTAACCCTTTTACAGAAGTCAGGAATTGGAATTTAACATCAAAGATCCTAGCTGTCCAGAGACTACTCAGGCCAAGTTAATCAATCCAAGTAAAAGATTCCACCTAGTAAGATATAGTCCACCTTTACAATCTCTAAGGTAATAAATGAAGAGAACATAATAGAATTTACAATGGACTAGCAAATTACTTCTTTAAAAAATAACAGGTAAATGGAAAAAAAGCACTTCACTCTATCTGAGATTCTTAAAAATTAACAATTAGCATAATACACAGTTCAGCTAGAAGAGATTGGGCTTGGCAAATTATTTTACTTAAAACACAAATACACACACGTTTTCTAAACATAACCTTATGCCTTGATTTATGTGTAGTAAAGAAAAGAGAACTCTACAGCCCAAACTGGCTCTCTCCATCTTGACTGTATACTGGAAAATATAGATATTATTTCTTTATAATGTATTCTTTGATAATACCCAGACCCCAACTCCTGGATTGAATGCAGTAGTTCCTCTTCTGACCTCATACCATCATTCACTGGTTGCCAGAATAACAGGGATCCAAATGTTACTATGTCTAACTTTTTCTTCAGGCAGCTCCTTAAGTGTGGCATCACAAGGGTTAATTTGACCTCAGGAGCTTCCCACAGCGGTTTTTAAATTCTTCATCTCAGAACTCCTTTTACATTAAAAAAGTAAAAATAAAAACAGTGAGAACCCAAAGACCAAAGAAATTGACAAAGTTTGGCCTACAGGCCAAATCCAGCCCATCTCCTGCTTTTGTGAATAAGTTATTATTTGAATAGAGCTACCCTATTTATTTTTGTGTTGTTTATGGTTATTTTCTCTCTGTAGTGGCAGAGTTGAGTAATGTGACAGATGCCATATGGCCTGCTGAGTGTAAACTATTTACTGTCTTGTCCTTTTCAGAAAATGCTTGCTAGCCTCTGTTTTAAGTGGATGATAACTAGTGATTTTTAACCATATGAAAAATTAAGCTTCAAAAATTTTAAAATTGAGAAATATATAAGCAAACTTTTCATTAGCCACCAGAGCTAAAAGATATGCAGCCTTTGGGAAACTGCTGTGCATTCATGGGAAAATGAGAATGAAAAAGGCAAATAACATCTTAGTATTATCATGAAAGTAGTTTTAACCTCCTATGAGACCCTGGATGTATATAAGGAATGTGAGAGATCCTTAGACCATATTTGAAAGCTGCTGGAATGGTATATGGCAAAAATAGTAGCTACTCAATATTGCATGGATAAATAAGCAATAGCAACAAAAGAGAGTAAATATTTCCATAGTTTCTTAAAATTTATAGAGAACTTTTATGGCAAAAGTATATTAAAAAAAAGGGGGGTTTAATATAGGAGATGTTAAAGCATGTTTGCAAGCTGAGGAGAAAGAGGGCCATTCAGCCTGACTATAATTAAAGATGTATATTGTTTAGACAGAAAAGAGTCAGACACGACTAGAGACTGAACTGAACTGAATAACAGACAGAAAGAATTAATTTAAAATAGGCCTAATGAAGGAACTTAAATGACTTAGTTGAATTTTTATATGGTGCAGAAAGTGGTATAATATAATCCTACAGTGAAAACAAAGAATATGATATAATAATGTAATATGTGGGGGAATAGATGAGAAATCTTAGGCAGAGCAAAGAAAAATCATCTTCAAAAGAAAATCTTCAAAGGAGGGTTGCTTGAGGAAATTTTACAATGGACGACAGACTAGACGGCCTTCAAAAAATTTAAAGAAGATTGTTCTCAGTGTCAGAGTCTTTCATAACTTACCCTATATCTGTACCCTTCAGGTACATTAAAAAAAAACACTTTTTCTTTGACCTTCTTTTAAAATAAGTTAAAAACAAAAAATTTCAAGTAGAAATTTAAATTTATTTTCGGTGGTCAGAAATGGCCAAAGTTTCAACACCTGTTTTGTAATCTGAAAGGAAGTTAAGAGTTACTCCTGATATCTGGTACACCAATATGCCATGACTTTGCCTATACGTGCTCTATTCTGTGAAAGTAGTGTGGCTTGGACTGGGTATCTAGTTAGCCTCATCACCGTTTTCGCTGCACTCAAACGTGCTTTCCATTATAAATGAATAGCAATCCAGCTGTTGTGGTTTTACAATGTGTGATATATGTTTGAGTCACGTAAATTATTAGAATCTTTATTCAAGTTGTTTATGGGAAATGGTTTCTTTTCTGTGTATTGCTTATCTATACACTTTATTCCTAGGAATGATATCTAAATTCTGCACAGTATTCAGCCATTCTAGTGAGAGAATGTTTAAAAGAAAAATAAAGATCAGCAATTTTGAGCCTAAGCTCATCTAGAAACAATTTGTTCTATTATGTTATTGAAAACAAACATAAATGAATGTCAGTAAGCTATGGTGTTTTACCTCCTTCAGTATTATATTTACATTATTTGCACAGCAGGATGAGAAAGTAATCCCTGTGGAGATATTAAAGAAATCATTTATTTTTCTGTTAGACACACGAATGTGTTACAGTGTGTTTTACCATAAACAATAGCTTTTAATTGGGAGACATGAAAATTGAATATCACTACCATGTGTGACATGTGAATTATGATGTGGTATTTATAAATATTTTAGTAGTTACCATTTACCAGATGGAAGTACTGCATGTTTTTGTAAATCTGAAATATCTTTTTTATGATAATAGTCCACATTTGAGGTAATTTCTTCTGTCCTTGAAATATGGATGCAGGTTCTCTGTACTGTATGTAGTATTCTAAGCTTTTAGCAAATCAAACAATCCTAAACATGAATATACGTCAAGATGAATGTTAACAATTCATTTGACTAATGAATGTTAAATTGAAATGTTTTCTCCCCATATGTGCTATAATTTGAAATGAAAGGGCTGAACAAATTCCCCAGGTGCATTTTTGCTCATCACACATAACCTTGGGAAAATAACTCCAAAGATGATAATTCAACATGGAGGGAATCACATTAAAGTCCACATTCTATTAGACATAAAGCATTATTCCAAAACATTAAAATTGTTTTTGCCTATTTTCAGGTGGTAAATTAATGTCATTCTCCTTTACTGGTATTTTGTAATTGGAAGAAGTGTCTGCTAGAGATTTCAGTTTCTGCGAAAGAACCTTTCCCTCCTCTATTTTTCTTTCTCTTTATTGGTTCTTTTTCTCTACCCTCAGACTTCTGCTTCTTCTGTTATCACCCTTTAAAGTACTGTGGACGTTTTTTAAATCCACATAGACTAGGCTTGCCTGGAAAATCCCATGGACGGAGGAGCCTGGTAGGCTATAGTCCCTGGGGTCACAAAGAGTCAGACACCACTGAGAGACTTCACTTTCACTTCTCTTTTATGCATTGGAGAAGGAAATGGCAACCTACTCCAGTATTCTTGCTTGGAGAATCCCAGGGATAGAGGAGCATGGTGGGCTGCCGTCTATGGGGTCGTAGAGAGTCGGACATGACTGAAGAAGCGACTTTGCAGTAGCAGCAGACTAGGCTTGGTATGAGGTCTGTAATTACCAGTACCAGCAATAGAAATGAAACATTGTATTGTCACTCTTTCCTACTGATTGACTGGATGGTCTATCTTGGCTGGCACCCTGAATTTCAGTTGGTGTGTCTAGGAAGGCTATAGGAGAAGGCAATGACATCCCACTCTAGTACTCTTGCCTGGAAAATCCCATGGACAGAGGAGCCTAGTAGGCTACAGTCCATGGGGTTGCTAAGAGTCGGGGACTGAGCTACTTCACTTTTACTTTTCACTTTCATGCATTGGAAAAGGAAATGGCAACCCACTCCAGTGTTCTTGCCTGGAGAATCCCAGGGACAGGGGAGCCTGGTTGGCTGCTGTCTGTGGGGTTGCACAGAGTCGGACACGACTTAAGTGACTTAGCAGCAGCAGCAGGAACGCTATGGCAGTAAGATTGTGGGCTTTTAAAAGCAAGCATGTCTAATATTAGCATTTTCTGATGTGTGCTTGAAGAGTTGCTTTTCGATGCTTTCAATAATTTTAATGAGCTATCTTAGCTTGATTTACAAATTTGGCAAACTTAACTTGTGTTGTTATGTTTAGGCTTTGGTTCTTATTTCATAATGTGTGCTTTGAGAGTCCTTGATGCTGTGGCAGAATAAAGAAATGTCATCTTTCACCTCCTACAGTATCCACAAACAAAACAGAAAAGGAGATAAAGTAGAATTAGAAATGACTTTTGGGGTATCAAACAAGATTAAAAGGCTTCAAGTCTCCTAGGATAGAATATTGATTTTAGGAAGGTATGCACACATACACACAGACCACAAACACACAACCCTGAAACCAAATAACATTTTTTTTTTAACAGGATTATGGTTTAATTTGAGAATCAAGAAAGTAGTCTCCTAGCATTTGGATCCATTTGAAGCTCTACATGTGACTTTTCCATTTTAAAATGTCCCAGGGAAACATATATCTTTGAGTAATGTGATGGAATTTAAGTGCTATGAACACTCGCAAAAGAAGCTAAATTAAAGGCACAAAATTTAAAAGGATATATTATTTCATACATAAATTGCTGGCATCCACTTTATAAATGGGAATTAGATTTGTAGTCTGTAAAGATCCTTAGGAAGCTGTGATTTACATTTTTCTCTTGGTTGTTACAGTTTAATATTTCTCCTAATGCATGAAATGTGTTCATGCCACTTTTTGAGAGTCTAAAATGAAAATGTTACAAATACGAATACATTAAAGAAAATGTTACAGACAGGAATACAGCCATGACATAATCAGGTAGCTCAGCAACTTTGCTAGACTGCAATAGTGGGGAGCTTAAGGTATTTATAACTAATAGCTTCTCTCCCTTTTCTAGGTGGCCGTTTGCCTAAACTAGAAAGATGTAGGGAATAGAGTATACATATTCAGTTACTATTAGGTTCTGTTATTCTTGGCATTAGTCTGAAGGAGCTCTATCTGGAGGAAGGCTAAGAATGCTGCATAGGGTCAGGAAGGTATAATTATTATAACGATTTAAAATCAGGACACCTGGATTTTATTTATTTATTTATTTCAAGCCTATCTTTGAGTTTATTTGGATTTTCATCACTTTTTTAAACTTTACAGTATTGTATTGGTTTTGCCATTCCTCAACATGAATCCGCCACAGGTATACTCATGTTCCCCATCCTGAACCCCCCTCCCACCTCCTGCCCCATCCCTCTGGGCCATCCCAGTGCACCAGCCCCAAGCATCCCATATCATGCATCAAACCTGGACTGGCAGTTCATTTCACATATGATATTATACATGTTTCAGTGCCATTCTCCCAAATCATCCCACCCTCTCCCTCTCCCACAGAGTCCATAAGACTGTTCTATATATCTGTGTCTCTTTTGCTGTCTCACATACAGGGTTATCGTTATCATCTTTTTAAGTTCCATATATATGTGTTAGTATACTGTATTGGTGTCTTTCTTTCTGGCTTACTTCACTCTGTATAATAGGCTCCAGTTTCATCCACCTCATTAGAACTGATTCAAATGTATTCTTTTTAATGGCTGAATAATAATCCATTGTGTATATGTACCACAGCTTTCTTATCCATTCATCTGCTGATGGACATCTAGGTTGCTTCCATGTCTTGGCTATTATAAACAGTGCTGTGATGAACATTAGGGTACACATGTCTCTTTCAATTCTGGTTTAATATGTGTGTATGCTCAGCAGTATGACAAACCCACAGCAAACATTATCCTCAGTGGTGAAAAACTGAAGCATTTCTCCTAAAGTCAGGAACAAAACAAGGGTGCCCACTCTCACCAGTGTTACTCAACATAGTTTTGGAAGTTTTGGACACAGCAATCAGAGCAGAAAAAGAAATAAAAGGAATCCAAATTGGAAATGAAGAAGTGAAACTCTCACTGTTTGCAGATGACATGATCCTTCACATAGAAAACGCTAAAGACTCCACCAGAAAATTACTAGAGCTAATCAATGAATATAGTAAAGTTGCAGGATTTAAAATCAACACACAGAAATCCCTTGCATTCGTATACACTAATAATGAGAAAATAGAAAGAGAAATTAAGGAAACAATTCTATTCACCATTGCAACGAAAAGAATAAAATACTCAGGGATATATCTACCTAAAGAAACAAAAGACCTATATATAGAAAACTATAAAGCACTGGTGAAAGAAACCAAAAAGGACACTAATAGATTGAAAAATATACTGTGCTCATGGATTGGAAGACTCAATATAGTGAAAACGAGTATACTACCCAAAGCAGTCTATAGATTCAATGCAATCCCTATCAAGCTACCAGCGGTATTTTTCACAGAGCTAGAACAAATAATTTCACAGTTTGTATGGAAATACAAAAAAACCTCGAATAGCCAAAGCAATCTTGAGAAAGAAGAATGGAACTGGAGAAATCAACCTGCCTGACTTCAGGCTCTACTACAAAGCCACAATCATCAAGACAGTATGGTAATGGCACAAGGACAGAAATATAGATCAATGAAACAAAATAGAAATCCCAGAGATAAATCCACGCACCTACTGGACACCTTATCTTTGACAAAGGAGGCAAGAATAGATTTTATTTCACTTTAATCCTGAATAAACTCAATGATCTTTTACAAATTATTGCTTTTGTGGCATCAATCTGTTTCTGCCTGTGACAATAATTAATTCCTGATCTATATTGATACAAATTATTTCCTGAAAAATACAGTATTTTCAAATTTTACTATGCAAATAATAGTCTATATGGTTACAAATAATTTAGATTCCCAGCTGCTGTTTCAGAGATACTAATTCAGTAAGTCTTGGGTAGTTTCCAGGAATTTGACCTTATTTGTACCTCATGGCAGGTGTATGCATGCCACATGTGATACACACGGTGGGGCACATTTTTGTGCTACCCTAAGGGGGTTGACTAAGTCCTCACTTATTCCCAGATTTCAGCTGGAACAGTCTTTATGAAAGCCAGTGATACTAATTCTTCCTAAAAGTACGAGAGACAAAAATGTTACTTAGAGAGAAACTATTTTGATATGTTCAATTCTTTTTCTTAAGGGGTTGTATGCGCTAAGAGCCTTCAGCGAGCAACTCCTTTGAGTTATGTCATCTCTTATTTCATTCTACAAAGCAAAATAATTGATATGAAAACCATATGCAACCTCATAAATAGTATCTCTTCTAATGAAAATTAAGGAAGTAGTTTAAATAGATGTTTGAAAAATCTGCTGCTCCTACTGTATCATTCCTATATTTGAAAAACAATTAAAGTGATATTTTTGTTTCTCTTTGCTTCTCTAACTGAGTAATATACATGGGTTACTTTTATTCATTATAGGTCCTCAAAATTTTTTCTTCATAACCAATCCAAATAGGAAACAAAACTGAAGCTTCAATACAACTGGTTTCCCAACTCAGCCTGATTTTCCAAAGTCTGTTCTTATATAATCAAGTAGAGTATGGATGCTTTATATGGGGTTGACATATGGTCAGCTTGTAATCTTCTTAGCAATTCCTCTCCTCATTTATCTGGGCTCTACTTAATAACTGCTTTTCCCACATAATGGAATGAGTTAATTGCAAAATTCTGCTCCACTAGAATTGCCAGGTAAATTTTGCTGAGTTAAAGCCAACTGAAATTTTCCCATCAGAAATATACTCACCTGTATTTTAAAATGTATAAACTGTGTCTTTTAAAATAGTGTCAAATATATATTTTTTCAACAAGCATCATGTATTTTTCAGAAATAATGAGATATCTGATGACCTGTGTTATCTTGCTACAGCTATAATCTCACACATGCAGAGAGGATAGGAGCTCATTTGGTGAGCTATATAGGTTTTTCAGTTTGTATCTGATATTATTAGATTGTTTTATTTTCAGATCACAGGACTAATCACAATATACTCTACATTTAGGATGAGTATTAGTTTATAAGCACTTAAGTATGTAAAAACTATGTTTATCTCCAAAAAAAGAGTAGCATTCCAGATGCATCATTTTCCTGTATAAATAGGTGCAGTTTTGTAAATAAGCTGCATTTGGATGCCTGAGTCCCTAAGATTTTCTCTATGGCAGTATAGGTCAAGTGAAACCAGAAGTTAGCCCACAGGGAAACATTTGTAGTTCTCACTTCATTTTTGTACTTTATCAGTTACATAATATGGTACTCAAACAAACACATACACACACACATATATATATAGCTTAAAATTTTTCCTTTAGCAACTTTGACAGCTATGAGTTTTCCTCTTGAGAAAATGCATAAGAATGTCATCTTTAATTTTGTTTTCCTTTTATCTTCTTTTCTTTATACAAGCTAAGGACTGTGAAGAAAAAAGTCAAAGTGCAAATAGGCAGGGCTGCAGTAATATGAATAAAGCTCCTTAGTTGGCACTAATGAAATGCTTCTGGAGAAGCAATTGCTATGTTTGTAAATTTACAGAAACTCCTAAGGAAAACCTAGGAGTCCTCTCACTAAATATGCTTGCATTGTTAAGAAGGCTGGATCACGTTATGCTTGTATACTCATTATAATGATGAAGCCCAGACTTTTTCTAGGGATTATTAATAACAGGCTTTAGCAGGTTGACCCTACTGGACAAATGGTCTTACCCTGCTTGCCCGCAAGTTATTTGTTTTACTTAGAAGGGCTGATTGTACTTGTGACCATAAAAGATTTGAGGCATAGTGATCACAAAAAAGAAGGTGGTACACCTGCAATTCTTATGGTTGAATAAAAGGGTCCAAAAAACCCAGGAAGTAGCTTTTTACATAATATAGAAGTTACTTGGATCATTCATATGAACAATTGGTATTTGCTGGATGCTGATCTCAAATATCTTAATTGTATATGAGGAAACTCCCTATGCTTAATAAGGAAAACTCTATGTACTCATATTGGTCATAATTTAGAAATGTTGGTAAAATTTGGGAAGACAACATAATAAAATATCATTAAATTGCAAGTCCTACTCAGCTATCTAGGTCAAATTACACATCATCTTGTAGGTAACAAACATGCAGGTAGGTGTGAGAAGTATTAACTTCTGTGCTGTGCTAGAGAAGCATCTAGAAGCAGTTGTGATTTGTGGATAAAGGGCAAACTGAAGACAAGGCCAAGAGTCAAAAAACTACTTTTGAGAGCTAATATCATGTGTAAGGCCAGTGAGAAATCTAGTAGAGGGAGACATCTAGGGCATGTGTTTAGGAAAGGTGAAGGTCTAGATAAGAAATCCAAATCTGAAGAGATTATAAGCAAGTCAAGACTATGCCATCAGATAAAGCAAAGCTTCATAAAGCCAACCATCAACAGCACAGGTCCAGTTACAGATTCTTCTTGGCTGGCAGTTACATAGGTTAGAGAAGTGGTTCTCAAACTTGTTTGAATTAGGGATCCTTTGCACTTCAAAAATTTGCAAGGGTCCCACAAAGCTATTGTCTGCATGAGTTATATCTGTTGACATCTTCTTTCTTAAGAAGATACTGCTTTATACTTTTAAAGTCTATTTTATGTTTACCTAATTGGAAGAGTCTGCATTCAACTGGTTTTAGTATATTGTTTATGTTGAAATATTTGAGGAAAATCTAGCTTCACACAGATATATAATCAGAAAAAAGGAGTATTTCAGTAGCTTTTCCAGATACTTGTGGATATTTTTCTTTGATTCTACTCTGTACTCAACAAATGGGAATTTCTCAAATGCTAGTTGTAATGTGGAATCTTGAAATATATCAATGAACTTTTTGCTCTTTCAAGTTAAAATCTGTAGGTCTAGTGTTCCCTTTGAATACGTACTTACCCATTAATTATTTTATAAAATGTACTTGTTATTTGGAAAATACTGGCTCACTGAGTTATACAGATTTCCCAAACATTGATATATTTCATTATATAATATTAAAACATAATGTTTATTAATATCACCATTGATTTCATCCATAGGCCATTAAAGTATTGGCACCCTGTCAAGTTTAGCATAGCAAAAGTTTTTCAAAGTTCTAATTTTGCTTCAAAATTCTGAGTTTTATGTAAGTTAACAAGTGACATGATTTGTTTTCCTTGAAGGGACAAATTTATGTCATTTGATTTTGAGAAAATGTATGTCAGATACTGAAATCTGATTACCTTTTTTTTTTTTTTTTGGTCAGTCATTCTTCTAAGTAAACATGATGTGTGATGAAAACACAAGCTAGTTCAGCTTATATCTTAAACCATAACACAGGTGCTTTATGCAGACTATTTTGCCATATAAAATATTAAGAAGGTCCCAAAGAATTAAGACAAATACAAATAGCATTTGTATTATTTTACTGCTTCATAGTGGCTCAGATAGTAAAGATCTGCTTGTAATGCAGGAGGCTCAATCCCAGGGTTGGGAAGATCCCCTGGAGAAGGAAATGAAAACCCACTCCAGTATTCTTGCCTGAGAAATTCCATGTACAGAGGAGTCTGGTGGGCTACAGTCTTTGGGATTACAGAGAGTTGGACACGACTGAGCGACTCACACACACACACTGCTTTATCAAGATATATTTAAGGGAAACTGGATTTTTTACCTTTGTTTGCTAGTTCATTCATTTACCCTATGTACCTATCTATCTGTGTCTATCAATTTACTCATTAACAGTGAGTTTGTAGCTATTTTCCACTAACTAGTACAGTATAAAGTCACTGAGTTAATTAAGTCTAGGGCACCAACAGTTTTATCCACCACTGCTTTAACAGCATCACTGAAAATGTCTATGCAATGAAAAGGAAAATAATATCTTTGATAATATTATGAGATGTTTTGAGATGTTTTTCAGTGACTCCCTAAAAAAGTCTTGGGGACTTCCAAGAATTTCATACCGCACTTAGATAACTGCTAGTTTAGAGGCAGTTTGATTGCTTTTTAAAAATGTCATGTCTTGAACTTCTTTTTATTTTCTGAACTTTTTTTTCCATTTTGTTTTTCTTCTGCATTGTCCTTTAGAGAAAAAAAAAAAAACAGCAGCCCTGCAATAATTTTCTGTCTTTTCTTCCCTACTTAACTGAGATGTGGCATATGGCAAATGTTAAGCTTTTCAATCATTCAACAAATATTTATTAAGGGTTTATTCTGTCCTGAGCATTCTGTTAGAAACTAGACAAACCCCTTTTATAAACATGACATGAGGGCAGAAGTTACTTTTATTTTCTCCACCAATTTTGGACGTGTAGGCAAAGTTTGGTAAACACATTGCGCAGTTGGCTCTGTACTCACCGCCTTTCTTCCCTGTTTTGTCTCTCCATCACCTCTGTATAATGCCAATCAGCAATGAATATCAGGTTCACACTTGGCAGTAGCCACCAAAGGAGGCTTTTGATTGTAGATTTTATTTTTCTTTAAAGCTAATCCTTTGGACAATATTTTCCATTTTATGGGGCCCTCTGAACTTAGATCCATTCTTCCACCTAAAACTCCCATTTCTACTTCTCAACTCCAGAACTGTTAGTATTCTTTACTGCCTTTTTGGTGCTAGAGAAATCTGTCTCTTCTAAGAGTGTTAAATCCATACCTTTTTAATATCTAGTTAAAATTACTGACTGC
Source organism: Redunca redunca (assembly GCA_006410935.1). NCBI lineage: Eukaryota > Metazoa > Chordata > Mammalia > Artiodactyla > Bovidae > Redunca > Redunca redunca. The sequence continues at coordinate 637,496 of SJYQ01000181.1, read as the reverse complement.
AAGGCCATCACTTTTACCAACTTACCCTTCATTCCCTGGGTAGGTTGTGGGGATTGCCTCTAGTGTTCTTTTCTTACAGTTTAATTTTTCTTTAGAACTTATATTTGGGTGTACATCCGGCCTCTACTCTGGTTTATATTAGTATCATCTTGAATTTCTATGCTCCTATATTTTTCTAACTGCCCACATCCCATTCTCTATCCTATTTATTCATAATTCTTCCACTTGGATAGATGAAGTGACATGAATTCTGTGTTTATCCTTCTGGCTCAGGTTCATCTCTAGTTTAAAATATTTTACTCAGCTAGCCACACAAAAATACCTGAAGTAAAAAATAACTAAATTTATTTTGTGCCTTGCATGTATGTAATCATCCCAATAAGTCAAGATATAGCACTATTACCAGTGCTGTTTAAAGAGGAAGAAACTGAGTCATAGAACGGTTTCCTGTGTTCACAACAATGAGGCCTAAGTCCCAAGCAGATACTTTGTCTCAGTGCCAGCACTCCATAGTACACAATATTACTTCCCACCCATCTGAGGGACTCTCCATGTTTCAACATTAAAATGTCTGGACACCACTTTTCCATTTTCTCTCATTAGTATCTTTTCTATTACCTACCAACCCATGGCCATTTTAAGGAATAAAATATTTTACTGAATATATGTGAACTATTACTATGTGTCTCTGAACTAAGATTTTAGCCACTCTCAGCATCTCAAATAGACAACCACTTCTTTTCCTAGTGATGCCATTGCTGCTACTTCCCCTGGAGCCTAGCCTAAATTTTAACTGAAGCATCAGGTAGACACAACTGGGTCAAATTCTGCAAAATCTCAACCTCCAGCCGTTCTGCTCCTGGCATTTCTCCATGGATCTGTCATTCACATAGGCTTGTAGAATGGCAGATCTCTGCCACCCAACTCCTGGGTCAGTCCCCCATGCCCCATTTCAAGAGCTGCTGTTTGAGTTCGGCCACATCTTCCTGCCCTTCTGTACCTTTTCCTTTCCTTGCTAATCTTCCTAAGCTGCATTTGTAACTTTAAATAATACAAAGGCATTACTTTGAAATATTTAAATGCCTGTTTTCATGAACATAAAGTAATGTCTTATACTTCAGATCTCTGTAATTTTAAATATAACTATGTTCTTCTCAATATTGCTATATTGATAAGTTTATTCATATGAACTTTATAAGATAACACCCCATCTCATGATTTCCCACAGAATAATTGTTTTAAAAAATAGAATTGAATGGAATGATCTGTTGTATGAAAGAGGATAACCAAACAGTGAAATAAAGAACTATTTTCTATTTTGAAATTACAATACTCTAATATTCATGTATAAAAATCATCTAGCAATTTCTACCTACTTAACACTATTACAGTGTTATCTATAGAGTATAGATACTCATCTATTCCCTTTAGTTGTCTTAAAATATCAGTCTCTACTTTCACCCATTTCTGCTTCTGTTTCCCACTTCTGAAGCTCTTTGATAAAGTTTCTTTATCATCAATGTAATGACCTTTCCTCTGCCTTCATCCTGACTAATCTTTCCTTGGTCACAGATGTCATCAGCTGCTCCTTCCTTGAACCTCCCTTCCCTGAATTTCTGCACCACTTCCCCTTATTGCTTCTCACAGGAAACCTTTTGCTGCAAACCCATGGAGGTTGTCTGAAGAGTCATGCTCTTTTATACCTCTTTAACTCTGCACATTCTCTTCCTTTTGCTCAGAACTTTCAGTCTCTCATTTTATGCCTGGTGAATTCTTACATTTCTTAAAGTTTTATCTTCATTGTTAATTCTTTTGTGAACCTCACTTGTGCCTTTCCATCATGAAGGCATTCTCCCATTAGGGAGAATCAATCATTCTGTCCAGCTGTAAATAGTTTGTACTTTATTATGTCAGTATTTACATTCTATTAATGTGTAGGTGCTCAGTCTCTGGTACCAGCACGAGAACTCCTTAGAAGAAGGGACAAATCCTTTTATATAGCACAGACTTTAGAATCGCACAGATCATGGCTCAAAACTTATTTGTTCAATTTTAGCTGAGTGATTTTGGAGAAGCTACTTAAGTTCATGAACTTTCAGGTTCCTAAACAGTAAAATCATTCTCACAGAAGTACTATAAGAATTAAAAGATTTAATGTATATTTGAAGTGTCAAAGCAAACTATCAAGGAATGTCAAATTAGTGAATCATTCAGTTCAGTTCAGTCACTGTAGGAAAACTCTGATTAACATGGCTATGGACACAATAAACACTTGATAAATTCCTGCTGAATAACTAGATAGATAAATGAATGAATAAGAGCTATTGCATTTGTGTAAAAATTATTTACCTTCATAATCTTCACTTACGTCTCCAATTTCAGTTCAGCTCAGTTTGGTAGCTCAGTCATGTCCAACTCTTTGTGACCCCATGAACCGCAGCATGCCAGGCTTCCCTGTCCATCACCAACTCCTGGAGTCCACCCAAATCCATGTCCGTTGAGTCGATGATACCATACAACCATCTCATCCTCTGTCGTCCCCGTCTTCTGCCCTCAATCTTTCCTAGCATCAGGGTCTTTTCAAATGAGTCAGCCCTTTGCATCAGGTGGCCAAAGTATTGGAGCTTCAGCTTCAACATCAGTCCTTCCAATGAACACCCAGGACTGATCTCCTTTAGGATGGACTGGTTGGATCTCCATGCAGTCCAAGGGACTCTCAAGAGTCTTCTCCAACACCACGGTTCAAAACCATCAATTAAAGGAATTTTAAATTCTTCCTTTCACTCTGTTAAAATATTTGCTTATCATTTATTCATTTCTGTTCTTATTTTCTTCATGGTTTCTTGATGTCATTTTTCTATGAAATAAACTACATGATATGACACCCCCTCCCCTTTTTAAAAGCAGAGACTGACCTGGTACATCAGTTCAGTTCAGTTCAGTTCAGTCACTCAGTCGTGTCCGACTCTTTGTGACCCCATGAATCACATCATGCCAGGTCTCCCTGTCCATCAGCATCTCCCGGAGTTCACCCAAACTCATGTCCATCAAGTCAGTGATGCCATCCAGCCATCTCATCCTCTGTCGTCCCCTTCTCCTCCTGCCCCCAATCTCTCCCAGCATCAGAGTCTTTTCCAATGAGTCAACTCTTTGCATGAGGTGGCCAAAGTATTGGAGTTTCAGCTTTAGCATCAGTCCTTCCAAAGAAATCCCAGGGCTGATCTCCTTCAGAATGGACTGATTAGATCTCTTTGAAGTCCAAGGGACTCTCAAGAGTCTTCTCCAACACCACAGTTCAAAAGCATCAATTCTTTGGTGCTCAGCCTTCTTCACAGTCCAACTTTATATCTATACATGACCACTGGAAAAACCATAGGCCCTACTTATATATTTCATCTGTAGCATGGTATTGAATCAGTTAAAATTAAGGTTGAGTGCCTATAATTCCCACCCCTCCCACACAAATAAAATATAAACAGTGACTTAAATGACACATAAGACTATAAATGAGCAGATCTGAAGTCATGTGATGGCTCAGTGGTGTCAGGGGTCAAGATTCTTTTTTTTTCTTTTGTTGTGATGTGACTTCACCTCATGGTGTGAGATCTGTTGGAGCTCTAGACATCAAATCTTCATGCCAGCCACTAAAGAATATGGAGGAGCAAGAAGGGTTTGCTTGCCTTTTAAAGTCACATACAATACTTACCTGGAAGTTGCACACATATTTCAGTGAATGGGGGGCAAGGATTATTATTATGGTCATACCTAACCACAAGAAAAGGTTTAGGATGTTGACTTTATGTTGAGCGATCATAACTGAAACATGCAGGGAAACAAATGCAAGGGTAGAAAACTAGTAGTACTGTCACCATTTAAATAGCAAAATAATTTCATTATCATGGTGCATTTCCCAGGTGCAGCATACTGTCCCACAAGGACAGTTAACCCAATGGAGGAACTATCACTACTTTTTTATATTTATAACAGACTGTATAACTGTCTCCTTCTTTTCTCTGAACGTATTCATACAGAAGTTAGTATTATGGTAAAATAACACTAAGGGCAGAGACATCTGCAGAGAGAGCCATCAAAATTTTTTCTTGTTTATGCCTAAGAACCATGGAGTGATATTCTTATTCCTCAACAAAAACAACTAATTTAATGATAAATGTTTAGAGCACTTTAATTTCTGGTGAGAAGTTTTGTGTGAGTGTGTGTGTGTGTGTGTGTGTGTNGTGTGTGTGTGTGTGTGATAAGATAAAATACTTTTTATCAACTTAGAATCTAAGTAAACAAAATGATATAGAATTCAGATACATAAAATGAAATATATCTTTAAAAGCTAATCTCAAAAGAGCAAATATTCATTAAAAAAAAGAAGTGAAAATAGGCTTCTAACATGTTCTTTGCAGACACAACTGAGAGACTGAGCATGCACACATGCAAATTATTTCCTAAGTGTATGAGTTTTGAAAAGTAATACCAACAATACAATAAATGGGAAAAAACAACTAAAGCCAAATATTGAAACATTGTACTTCATGGAGTATCTTCCTATTTGATGGTTTGTATGGCATAAAAAACTGAATTTTTGGCTTAGTACTTACTTGGAATACCATTATGAAAAAGCAAATTCGTGTGNATGGCATAAAAAACTGAATTTTTGGCTTAGTACCTACTTGGAATACCATTATGAAAAAGCAAATTTGTGTGTGTGTGTGTATGCTACATCTGGCTTAAAAGATAAAAATTCAAATATAAATTATGCTGATCAAACTAGTTTCATTCAGTGAAAGTTCTGGCATGTCTATTATTTCCACTTTTAAGCCATTCTTTATAAGAAGCCATTTTGAAACTATAACAATACAGAATTAACTATAAGAATTTTATATGTCCTAAATCTAGCATTGTAAAACTACTTCTTGTAGCTACTTAGTGACAGAATGAAAAATGAATTTCCTCTTCATGGTAGTGAAAGTTGACTGCCTTAATGAGCTATGCCTTACTTGTCAATTAGGTTTTTTTCCTCTGTATGTCTCTTTACAGATAAAACAGTTTCTTGAAACCACAGTTACAGAGAAGAGAAAGAAATATATGGTCCCTATCTTTGCCTTCAAGGAGAAAAGTCCTGCCTGTACATCCGATTTTAAAATATTGATTGTTCAAAGTTACTGTTTAATTATTAAAATTATAAGTATTTATGTATGCCTATAACTATATATTATATGCTAGTATGTTCATTCATTTTTCTTGACCATGGTTTCTATGGTCCTTTTTACTTTGTGAATTATCATGTGATATGTTTTACTAAATTCTAGAAAATATAAAATGATTATTTTTATCCATTATATATTGGCAGTCTACATTTTTAACATATCTTTGTTTCATGATGGTTCAAACTTATTCCATTTGAAATACATTTAAATATCACTAGAGAAAACCTTAAATCAAAGTGATACTTTAAAATTATTACTGGAAAAAAGTAGAGGAGTCTTTTTTCAAGTTTCCTCCACTTATCTATAGCTGGTAACCTATACCTCCATTCCTACGTTGTATGTTTCTTTTGATGGCTTTAGATCCTCAGAGAGTTCTAGTCTCAGAACTAAGCAATAGATTTGATTCTCTCTTCTTCCTTGCTTTTTTCATCAAATATCTAACTGTAATATTTTTCTATGTCATATTGTCATTCCTGCCCTTCTCATGCTCTGAATTCTTTATCTTCTATTTCATATTAGGCCATTTTTTCCCCCACAACCCCTGCCTTTCTTCCCTTCTTTGACCACTGTGTTTGATTCTTCAGTCCTTAATAAGCAGTAAATCCAAAGTTAAATGCTTTGCTGAGAGTGTGAAGTGTAAATAACTATGTGTCTGAGGCCATAGCTTTAATGATAAATGCACTTTATGGGAGAATTATAGGGAGAAAAATAAAGTAAAGCTGTGTGTGTTACTCTTGCACTTTTGAATACCATTTCTTTCTAGAAGGATTAGTTCTGAGGTCTCTAGTTAGTAAAGTCAATCAATAACAATGAGACTACTAATTTACTTAAATAATTTGTACCATTGAATTGCAATGAAGGTTTTTCTAGTGGAGTTTAAAGGATGTCCTCATTAATAAGCAGATGTTTTCCTCCCATAAATGTCTTTAAGACGAAGTGGAGAACTTATCTAAAAATACTAACTTTTCTTCTTCAATATTTTATAGAGTATGGAGCCAGGTTTATGTATGGAAATTATTAACTTCTTGTATTATTTTATTTTAAATAATTAACCCAAAGTTCCAAAATGCATCTCCTTCCTTCTTTCTAGTCATCCCCTAGAACTAAAAATTACAACCTGGGTTTCAATTCTTAGGACTGCATTTCCAGGTTCACTTTATAAAAATATAAACAATTCTTGGAGACAGCTACACACAAATAAAATTGACACATTAACTGGGTATTATATAATCTTTGCATGTGTGGGTGCTCAGTTGCTCAGTTCTGTCCTAGTCTACAACCCTGTGGACTGTAGTCCATCATGGAATTTCCCAGGCAAGAATACTGGAATGGGTTTTCATTTCCTCCTCCAGGGGATCTTTCCGTGTCTCTTGTATCTACTGCGTTGGCAGGCAGATCCTTTACCACCCCTCCACCTGGGAAGGAAACAAATAGTTTCATGAGAAACAGTTCTGAGTATTTAAAATAAGCATTTCTGGAGATAGCAGACACATACCTGCCTAGACCAGGATTTCTCAAGCTTGATTCCATTGACATTTTTGCCCAGAAAATTATTTCTTGTGGGATCTCCTCTCTGCATTATCACATCTGTAGTGGCATCCCTAGATTCTCCCCACGAGATGCCAGTAGCACCTTGCAATCCATGACTACCAAAACGTGTCCTACCTTGGGATATAGGCAAAATTTGCCCTGTTGAGAATGACTGGCAAATAACCAATGGAGTAATAATCATATCAAATACTTTATAAATAACAACTCACTTAGTTCCTGGACAAACCAAAGAGGTGACTCTATTTGCTGAGCTAGGATCTAGGTAAGGTTTTTAAAAATTGTAGGTTTACAGACCTAACAAGTGGCAGAAACCAGAAGTCAACCTGAAAATTTACACTTAGTGGCTATGCAGGTTGAATGGAAGGGTAGAAAGCAACAAATAAACGTGCCCACCTAACAACCATGCCTTCACCAGCACTGGTCAGTTTTCTCCTCCTTACTGTGAATTTTTAGTATACATTGCTTATTCAAGTTATTTGTCCATAGAATTTTAAAGGTGATTTAACTTTATTTCCTACTTTGTGCTCAGAGCTTGGATTATGGTTGTTAGATTATGATTTGTGAAAGTGCTTGGAAGCCAGAAAAAAGGCAGAGTTTTACTGTTACAATGATAGATTTGATGGCATTTCCAAGTAAACATTGCCTATAAAGAGAGTAAGAGTGTGAAAAACCTGGGAGATCAACTATAAACTGTCAGCATTTTTTTCACCTTTACTTCCAAAATTTATCTATAAAGTCATAACTTAAAAAAAAATTCAGTTAAGGACTAAAGAGTGTAAAAGTGATTAGTCCAATAACCCATTCATTTATTCATTTATTCTGTCAACATGTATGAAATCTTCATGAGGGTAGATTTTGTCTCAATTTCTGTTTTGATGGCTATTTTCTTGAAACATACCTGGAAGATGGTTGACAATATTAAATATTTATCACATGGAAAATAATAGCAATGAATACAATTTTTCTTATATTTAATATATGTATCAGAAAATGATCCAAGTACAATGACTTCTTTAAAAAGCTGTTAGCCTAAGAAGGTGTTTGAGACAAAGAGTAGATGAGGAATGCATGCACATATAACAAATAATATATGTGTTGTTTATAGTTAGGGTTTATGAGAGTACCAAGCATTTTAAGTCCTATTAAATAAATCTTACTTATAACTTCTACCAATTTCAAGCCCAAAATAGTCTAAAATATGACCCTACCCAATTTTAATTGAGCAGGATTTATCATTAGTGTCCACAGATGTATTGGTTTTCTGTTTCTGGTAAGAAATTATCACACATTTAGCAGCTTAAAATAATACCCATACATTGATATTAGCTTGCATTTCTGTAGGTCAGAACTTAGAGAGTAATTGCACTACCTAACTCATTTGTGTTGCTGTCAGAATTTAGTTCTTTGTGATTATAGAACTGAAGTCTCTGCTTGCTGGCTGGCTGTCTCCTGGAAGCCATCCAGCTCTTAGAAGCCATCCACAGTGTTTGGTTCCTGGCTCCCTTCATTTTGAAGCAAGCAGTAAGGTGTCAAATCCTCTCATCCATCCAAGCTCAGACTTCTTTTGCTACCAGCTAGGAAAAAAGAAAAGCTTTCTGCTTTTAACTTGGTGACGTTATGACATCAGGCCCATCCAGGTAACCTCCTTGTTTTAAAGCCAGCTCTGCCATATGCATAACTTAAGCTCAGGAGTCACATCTTTAATAATAAAGTCCCATGGATTATGTAAGGAATATGTGGGGGAAGGGAATTGGGGGGGACATTTTGGGATTCTATCAAACAACCTTCCTTTTTTATGTTTGTTTCTCATATCATGCTTGTTGGCCGCTAGACTAAGTTAGTTAGTGTTGTTATATTACCTAATATACCCTTGATTTTAATAATCACCATCTTTATTGCTATTTTTTTTTTACATTTTCTGCTCTACTTTTTAAGTATGGTAATGGCTTACTTTTTTAATCAAGGCCTGGGCTGACTTCATAGCACTGCATGTTGACCATATTCCTGGAACCTAATCCTTTCCTGATGACACAAAATAGGTGCTCAATAAATGTGAGTTGAAGGAGGAAATGAAAGCAAACACTAAGAAAATGATATTATATTAAATGATATTGTCTTCCAATCAGCCTACACTGATCCTTATTCTCATTCAAGTGTCAGATCAGATGTTACATTCCAGTTCATTGCTGCATTGCAGGTGACCTCCCCTATGACCTCCTCTATCAGTAAACTATTTACTTCCCATCTTATCATTTTCTGTAAATATCTTTTTTTTTTTACATTTTGTTTACCTGTTTATTGTTTATTATCCCATTAGAACAAAAGATCCCAGTATGTGGTTATTTTTCATTCATCACTGTATCTTTAGGTCTAAACTCGTACCTGGTTCATAAAGTGAAGTGAAAGTTGCTCAGTCGTGTCTGACTCTTTGTGACCCCATGGACTATGCAGGTCATGGAATTCTCCAGGCCAGAATACTGAAGTGGGTAACCTTTCCCTTCTCCAGGGGATCTTCCCAACCCAGGGATCAAACCCGGTCTCCTGCATCGTAGGCAGATTCTTTACCAGCTGAGCCACAAGGGAAGCCCACCTGGTTCATAAGTGAAAGTGAAACTGTTAGTTGCTCAGTTGTGTCCCACTCTTTGTGACCCTATGGACTGTAGCCCGCCAGGCTTCTCTGTCCATGGACTTCTCCAGGAAGAATACTGGAATAGGTTGCCATTCCTTTCTCCGTGGGATCTTCCCCACCCAGGAATTGAACCAGGTCTCTGGCATTGCAGGCAGATTCCTTATCATCTGAGGCACCAGGGAAGCCCACCTGGTTCATAGTGGGTGCTGAATAAATAGTTGAAGAATAGATTCTGGCCCAGCTGAACTGTCCTACAGGAATTGCATATAATTTCTCATAGCCCAAACGGTAACTTGAACATTTAAAACTCAAAGTGCATTGAAGAAGTTTTCCAACACTTTTTGAGAAGTTTTTTTAATCTTAGGCAAACTACAATCTATAGTTTTCACTTCAGTTACACAGTACATTTACCTTTTGCACTTTCAGTTCAGTTCAGTTTAGTCGCTCAGCTGTGTCTGACTCTCTGCGACCCCATGAATTACGGCACGCCAGGCCTCCCTGTCCATCACCAACTCCTGGAGTTCACTCAGACTCACGTCCATCGTGTCCGTGATGCCATCCAGCCATCTCATCCTCTTGTCGTCCCCTTCTCCTCCTGCCCCTAATCCCTCCCAGCATCAGAATCTTTTCCAATGAGTCAACTCTTCGCATGAGGTGGCCAAAGTATTGGAGTTTCAGCTTTAGCATCAGTCCTTCCAAAGAATACCCAGGGTTGATCTCCTTTAGAATGGACTGGTTGGATCTCCTTGCAGTCCAAGGAACTCTCAAGAGTCTTCTCTGACACCACTGTTCAAAACCGTCAATTCTTCGGCACTCAGCTTTCTTCACAGTCCAACTCTCACATCCATACATGACCACAGGAAAAACCATAGCCTTGACTAGATGGACCTTTGTTGGCAAAGTAGTCTCTGCTTTTTAATATGCTGTCTAGTTTGGTCATAACTTTTCTTCCAAGGAGTAAGCGTCTTTTAATTTCATGGCTGCAATCACCATCTGCAGTGATTTTGGAGCCCAAAAAAATAAAGTCTGACACTGTTTCCACTGTTTCCCCATCTATTTCCCATGAAGTGATGGGACCAGTTGCCATGATCTTCGTTTTCTGAATGTTGAGCTTTAAGCCAACTTTTTCACTCTCCTCTTTCACTTTCATCAAGAGGCTTTTTAG
>SJYQ01000181.1:616299-626911 GCA_006410935.1 Redunca redunca | reverse complement strand
TTTAGTTCCTCTTCACTTTCTGCCATAAGGGTGGTATCATCTGCATATCTGAGGTTATTGATATTTCTCCTGGCAATCTTGATTCCAGCTTGTGCTTCTTCCAGCCCAGCATTGCTCATGATGTACTCTGCATATAAGTTAAATAAGCAGGGTGACAATATACAGCCTTGACGTCCTCCTTTTCCTATTTGGAACCAGTCTGTAGTTCCATGTCCAGTTTTAACTGTTGCTTCCTGACCTGCATATAGGTTTCTCAAGAGAGGTCAGGTGATCTGCTATTCCCATCTCTTTCAGAATTTTCCACAGTTTTTTGTGATCCACACAGTCAAAGGCTTTGGCATAGTCAATAAAGCAGAAATAGATATTTTTCTGGCACTTTGTCACCCCTCAAATCAGGAATGTCTTATGCAAGTTAACTTACCAATTCATGGTGACTATGGGTAAAAATTAATTGGAGACTTAAAAAATTTGTTCCAATAAAATCTATCCTCAAAAATGGAAGAAGCTAATACAGTTATACCAAGAATTTCATATAATCAAAATACAAATTTATGGGACTTCCCTGGTGGCACAGTTGATAAAAATTCACCTGCCAATGCAAGGGAGACAAGTTCAATGTCTGGTCTAGGAAGATCCCACATGCCTTGGAGCAGCTAAGCCTAAGTGCCACAGCTATTTAGCCTGTGTTCTGCAGCTACTGAAGCCTGCGTGCCCTAGAGCCTGGACTCCACAACAAGAGAAGCCACTACAATGAGAAGTCTGTGCAACACAATGAACAGCAACCCCCAGTTACCACAACTACAGAAAGCCACCTCAAAGCGATAAACACCCAGGACAGCCAAAAATAAAAGCAAAAAAAAAAATGATTTTTAAATGCTAATTTATGATGTAAATTTACTTCATCTGAACATACTTCAATGTAAACTGCATTCATTTGGAGATAATAATTTTTCACAAAGTTCATTGGTCCTTGTGTTTGGCCTCTAATATTTGTTTGTGTTTTGTTTTTAAACTTAGATTAGTCATCATCTTTTTTTGTTATCTTTGTGTTGTGCTAGAAATACAAGTAAGAAGAATATGACATGTATCACTACTTGAAAAGTATTTTGAGCTTTCCAGAGCTTCCTGTGCCATCACCAATTACAACTCCAAGGATGTTCTCCTGTTTCCATCATCCAATAGAAAGTGACAGTTTCTGGTACTTTGCAGCTTGATAAAGTATCTCCTAGAAAATATCTTAATCAGGTGCAGGTTCATTTTTATAAGCTATATGTCTTGATGTAATTATAGGTATCCTAAAATGTAATTATTTACATAGGAACAGCAAATAAATAAATCCTTGATTCATTTTCTTTTAAATCCTGAAAGTTCAGTGCCCTTAATACTGCTTTGGTAGAAAAATCATTGACAGCTGCAGACTACTGCTGCTTGAGACAGATTGATAAATGCACAACAACTTAAAAAAAAATCTCCATTCATTATTTACCAGTAATTATCTTCTACTGGCTCTTCTGTCAACACTTACCCATTTAGTCTATCAAATTAACTGATTAATGCTAAATAATTTTCTAAGGCTTTTGCTTAAAATAGTAATTCTTAGATACTATCATGGAAACATATGTTATTCAGAATCTTGGAGCTTTCCTGTCTTATGAAAAATGGCTAAATTTTTGTTTATCTTTTGATTTAGGCCTTTGTTTTCTTCTGTCATATACACTTCTAGATCTTTCCTTCATCCTCTTCATTTGCCCAATGTGAGATGATTTTTAAACTCCACTGTCTCAAGAATGATCTTGTATGGTCCTCTTTGTGCCTCTTCTCTATACTGTTTTACCTTCTATGATAGTTCTTATGAAGTTTTAGAATAATCACTTCCTAACATGTCTAATACAGCCTATCCTTCTCCTCATAAGTTTATAAGTTCTGACACTAGAATGACCACACTAGACTTCAAAAAGTAATAAAGAAAAATTGGTCAACTAAGATTAAATCACAACAGTCTTCTCTTCTAATATCCAGATAGCTTTTAACCCTTATTCTGAATTCCATATTAGCCTTTAACCAATACAGTAAGCATATTTTAGAGAGGCTCTCTCTATAGGAATATATAGTGGATGTCTTCACTTTCACCATTGTAACTATGCTATGAAAAATATATGTCTTCATTTTATGGCTCTGACATATGTTTCAAAGTGTAGGTGGTGGAAATATAATGTTTAAGAGCATTATGTTTCTAATGGTTTTGCTATTGCAAAGTCACCATGGAAGGAAGACTTTTGAAGCTGGCCAATGTAGTACGGTACCTGAGGTCACTGCACTCCGGATGCTATATAGTAAAAGTATAAAATGTAAGTCGCTCAGTTGTGTCCAACTCTTTGTGACCCCATGACTGTAGCTCACCAGGCTCCTCTGTCCATGGGATTCTCCAGCAAAAATACTGGAGTGGGTTGCCATTCCCTTCTCCAGAGGATCTTCCTGACCCAGGGATCAAACCCTTGTCTCCCTCATTGCAGGTATATTCTTTTCCATCTGAGCCACCAGGGAAACCCCTGTATAATATAATAAAGATCTGTGAATACAATTATGGTAGAAATGACCCATCTTCTCTCAATTTCACAAGCTTAGCACAAAGTCTGAGTATTTCAGTTTAAATGATCAAAGAATGTACATAAGATGGTTGGTACTGAGACTAGAAAATACATTTTTTCTAAATGGAGACTATTGAGATGAGCCTCGAGATGTTTCTGATTAATGAGACACATATTGTTGACCAGCTGCATAACAATTCTATTCACAAATTATCAAATTGAAAATTAAAATATGTGACCATCAGGCATAGCTGCCATTCGATATAAATCTAGGTTGACTCTGAGCCCAGCAAAAGATCAACATGAAGATCTTTTTTAAGTCCAGTGAAAGAAATTTAGGTTGTTGACCAAAACTTCTTGGTAACTTCCCATGGGAAAAGACGTTTTTTTGGAGGACAGTGTCGAAAACCTTGGCATATGCTGACACTTTGTTACAGTCTTTTCAATAGCAGAATCATTTCCAGGCCACCAGACACAGTGAATAATTCCTGAATGTGCTACATGTGGTGTGGCCAAGATGACAGTACTGCCATCTGGAATAATAAAAAAATTTCCTGAAAACAGACATCTTTTATGGACAGATAACTCATGCAGATCATGTGTCAAGGGCTTGATTTCTTCAGACATTTCCCTGCTGGACTGCAGTCACAAGCAGAAGTACATTTATAGCAACAGAACATTACAGATAAGAACTAACATACATCACACTCCATTGCCTATTTATATTTACTGGTATTAGGAAGGGTACAGCATCCACTGGTATTTAGAAAGAGGTATTGACTTTTTCCATTAACTATGAAGAAATAACATTGTTTTTTAACATGGAAAAAGAGAAAGTTCACCAATGATTGAGACAACACAGACTACAAAGAAGACAATGGTAATAATCTGGAGAAACTAGGAAATATTACCTCACACTGTGTCACCAAACATGAATACAGCATTTAGTTCAACACAAATCCTGGATTAATTTCCCTTACCAATAGCATTATTTTATTGTCTCATAACTATTTGACCTCTCTTCCTGGAACTAAGTTTATTTTATATCCTCCAATTTTTCTTTCATATTTTCTTTACCAATTAATTCATTATTTAGTGGTTTTTCAAGCATTTCACTAAATTAACATGGTTTCTTTATATTCAATTATTATAAATGCTAAAAGATCAAAATATATATGATATCTGATTGCTTAAATCAGGAGTGAGATACATGGTGCTCTAACAGGTTGGAATAGTTCTTATCATTCCTGAACTTATTTCCATAGCACCCTTAGAGCTCCAAGTGGCCATCTTCAAGAACTTCTGCCTTTGCTGTAATGATATTTATTGAGTCACTTCTGTTTCTCTAGTGTGAAAGAAATCTTGCTATAAAATTTAATTCATTAACTGATGTTCAGAGACAGTATCTAACATGGATGTTTTGAAACTAGGCTATTGAAATAATAGAATTTAAAGTTTGTTTCCTATTTATAATCAATTAAAATTAAACAAAAATTGGATGAAAGAAAATGTACAGAAGGCTACATGAAGAGAAAATATGAAATTTAATGATATTCTATATGTTGCCATCAAGTATCTTTGGTTGTACCTTGTCCAGTTTATAAATATATGTGTGAAATCTTGCCTTTAGACCTACATGTCTGAACCTTACTGTCATACTCCCTTTCGCAAGTTGGTTTGTAGTGCTGTGTCTAGATTAAATATATTGTGACTCTGTTAGTACACAGTTTCATTCTTTGGCCTTACTTGATGTACCAGAAAAAAAAAATAGGATGTTCTGTGTTTTTCTGTGTTTTTCTGGCTGATAGAAACTTACCTTGAGAGCATTTATTTGCTGAATACTCAACCTACTATCCCTCTTCCCACTGGTAAAGTTCTCACTGTTAATGAGGAATTTGATCTAAATAAAGGACTTCCCTGGTGGCTCAGAGGTTAAAGTGTCTGCCTGGAATGCAGGAGACCAGGGTTCGATCCCTGGGTCAGGAAGATCCCCTGGAGAAGGAAATGGCAACCCACTCTAATACTCTTGCCTGGAGATCCCATGGAGGGAGGAGCCTGGTAGGCTGCAGTCTATGGGGTCCATGGGGTCGCAAAGAGTCGGACATGACTGAGCCACTTCACTTTCACTTTCAAAGTTATGAAAGGCCTCCCTGTCCATCACCAACTCCCGGAATTCATTCCAACTCATGTGCATCGAGTCGGTGATGCCATCCAGCCATCTCATCCTCTTGTCGTCCCCTTCTCCTCATGCCCCCAATCCTTCCCAGCATCAGAGTCTTTTCCAATGAGTCAACTCTTCGCATGAGGTGGCCAAAGTACTGGAGTTTCAGCTTTAGCATCATTCCTTCCAATAAACACCCAGGACTGATCTCCTTTAGGATGGACTGGTTGGATCTCCTTGCAGTCCAAGGGACTCTCAAGAGTCTTCTCCAACACCACAGTTCAAAAGCATCACTTCTTCGGCGCTCAGCTTTCTTCACAGTCCAACTCTCACATCCATACATGACCACAGGAAAAACCATAGCCTTGACTAGACGGACCTTTGTTGGCAAAGTAATGTCTCTGCTTTTGAATATGCTGTCTGCTGCTGTTACTGCTGCTGCTAAGTTGTTTCAGTCGTGTCCGACTCTGTGAGACTCCATAGACAGCAGCCCACCAGGCTCCTGCGTCCCTGGGATTCTCCAGGAAAGAACACTGGAGTGGGTTGCCATTTTCTTCTCCAATGCATTTAAGTGAAAAGTGAAAGTGAAGTCGCTCAGTCATGTCCAACTCTTAGCGACCCCATAGACGGCAGCCTACCAGGCTCTTCTGCCCATGGGATTTTCCAGGCAAGAGTACTGGAGTGGGTTGCCATTGCCTTCTCCGAATATGCTATCTAGGTTGGTCATAACTTTCCTTCCAAGGAGTGTCTTTTAATTTCATGGCTGCAATCACCATCTGCAGTGATTCTGGAGCCTCCAAAAATAAAGTCTGACACTGTTTCCCCATCTATTTCCCCATGAAGTGATGGGACCAGATGCCATGATCTTAGTTTTCTGAATGTTGAGCTTCAAGCCAACTTTTTTACTCTCCTCTTTCACTTTCATCAAGAGGCTTTTTAGTTCCTCTTCACTTTCTCCTATAATGGTAAATTGATTTAAAATGATAGTAAATGTAAGTTGTTATTCTTCCATAGAATCAAAGACTATATATGCTTGAAGGACCCTCTTGGTGCTGAGGAGGTTGGGGATGGGGTAGTGAAATATCCTGAGGAAGCACTGGCAGAGCTTCAGTGGCGTTTTAGAGTCCATCATTGCTTGAGCAGTGGCGGTGCATTGGTAAAGAATCCGCCTGCCAAGGCAGGAGACATGCAAGTTCAATCCCTCCAGTTCCCCCTACAGGAGGAAATGGCATCCCACTCCGGTATTCTTGCCTGGAAAATTCCATGCACAGAGGAGCCTGGCAGGCACAGTTCATTGTGTCTCAAAGAATCGGACACAATAGAGGGCAAGTGCACATTCGCATGCGCACACTCACAGACAGACATCACTTGAGCTGCTCATACAGACATGGATAGCCTTACTTTTTGTCTGACACATTCTTATCCATAAAACTATTTCTTTTTCTTCTACCATTTCCATATCACTTCCTATAAATTTTAGATATTTTTATATTGCATTTAGTTTATCTGTTTACATATAAGCCTCTCCCCTTCTATTGGAATCTTATCTATCTGAAGGTGTGAATTTAGTTGTATGTTTTTATTGCCTTGCCTAGGAAATAAGTGCCCAAAATGTTTCAGTAGACTAAGTACTTGGTTTTTTTATAAAGGCAATTTTAAGAACAAAAATTGATTCTTAAAGTAAAATTTAGGAATTCCTGATATCTTCTCTGACAGCCACTTCACATACTGTTTTGCATGTTACTGTACCATATCAACATATAGAGATTCTTTTTTAAAAAAGCTGTAATTAATGGCTTACTCAATTAACCTTTGATGTACGTTGTATTACCATGAGTTCCCTCAGTGTTCCTATAGATATTTCTTGATACCATAGTGAAATGCAAATAGCCTCTGTTGAAACATATACATTACTATATTTAAAATATATAGCTAGTGGGGAGTTGCTATATAACACAGAGAGCCCAACTCCATGCTCTGTGACAACCTAGAGGGGTAGGTTAGAGGGGTGGGAGCAAGGCTCAAGAAGGAGATATATGTATACTTATGGCTGATTCACATTGTGTACATCAGAAAACAGCACACCATTGGAAAGCAGTTATCCTACAATTAAAAATAAGTTAAAAAATAAAAATTTAATATTATATTTCTTTAAATAGGAAAAGCAGCAAGGGTAGTTAAAAATCTGATTAATGAGAGGTTGAAGTTTGAGCTCAAATGGTCTAGCCCACTGTGTCTTATAGTCCTTCAGAATAATAATCTTCCTGAATGGTAGTAGAACAGTTTGTCAAGGCAAATTTAGCCCTAGTACTCCTGTCAGTCAAAAATGGGAATCATGAAAATATATTTGAGTAAGTGATCTGGAACTCCTGAAGTGGAAAGAACTTTAATTGAATTGTTTTTGAATCCTATGTCTTTAGAGAAGGATAGTAGTTAATATATTGGTAAAATGCTATCAGTAAAATGGGTTCTTAATGCTTTATGACTGAATAGAACTTCCAAAATCCCCATGGTCAAGAATCTGGGATTTCTATCTTACTCCGTTTGTTATCTTTTGGTTTGCTGAAATTCCATGTGTACAAAACTAACTAGATGTCTTGCTAAATATGCAAGAAGTACTCAAAAATGTTTAGAATAATTTTCATATAAAATTGACAAGCCATAATGTTAATCATAGAATGATCTACAGGATAAGGAAATCATGGCCCCAAATATAGTGATTCTCAAAGTTTAATAATGTACATCAGATTCCTGGACTTTATTCTCACGTTGGTTGAGAAGACTGATTGGAAGTTGGGACAGATCATTTTGATTTAGTTAGTAGGAAGATGATATTTGAAGGTATATTTTAAACGTGCAGAATGCAGTTCAACTATTTCTTTGTTTAATATAATTCTGCTACTCCATAAATTGTGAATATAATACACTTACAATCTATTAGTTCCACTCAGTTCAGTTTAGTTCAGTTGCTGAATCATGTCCAACTCTGTGTAACCCCATGGACTGCAGCACACCAGGCTTCCCTGTCCATCACCAACTCCCGGAGCTTGCTCAAACTCATGTCTGTGGAGTAGGAGATGCCATCCAACCATCTCATTCTCTGTTTTCCCCTTCTCCTCCTTTCTTCAATCTTTCCCAGCATCAGGGTCTTTGGGTGGCCAAAGTATTGGAGTTTCAGCTTCAGCATCAGTCCTGCTAAAGAATATTCAGGACTGATTTCCTTTAGGATTGACTGGTTTGATCAGGATGATAGGTATGTAGTTTTCTGTGGCCTCTGAAGAAAAGAAATCACTTTTAACTTTTATGTAAGTGTGAGAGCAATATGTGTAGGTTTTCTTTTCATCCTCTCTCTCTCTTTTTCTGTAGAGGAAAATTTTTTATCTGACAGATCAAAAACATTAGATTACATCCTAGTTACACTAATTACAGCTTACTGGTGACACTCATTAGCAGAGTAATCCTAGTGCCTAATTTATAGCAATGTCGTGAATGATTAATTCAAGATGAATTTGATCATTGAGTGTAGTAATGATATGGGTTGGTGTTCATGATAGAACCTTTTGGCAGCCATTAAACATTAGGTTGTACCTAAAACAATTTAAATATTTTGGGTTAAAAAGCCTCAGCAGATTGTGATTTAAGCAAATGCTAAGTAAGCTATTTGAAGTTCTCTATCAGAAATGACCAAAGAAACTAAAAGTCTGAGGGCTCCTGTATGCCTTCAGTCTGAAAAGGAGAGAGATCTAGCCCATCTTTGTGTCCCTCTCATCCAAAACATGAAAGGTCTACAATGTTTATTTTTAAATGAATACATGGAAAAATGAATAAATGATAATTGATCTGCCTTAACTTACAAGTTTCAATATTATCTCACCCTGATAATTTGTGATTTTCTCAACCGAACTCTAGCCATATCAGTCACCTTTCCATTCCATGGATATGCCAAGTTCCTTCTCACCTTTTATATGTCTAATTTTCACTCCCCAGATACTATGAATATGGTTGGTTTTCATCATTAATTCTCTCCTATTTAGAAAGACACCCTAAGTTTAATAATCATCTGAAATGTGCATGAATTATATATTGACTGTATATTGTATATTTATAGTTTGTATATATTGAACATATGCTATACACACACACACACACACACACACACACACACACACACTCACTTCCTCTTCCACTCATGCCCAAGGTCCTTGAGAGTGGGAAACTTCTGTTATACTTACTCTGTATGTAGAACAGGGCTTGACTTATGTATGTTGGTGCTTTATAAAAATGTAGTGAAAAACTAAATGATCCCAAAATGTTTCATAAATTCTTTCTTGAGTGCTTCTTACAGAAGATTAAACATTATAATTTGAGTTAGATATAGATTTATTTTAGTTTATTGCTATTAATAAGGAAGAAAGTTAGCAGGAAGAGTTCAAAAAAGAATTAACTGAGGGCATTCCCTTATAAAATAATACTTTATTTTTAATAGAGAGGAAATAAATGAAGTCTTTTAATGCTTCAAAATTGTAGTATGTACTTGTGATGGAAGAGAAAATGACAGCACCATCAAGGAAAGAAGAAGGTAATCTGCAGTAGATTTTGCAGTTTATTACAGGAAGCCTAAACGTATGTCTTGAAAGGTGTACATATGGATTTGTGCTGTTTATCAGTTTGAACTGTGACAGAAAATAAAATAAAATCATAGGAGAAACTTCTGATAACATCAGCCGCAATTAATCCTTAGTGTCTTTTGACAATTTAGAAATACTAAATAAACAATCCTTTTAAACATTTATCACTCTTGCAGTATTAGGTGAATAGATAATATTTAGATAGGAAAAAATCAAAATAAACATCATTCTGCCTGGAGTTTTGATGTTTGACTTCTCATTCTGTATTAATCATTAATTTGTTACTTAACCTTCAGACATCAGGTGTTGTTTTTTTTTTTTAACGTGTAATATAAAAGCCTAGGCTTAGATGACCTCTACTATGACAAAATCATATGGTTCTATTAAATATAGTTGGGTTCATTGATTAAATATTATTTCCGTTAGTTTTCAGAAGTTTCAAAACCATGTTTTAGTATTTAATTTATGCCAATGGTATTCTTGTGCTTAATTTTTCACTTAATTTTTGTAAGTGTGGAGTACTGACCACCAGTGAATTAGAGGAGCAAGCTTTATATAACCTGTAAGAGGCCAGTGATCTAGAGAATTTAATTATTTATACTCTCCTTTAGATAGTGGCAGATGTGAATGTTTTTATTTTGGTTTTTTAATTTAACTCTCCAATGAAATAATTTTAAGAATCCAGACTCCACTGGTTTATATAAACAATGCAATAAAATATGCAAAAAGTGGTTTTGGTTTCATTTTGTAAAATACACAGGGAGAATAATATTGTCTAACATTTTCTATGAAATAAAAGGTTTGCCTAGTTGAAATTCAGAATGCATTTGACTACCTTGAGGGACTCTTTTTGTTTTGGTTTTCTCTGTTGTTTGGGGGAGAGAAGATATGTACTATTAAGTAAAAATTTGTAGTGGGATTTGTGTGTCAAAAGAAAAATACTCTCCAAGAAATCCATGGTCAATGGGGTTTTGCTCTGTGTGTGTGTGTGTGTGAATGTTAAATTTTGCATTTTGTTTCTTAAGAAAACAAGATTCTGAAAATGGATCTCAAAGGAATTTTCATTTGCATTAACTTATTTTTCAATGGAGAAATTACATATGATCGCTTACCATAATTATATTCAATAATTTATTATGATGAAATGAAAATATATGTGAAATTCTGATATTGCTTACTCTTTATTAATATTAATTATTAATATTTAAACAAGAATATATTAAAAGGAAAAATAA
>SJYQ01000181.1:597569-611569 GCA_006410935.1 Redunca redunca | reverse complement strand
GAATGGACTGGTTGGATCTCCTTGCAGTCCAAGGGACTCTCAAGAGTCTTCTCCAACACCACAGTTCAAAAGCATCAATTCTTTGGCGCTCAGCCTTCTTCACAGTCCAACTCTCACATCCATACATGACCACAGGAAAAAACCAAAGCCTTGACTAGACGGACCTCAACATCACTCATTATCAGAGATATGTAAATCAAAACCACAATGAGGTACCATTTCACACCAGTCAGAATGGCTTCGATCCAAAAGTCTACAAGCAATAAATGCTGGAAAGGGTGTGGAGAAAAAGGAACCCTCATACACTGTTGGTGGGAATGCAAACTAGTACAGCCACTATGGAGAACAGTGTGGAAATTCCTTAAAAAACTGGAAATAGAACAGCCTTATGACCCAGCAATCCCACTGCTGGGCATATACACTGAGGAAACCAGAAATGAAAGAGACAAGTGTGCCCCAATGTTCATCACAGCACTGTTTATAATAGCCAGGACGTGGAAGCAACCTAGATGTCCATCAGCAGATGAATGGATAAGACAGCTGTGGTACACATACACAATGGAGTATTACCCAGCCATTAAAAAGAATACATGTGAATAACATCTAAGGAGTTGGATGAAACTGGAGCCGACTATACAGAGTGAAATAAGCCAGAAAGAAAAACACCAATATAGTATACTAATGCATATATATGGAATTTAGAAAGATGGTAATGATAACCCTGTATGCAAGACAGCAAAAGAGACACAGATGTATAGAACAGTCTTTTGGACTCTACGGGAGAGGGAGAGGGTGGGATGATTTGGGAGAATGGCATTGAAACATGTATAATATCATATATGAAACAAATCGCCAGTCCAGGTTTGATGCATGATACAGGATGCTTGGGGCTGGTGCACTGGCATGACTCAGAGGGATGGTATGGGGAGGGAGGTGGAAGGGGGGTTCAGGATGGGGAACACATGTACACCCATGGCGTATTCATGTTGATGTATGGCAAAACCAATACAATATTGTAAAGTAATTAGCCTCTGATTAAAATATATAAATTAAAATTAAATAAAAGAGACTCAGATCTATAGAGTGAACTTTTGGACTCTGGGGGAGAGAGAGAGGGAGAGGGTGGGATGAGATGGGAGAATGGCATTGAAACATGTATACTATCATGTAAGAAACGAATCGCCAGTCGATGTCCGATGCAGGATGCAGGATGCTTGGGACTGGTGCAAGGAGAGGACCCAGAGAGATGGTATCGGGTAGGAGGTGGGAGGGGATTCATGTTTGGGAACGCATGTACACTCATGGTGAATTCATGTCAATGTTTGGCAAAAGCAATACAGTAATGTAAAGTAAACTAAAGTTAAAATAAAAATTAAAAAAAAAAAAGAAAATGTATTCATTACCACATTGGAGAACTGATGTTCATAGTTAGTTTTATTAAACCCATTTTGTATGTAAAAAAAACAAAAAATTAAATTAATGAATAAATAAAAATAAACTCAACTTTGTAGCCTAGGGCTTCTCTGGTGACTCTGATGTCAAGAATCTGCCAGCAATTCGGGAAACCTTGGTTCAATCCCTTCATTGGGAAGATCCCCTGGAGAAGAGAATGGCAACTCACTCCAGCATTCTTGCCTGGAGAATCCTGTGGACAGAGGAGTCTGGTGGGTTATAGTCCATGGGATCTCAAGGAGACAGAGAAGACTAAGTGATTAACACTTTCAACTTTTTATAGTCTAACTACAGAGATGACACACATACAAATAAAGCAGAAGATAACAAAGATCAACTGTCATAGAGGGATAAGAAAATGTTCTACTAAGGGTTCAAATGAGGATGAGCTCATATCAGGCAAAATCCCATTATTATAAGCCTGTGGGGCTATCCTAATTCTGTTGGTACACTTAATGTTACTTGGTGCTTTTCACCAAGCTCTGGGGGAAATGGCATTATATTAAATTAATTACCCTTGATTAGTATAATGTTTCTCCACCTTTCTAAGGCTTTATCTTATTTTGACATCAAATTATGAAAATAATATGGAACTGTCTGTGTGTACATTCTATTTGCAATTTTGTTTAATGTAAATGTATATGGACAGACTGAAAGGAAGGCTGTAAAATATGACGATTTTAATTTCAAAATTGTAAAAAATAGTATCTTTACACATATATATGTATATATATATATACACACATACATTTAAGTATATAATGTACAGGTTTGATATCTTGACTTTCTAAACATGGAAGAAGATGATTACTGATATGACCCATTTTGTGGTTACTTGGCACAAATAAAATTACATCCATAGCAGTACTTTTTCATTGTACTGAGAATTAAAGGAAAAAGATGCAGTAAAGTAAATAACACCACACCTAGCATAGTGTAAACTCATAATAAATCTTACTCCTAATAATTATTGCTGATTTTATTTGGTCCATTGCATCCTACAGACTAAGTGAAAAGGCAGAGTTCAGACTGTTCTCTGTTTTGTTTTCTGCCATGAAAAACAGTGGGACAAATCTCAACTATAAAAGTTAAATGTGCATATTAAATATTGGCTGCACCATTGTAAGGAGGAGAAATGCAGCTATGCTCAGTATAGATCCTCTGAGTGTTGATGGTAATAGAAAGCCTGACCATTTCTTCCTGTTCACTTCTCCACATAAACATTAATCCATAGTTGCTAGCATGTACAACCTCACTCCTTAGGATCCTGGAGATCCTAGAATATTCTTCCTAATCATAAAGCTTTGGAATCTAAGCTGGATCATTTTCATGAAGTTGTGTCCTTATTCCTGTCTCCTTATAGTTATGATTTTACCTAATTTCTTTGCCTGCATGTTCACAGCTCGGTACTCACTTGGTCTTCAAGGTGTTAAGCAACTTTTTCAGTGTACGGACAGGTAGACTAGTAGTGGTGCCTGCTCATACAGTTGAACCCAGAGACTTTCAAAGCTTCTTTTATTTTGGAAGTGTTATCTCCTGCCAGGAATCTATTATATGCTAGCTTTTAAGGATAAGGAACAATATCAGTCTTATTTACAATGGTATTCCTGGAGTCTGACTCTGTATGTATTCCCGGAGTCTGACTCTGTATTTGGCACAAAGAAAGCTTCAGTCATTGTCAGATCAACCACTTAATTGTTAATTTTAAAACCTCAGTCATAAAAATTTAAAAAAACCTTCAATTATATCTAAATATATAGATTCAATATGAAAGAAGAATGAAGTAATCATTGTGCCTGTTTCTCAGTGCCAATCTTTTTTACATGGGTCAGTCCTGAAATCCCTTTTTATAGAGAGTGAAGCATATGACTGACTTTCAGCCATTACTTCTGAATCTCACCACACAGAGAACTAAGGAATCCAAATAGGAAAACTTCAGGTAACTTAGCTTACGTGTAATAATAAAATAAAATTTTATATCCTTTATTTTTAAATAAACCTTTAAAACAGTTTTGCATGTAAGAAAATCCAAAGGCTGATCTTTAAAATATTTTATATTTAGTCTACTGGTCCAGAAATTGCTTGAAGAACTCATAATTCCAGACTGTAGTCAGTGAATCAGGATCTCAAGTCAGGCCAGATCCCTAAACTGTGATTACCCCATTCTGTGATACTGCCACCTTCCCAAAGCAACTCAGGATTAAGTGGATAGAGCAGGATAAAAGCAAAACGTGGAACATTTGCAATAGTGTTACTGAACTCAGGTTTGATTGCTTTTTGCTCAAGGATCCAATACTGAGAGACTCATGTTGGGTAAAAGGAAATATCGTTTTACTGAGGAAGCCAACAGTTATGGGGAGACAGTGAATTCATGTACCAAAGAACCAATCCCCCACTTCCCAGTTTTTGCTAAGAGATAATATAGGGAAAAGAAGAAAGGGCTGTGTGTGTGAGAGGGGTAAACTTCTATTTTCCAAGATGATTGCCTCCATCATGCAGTTTCAAATAGCCTTCTTGTCTCTTGTATGATTGGAATGCTTTCTGAGACATAAATCTCTGGTCAGCTAGTCCTCTGGCTCCAGCCAGTCTGGGGTTGTCATACTTGAGGTCAGCATACAGCTGACATCTTCCACATGGTGGGAGTTTAAGTATCTTCACTATGGCTCAAAGGATATGACTCAAAATATTATCTGTAGCCCTTGAGGAGAAACTAAATGTCTTTGATTCTGTTTAATGGATAAACTACTATTTTCTCTTGTTTGATTGTTTTCCTTTGCTTCTGCATTTTCTCAACTCTATAATTAATCTTCAGAATTGATGAAGGCTTAGGAGGTTAAAATTCTCTTACAAACAAAAAGCAGGTGGGGGGCACATTGGTTGGGGGGAGTGGTCTTTCCCAGGAAGGCCCCATAGAGTCTTGCTTGGTTATAATACCATTAAAAACCTCTTGGGCTTGTTACCTCTTAACTGCTCTTTAAGGTGCTTAGATTTGCCTTCCTGTGATGGGGATGCACATCCTTAATCTGTTTCACTTTAAGTATCTTCAGGAAACAATTTAAACCATGAACATTCCAGATAATAATAATTTTCTCAAGAGTAACTTCCTCTAACCTCCTGACTAGTTTCAGTTACAAATACTACGTCCTAATTTCCTCTGTTATTATCACAAAGGATGAATAATGAGTGAATATAATTATCTGGTTTTCTGTATTGATGCAGCTTAAGGCAGCTAGAAATTTTGTCATTTAACTATATCTTATGAAAAATACATTTGCCATTTCAGTTATTAAAATTTTCTTCTAAAGTTAACAGTTAATAAAAATGTATTTTAGGTTATTAATATGTCTCTTTAGACTTCTTTAGCCATGAAGATCTTTAAGTTGCTCCCTAATTTATTCCCTTCTTTCCTTTTTTTTTTCAATAGTGAAAACTCACTCACTCACTCAGTCACCATTATGATGAAATAATACTCAGAATTCTCTTCCTGTGTGCTACTAAACGATAAGCAAATTATGGTTTTCCTAGGTCCTTTTCTTTCATGGTATCGTGGTCCTCTCTTGATAATGCCTATATTCCTTTCAGTTTTCACTTTCAAATCTAGAAGCTATCTATTTGTCAATAAAATCATACACTGAGATACTGGAAGGCTCTGAAAGTTCCCATGTATAGGGAAAATTAGTGCAACATATAAAACTGAAAAAATTTTCATCTGAACCTCTAGTTGATTTCCTTTACAGCATACCTCGAAGTGTGAATTATTTATTTCTCATTCCTTTCCCTTCCTATTTCATTGAGATATAATTGACATATAACATTGGATTGGTTGTAGGTATGCAATACTTTGATTTGATATATGTATATATTGTAAACTGATAAAATGAATTCAGTCAACATCCATCACCTCCCATAGTTTTTCTTGTGATTAAACTTTTTAAGATCTACTCTCTTAGCAACTTAAAAAAATAAAATACAGTATTGGTTTTAAAAATTATTTTAATCATTTTTATTGGTGCTTAACATATAATAGTGTATTAGTTTCTGGTACACATCATAATGATTTGATATTTGTATATATTACAGATGTTCACCATAACAAGTCTAGTTAGCATTCATCCCCGTACATAGTCGCACCTAATTTCTCCTGAGGAGGAGTTTGGCATTTATTGCTCTAGTCACCTTGCCGTGTGTTACATCCCCAGAGCTTATGTATCTTATAATTGGAGGTTTGCGCCTTTTGGCCATCCTCACCCATTTCACTCCCTCTTCATTGTTGTTGCTTACTCACTCAGTCATATCTGACTCTCTGCAACCACATGTAGTGTAGCCCATCAGTCTCCTCTGTCCATGGGATCTCCTAGGCAACAATACTGGAGTGAGTTCCATTTCCTTCTCCAGAGGATCTTCCTGGCCCAGGGGTCGAACCCGTTTCTCCTGTGTCTCCTACATTGCAGGCAGATCCTTTACCACTGAGCTACTGGCAGTTGCCAAACTGTTCTAAGTTTGATTTTTTTAAATCCACTTATAAGTGAGATAATACAATGTTTTATCTTTCTCCGTCTGACTTATTTCACTTAGCAGAATGCCCTCAAACTCAGTGCAGCCTCAGATGGCAAGATTTCCTTTTTTTAGTGACTGAATAATGTTCCACATTGTCTTTATCCATTTATCCTGCAATGGATACTTAGATGGTTTCCATGCCTTGGCTATTGTACATAATGCTTTAGTAAACACTGGGGGTGTAGGTATTTTTTTGAAATAGTAATTCGTTTTCCTTTAGGTGACAGAGGAAGAGAAGGAAAATGATGTTTGCCTTCCTTCCTAGTCTTTGGAGTGGATTGTAATCAGCTCTTAGAAGTACCTTAAATTAGAAACGTGACCCTCAGGCCCCATTTCTTAAAGACGTGCAAATAACCTTTTTACAGGGGGAGAGGTGCCTCAAACAAAATAGTTACAAAAGCCAAAGCACCAGGTGAGTGGCCAAGCTCTTTCTAGGGGGACACCAATGGCCTGGAGGGTAGCAGGAAGAGATTACAAAGATAACACCTGTCAACCTCCTTGGTCTCTGGAGAGTAGTGAACCTCTTGTGTTCAGTCACTATGTCATGTCTGACTCTCTACACCACTATGGACTGCATCATGCCAGGCTTCCCTGTCCTTCACTATCTCCTGGAGTTTGCTCAAACTAATGTCCATTGAGTCAGCAGTGCCATCCAACCATGTCATCCTCTGTTACCCCCTTCTCCTCTTGCTCTAAATCATTCCCAGCATTAGAGTTTCTCCAATGAGTTGGCTTTTCGCATCAGGTGACCAATGTATTGATGCTTCAGCTTTAGCATCAGTGCTTCCAGTGAATATTCAGGGTTCATTTCCTTTAGGATTGATTGGTTTTATCTCCTTGCTATCCAAGAGACCCTCAAGAGTCTTCTCCAGCACAGTATCTCGAAAGCATCAATTCTTTGGCAATGAGCCTTCTTTATGGTCCAACTCTCACATCCATACATGACTACTGGAAAAACCATACAGACTTGTTGGCAGTCATGTCTCTGCTTTTGAATACACTGTCTAGGTTTGTCATATCTTTTCTTCCAAGGAATGCTCAGTCATGTCCGACTCTAACCCCATGGACTAGTCCTTAGGATTCTCCAGGCCAGAATACTGGAGTGGGTAGCCATTCCATTCTCCAAGGGAGCTTTCTAACCCAGGAATTGAACCCAGGTCTCCTGCATTGCAGGCAGATTCTTTACCAGCTGAGCCACCAGGGAAGCCCTCCAAGGAACAAGCATTTTTTAATTTCATGGCTGCAGTCACCATCTGCAATGATTTTATAGCCCAAGAAAATAAAAGCTGTCACTGTTTCCACTTTTTCCCCATCTATTTGCCATGAAACTCTGGGACCAGATACCATGATCTTAATTTTTAGAATGTTGATTTTTAAGCTAGCTCTTCCACTCTCCTCTTTCACCTCTATCAAGAGGCTCTTTATTTCCTCTTTACTTTCTGCAATTAGAGTGGTATTGTTTGCATATCTGAGGTTGTTGATAATTCTCTTGGCAAAATTGATTCCAACTTGTGAATCTTCTGTCCTGACATTTCACATGATGTACATTGCATATAACTTTAATAAGCAGATTGATAATATAAAGCCTTGTAGGACTCCTTTCCCAATTTTAAACCAGTGCATTGTTCCATGTCCAGTTCTGTTGCTTCTTGACCTGCATACAGGTTTATCAGGAGACAGGTAAGTTGTTTGGTATTCCCATCTCTTTAAGAATTTCGCAGTTTTTTGTGATGCACACTCAAAGGCTTCATCATAGTCAATGAAGCAGAAGTAGTTTTTTTCTTTTTTTTGGAATTCCCTTGCTTTTTCTATGATCCAGCTACTGTTGGCAATTTGGTCTCTGGTTCTTCTGCCTTTTCTAAATCCAGCTTGTACATCTGGAAGTTCTGGTGCATAAAGTGTTGAGGCCTAGCTTGAAGGATTTGCAGCGTAATGAAATGAGTGCAATTGTGTGGTAGTTTGAACATTCTTTTGGATTGCCTTTCTTTGAGATTGGAATGAATTCTGATCTTTTTCAGTCTTGTGGCCACTTCTGAATTTTCCAAATTTGCTGGCATATTGAGTATAGCTAATAGCGCTGTCTTTTAGGATTTTAGAATAGTTCAGCTGGAATTCCATTCCCTTCACCAGCTTTCTTAGGTATAATGTTTCCCAGATGGATTAATATTAGAAGCCCTACCCTCAGGCTTCAGCTATTAAGAGATGCAAATTGGCCTCTTTCAAGACTTTTTTTAATCTGCTGACTGTTCAATTGAGACTGAGAGGATAGCCTTGAGTTAAGATCTAGGGTTTTTTTTTTGCTTGGGTTTTTTTTTTTTTTCAGTTCAGTTGATCAGTCCTGTCCAACTTTTTGTGACCCCACGGACTGCAGCACACCAGGCTTCCCTTTCTATCACCAACTCCCTGAGCTTGCTCAAACTCCTGTCCATTGAGTTGGTGATGCCATCCAACCATCTCATTCTCTGTCATCCCTTTCTCCTCCCACCTTCAATCTTTCCCAGCATCAGGGTCTTTTCCAATGAGTCAGTTCTTTGCATCAGGTGGCCAAAGTACTGGAGCTTCATTCAGCTTCAGCATCAGTCCTTCCAGTGAATATTCAGGACTGATTTCCTTTAGGATGGACTGGTTGGATCTCCTTGCTGTCCAAGGGAATCTCAAGAGTCTTCTCCAACACCATAGTTCACAAGCATCTATTCTTCAGTGCTCAGCTGTCTTTATAGTCCAACTCTCTCATCCATACATGACCACTGGAAAAACCATAGCTTTGACTAGATGAACCTTTGTCAGCAAAGTAAGGTCTGTCCTTTTTAATGTGCTATCTAGATGGTCATAGCTTTTCTTCCAAGGAGTAAGCGTCTTTTAATTTCATGGCTTCAGTCACCCTCTGCAGTGATTTTGGAGCCCAAGAAAATAAAGTCTGTCACTGTTTCCATTGTTTTCACATCTGTTTGCCATTCAGTGATGGGACCAGATGCTATGATCTTAGTTTTCTGCATGTTGAGTTTTAAGTCAACTTTTTCATTCCTCTCTTTCCCATTCATCAAGAGGCTCTTTAAGTTCTTCTTCCCTTTCTGCCAAAAGGGTGGTATCATCTGTATATCTGAGATTATTGATATTTCTTCCAGCAATCTTGATTCCAGCTTGTGCTTCATCCAGTCTGGCATTTCACATGATGTACTCTGCACATAAGTTAAATAAGCAGGGTGACAATATGCAGCACTGACGTACTCCTTTCCCGATTTGGAACCAGTCTGTTGTTTCATGTCCAGTTCTAACTGTTGCTTCCTGACCTGCATACAGATTTCTCAGGAGGCAGGTCAGGTGGTCTGGTATTCCCATCTCTTTCAGAATTTTCCACAGTTTATTGTGATCCGCACAGTAAAGGGCTTTGGCGTGGTCAATAAAACAGAAGTAGATGTTTTTTTGCAACTCTCTTGCTTTTTCAATGATCCGACAGATGTTGGCAACTTGATCTCTGGTTCGTCTCCATTTTCTAAACGCAGCTCGAACATCTGGAAGTTCATGGTTCACATACTGTTGAAGCCTGGCTTGGAGTTTGAGCATTAATCTGCTAGCGTGTGAAATGAGTACATTTGTGCAGTAGTTTGAACATTCTTTAGCATTGCCTTTCTTTGGGATTGGAATGAAAACTGAGCTATATGTGTGTGTGTGTGTGTGTGTGTATGTTTATATATTTAGCATAATATTATAAATGGATGCAAGCCCTGTTGGCTTTGAAAGTTAGGTGTCTGGAGTTTCGTCTCTCAGGTGGAAGACTTAAAAGTTGCAGTATTAGAACTTAGGTCCAAGCCCTTCACTGCTTGAGGAGAAGGTATTAGTCGTGAGTACCTTCTTAATTATTTCTTGTGCCAGGACTGGATTTATGGTAAGATTGTATCTCAGCTGCTCCTCCTCCCTTTTGATGTGGGTTTTTTTCCCTCAGTAGCCAGATATGCAGGATATCACTCAGCCGAGCTCCTGGATTTTTTCACAGGGAGTTATTCTGCTTGCTTTCTGGTTAGCTCAGCTTGTAAAGAATCTGCCTGCAAGGCAGGAGACGATGGTTTGATTCCTGGGTCAGGTAGTACCCCTGGAGAAGGGGTAGGGTAACCACTCCAATATTCTTGGGCTGCTCTGTGGCTCAGACAGTAAAGAATCCACCTGCAGTGTGGGAGACCTGGGTTCAAACCCTAGGTTGGAATATCCCTTGGAGGTAGACATAGCAACCCACTCTAGTATTCTTGCCTGTAGAATTGCCATGGACTAAGGAGCCTGGCAGACTCAGTTCATGGGATCACAGAGTTGAACATGGCTGAATGACTAAGCACATGGACATGGACAGGAGAATTTAGAGGCTTCCCATGTTGCCAACTGAAGCACTTTCTGCATTTCTGATTCTATCCCTGTAAATAGATAATAGAATAAGATCTTGATTATAAGAATAAAAGGTTGACTGCTTAAGCAGTCTGAAATACCTATTAGATATTTGTTATAATTGTTATGCAAATAACACTTCTTTCTGTGATGTTTTGTTATTAAATGGGAAAAGCATTATGGGGACAAACCTGCCATCTCAAATAGTGAGATAGAGTGACAGAATTCATGATTGTTGAAATGTTTTGTGACATAAAAGATTCAATGTGATATGTTAAAAGGTATAGGATCATAAACAATCACCTTTTTAAAGTACTTTTAAAATATTCTTTAAAAATAGAATTGGAGAGGTGATTTAAGTTACGTGCCGTAATAGTGTGTGAATAATCAGTTTCACATACAGTTTTTGAAAACAGGCATTAGTATTACTAGTATTATTTATATTTTATATACTAGCCTTTTAAAATGTCCATATGTCTATTATATTTTCAACTTTTATTTCTGACCTGGAAATAGTCTTAGGAGACATATTATTTATTAAGGATTAATGTCTGTAAGAGGCAGGGGATGCCTCTAAATAAGTGCCCAAATTCAACTATTCTAACTTAAATGATCTAGTTATGATATATTTGGAAGGATAGAGTTTTATTTTAGAAGCAAGGTGAGATTTTTCATCTTTAGTTCTGCTCTTGAAATAGTCTGCCAGATTGATGGAGCCTCATTTAGGGCTCATCAGAAACCGTGAACACTGCAGTATGGTTTGATTATAGTGCTAAATATCAAGCAACACGGACAAAAATACCATTTAGCCAGGTGTGGCTTATGCATATGGTGAATAAACAATATTTTATTCAAAATTTAAGATAATTCATTTTGCACAGAAAGCATGTGATAAGGGTCTTAGACAGCAAAAAAATATTAAACAATACATCATTATAAATTATTTTAGTAAAATTTTTTTATTAAAGAAACATTAGTAATAAATCACTTAGAAATGAGGGAATGTTGAATAATCTGTGGCTCTCACATCTTCTTATCTCAAATGCCTAGAACTGTAATAAGAGTCTTAAATTAGAGAAATGCCTTGTTAAATAAAAATGAGCCATTTAATTTAAAGTGAGGCATCTGAGAACCTTCACCACATTAATACACCTGTATCTAAGGATTACCAAGAAAAAAATCTGCATTTGATCAGAGAATCTTTAAATTGTAAATAATTCACCCACTATTATTTGAAGGTTAAAATCCATAGGAGTTATTAATTCTGGATTACTACTTCCCATTTTAAAATTTTCATGTTTCCACTCCTTTGCTGTATTTAAAGTAAATACATACATATATGATCATTGTAAAGAGCACTATAAAACTTTGGTGCTATTATGATGACTTTGTTTTTTTTTTTTTTGCCCTTA
Organism: Redunca redunca; assembly: GCA_006410935.1. Classification (NCBI taxonomy): domain Eukaryota; kingdom Metazoa; phylum Chordata; class Mammalia; order Artiodactyla; family Bovidae; genus Redunca; species Redunca redunca. The sequence continues at coordinate 599,774 of SJYQ01000181.1, read as the reverse complement.
TCATTATCACTGTTACCAGCTGGTATCTAGTGCTATTTCCCTGATAGATGCTGGAGGTCTAATATCTCCTGAGTAGTGGTGAAGAGAAAAACCCTGGCTGCACAATCTGAATCTGGATTGCTCTGAAATCTCACATAGGAGACTTTGAAAGCAAGTTTTCTCTTTTTCCTAGCTCAAGGTACCTAATTTCTGGAGTTTCTTTCCACAGAGCTATGTGCCTGATGAATAGCACAAGCATAACAACAGAGCTTTGCATGTCTGAGTATTTTGTTTAGTTTTTACTTTTTCTAGACTGATGAAAGATGGTAGAGGAAGCAGTAGGCTGGAGTTCTCTTGACAGTTCAGTCTCTAACACAAACATATAGAAGTCATGTTCTTCCTCTTCATCATGTCATTCATTTTCAGTGGCTCAAACCCCTCTCAAACTCTTCAAAACCTCCCTCCACAGTTGAAATCAAATAAGTTCTAATGGACTCTGCCTCAAATTTCATGATGATTTTCCTGATACAGTGCCATCAAAAAGAGTGGTTTCCAAAGCTAAGGCCATTGTGAGTGAGAAAGAAGCAGTGCATTTTGAGCTAATATCTTCAACTCTACTTATTTAGATTTCTCCTGTGTTTTTGGCTACTCTTAAATGAAAGGAAAATATGAAATATACCTTTCCAGAGCATTCCTTCCTTTATTTTGTCTCTCTTTCACCCTCTAAGATCTGACTATATCCTCAAGATCTGGCTAATGTAGACATTTTCAAATTTTCTAACTTATCTTTATTCCTTCTGTCTTCCTGTGTGTGTGTGTGTGTGTGTGTGTATGTTAGTCACTCAGTCATGTCTGACTCTATGTGACCCCATGGGCTGTAGCCCACCAGGCTCCTCTGTCCGTGGAATTCTCCAGGCAAGAATACTGGAGTGGGTTGCCATTGCCTTCTCCAGAGGAATCTTCCTGACCTAGGGATTGAACTGATTCTCCTGCATTGCAGGCAGACTCTTGACCATTTGAGCCACCAGGGAAGCCCAGATAGCACATATCTGTCTTCCTAAATTCCACATTCTCCCATTGATCATTACTTCCCATTTGATGCATACACTATCTCTACATGTTGGTTGAATGAATAAACAAATAAATGAGTAAATGAATGGCTGCCTAGGGTTTGGGGTTTTAAGGACTATTACGCAGCTTGTACGTGTATGATGAACCATCCAGGATAACTTTCCATATAAAGAATCATAGTTTAAATTTCAATTTTAACTATAATCAAAAGTAATTATTTTAATTGATATAGTTATATCTTTGAATGCATTTTGATACTAATAATCACCTGTATTTTGTGGTTTCATAAGCTTTCTTTACTGATTTTACATATCTACTAATAAGATAATCATCTATAAGTTATATATCACATATATTGCATAATTGTTTTGTACATTTATTGTCTATAACATATATTTTGGAATTGGAATCTTGTAGAAAATTCTCATTAATTTTGTGATTGTTTGGCCATATAAAAGTTGCTGACAAAACCTTTTTATGTGAGTTAATCCTAGCCAACTGTACGAAGTGCTACTGAATTAGTATAGTGTAAGTATTGATTGATGAGTTTCAAGCATGTAATCGCTAATCCATCTTAAAATGAATTTATAGTCTTTGAGAATCCCAATTTCTGATGTTCAGGTTTTAAAGAGCTGAAATGTAATTTGAAAATGAAACAAAGTAAAAGACATACTGGAATTTGTTTTTGTTTTAGGTTTAATGTTAGGAAAGAAATAATGACTAGCTCTCATTTTTTAGGAAAGAAATAATGACTAGCTCTCATTTTTTATGTTATCTACAAAATTCTGTGTCTTCATAAATTTTAAGTAGAAAACTCTTTTAAATTTTGTTTTCATTTTACTTAACTTTTATCTAAAGAGTTAAAGAGTTAGAGAGGGTTGTTCATGTTTTAGGATTTTATAGAGATGCACTGTGCATTCACAGTCTTTGCACTTCAAGTCTCCATTATATGCTCAATCTAGATTGTATCATGCCCCCGTCCCTGCTTTTCCAAAACACTCCTATATGGTAACAGAGAGAAACAGTGACTATATGAGCTCTGGGAAATAATCTGTTAACTTGATAACTACCCTGAGCCCCTATATATTGCCTCAATGCTAATGAAATGAATTGGGTAAAAGGATATTCTCCTCAAGGCACATTTTCTCATTTCAA
>SJYQ01000181.1:572041-597394 GCA_006410935.1 Redunca redunca | reverse complement strand
CAGACATAGAAAATCATGAGATAAACACACAGAATATATTGTCTTTTATATTGTAATTGAGGTTTAGTTTGAATGAAATTGTTCTTTTATAGAAATACAGTTCTAGAAAAATACAGGAAAGATATCTTAATGTTATATATTACTCAGCTTTCTGATACTCAAACAGTCAAGGTAATCTAGTTTAAAACTGCCACTTTTTCAAATTATTGACTCAAGAACACATACTGAATTTACTTATAGATGCAACATCTTAGAGTAGAATGAAGAGTTGAGATTTCTGGTGGTTTTATGGGATTTCTTGAGAATTCTGGGGATCACCGAATCAAAGATCTAGTAAGGATATCTTCTTAATCAAGTTATTTGTCTGTTCCTGAGATTAATTATCTTCTGGGTTTTACTAGCCAAATAAGGCTGATACTCAAATAAACATGTTTTTTCTCACAGTCATCTATGCTAAACAATGATTTGCTTAGAAGTATAATTGAGAATGAGTGTATGATACTATCAGTGCTATGTGGTGATATTTCCAGGGGAAAGACAAATAAACCTCTCTTTCAGTAGACACATGTTTAATTTTACACAGCATTCAATCATTTGTACTATTCCAGGTACATGGAAATTATGTAGAAAAATAGAATGTGTATATTTAGTGTAATATAACTAAATTTAAAATATAGTATTTTTATTTTATAGGAATTTGATGANTAGTCATCCATATATCAGTTTTTTGTACTGCAAATTGATAAACACTTCTTATTTATCAGATCACTTGGAAAGAAAAGAATAAAAATTTATATTACATGATACGTATTATCTGCATATGTTGGGCATGACTGATGTATCACACATATGCTGATACATACATTTTAATTGTCAATTTTATTGTATTTTTACTGTATTTTGAAAATGCTGATTTTTTTTCATTCTTTCTCTACCTTAACCTTTTATTTATTTATCACTTTAGAATCAAACCTGAATTGCTTTATTGCATATTAATGCAGTGAGGGCAAACCAACATATTTGCAGATGACTTGAACAGATTCTTTATCACTCCCTTAGGGAAACTGTATTGCTGATCTCATTGAAATTAACTTTTAAATACAGAAAAGGGTTCTAAAGAAAGTCATTTTGACCATTTAAGTGGTAAACTTTACCACTTCTGTTTATGTGACTCTAAGTAAATATGTTCCTCATCATAAAGAAGCAGAAGTAATTAATAGTATTGCAATTCATTTTCAGTTCGAAAAAAGTGTGAGCATCTATTATGTTCTAGGGATGCACTGTATTAGATACTAATGATACGGAATGAGTTGACATGATCTCCAGACTCAAATAGCAGGCTAAGCAAAGCACAGAGAAAAGTCCTGTGTGAACAAAGGCTGCTTAATCTATTATCCGGATAAGAAATGTGAAGCCTTTGGGGAAAGAAAGGGGAAAGTGCCATCTTTTTCACCAGGCATCTTCCTGTTATCTGGGACTGAGAAGCAGAAAATTTTATGTTAGTAAATGTACTAGGTAAAAACAGCCTATTTTCTATTTCAATAACCTAGTACATAGAAAGGAAGGATGTAAAATTTTCCTAAAGTAGATTCAGTATTAGCTTAAGTTTTTACAGCCTGAACCTGGGATAGACATGCTTATCTGAGGAGAGATTGTTACACTGGGGTTGTAAGAATCACAGTAATCAAGGGTGCAGAGTACTGAGACCACTCCTTAAGTCCCACTTGCAGACATAATGATTCTCCATTTCTGATGTATGTAATACAAAAATGGAGACTAAGATTTTCAAGGACAGTTCTCTCCTGTCTTTTGAATACTGTATAAAATATCTGAAGATTCCTATTAATTTGCCTTTCAAAGTATACCTCTTACATTATGTTTTGCATGCTAAAAGTAGCACCACAGAGAAACACACACACACTCACTTCAATTATATTTGATCAAGAGAACATAATCATAACAACTTGTTAGTTACAAACTATTCTGGTAAAAGACTTGGCCAGTTTGTTCAAAATGGCAAATCATGTTTTTTTAAGATAGATTCTTTAAAAATATTTTCTTAAAGACATGTTTTCCTTATTCATCATACAAGCTTTATGATTATCTTGTGGTAATAAGAAATATATTTTCTCTAAAAATGTAGCAGCTCGTTCTTCATTCACCATGCTGTTAGAAATGTTAGGTCACAAATATTATTTACTGCATTTATTAATACAATAAAATTGCCAGTGCATGACCCTGCAGCTGGGGAAATTAATAAAGACATAAATTTTTTTTTTAAATAATTGATAAGAAGACTGTTTTTTGAAACAGCTACCATTTTAAGTTCTAACATCACTTAATCAACAGATTCAAGGATAAGGACTTGCCAGATGATCTATTCTTTTACTGTAAAAACAGTGGATTATTACAGATTTGTAGGGTTTCCCTGGTAACTCAGATGGTAAAGAATCCACCTGCAATGGAGGAGACGCCAGTTTGATACCTGGAGCAGGAAGATTCACTGGAAAAAGATAGGCTACCGACTTCAGTATGCTTGGGCTTCCCTGATGACTCAGCTGGTAAAGAACCTGTCTGCAATGTGGGAGACCTGGGTTCAATCTCTGGGTTGGGAAGATCCCCTGGAGGAGGCCATGACAACCCAATCCAGTATTCTGGCTGGGAAAATTCCATGGACTGTATAGTCCACGGGGCCACAAAGATTGTTACTTAATCATCAAATCACTTAATCAACAAATTCAAGAATAAGAACTTGCAAAATGATCTTTTACTGTAAAACTGTGGATTTGTAAATTTGTTGAACTGACAATTTAAAGGTAATTTTATTTAAGGAGAACAAAACTTTACTAACTGATATAAATTATTTAATCAAAGGTAAATAGTATCTATAGCATTTCATTTACAGCAGACAATAAATAAATTACAAAGGAAGAAAATATGAGAAAAAATGTATAGCATCTGTTGCCTGAAAAGGCATATTATCTAAAATAATCCTCATAGTTTGGAAGTAATGAAGGGGTCAGTCAGTTCAGTTTCTTAGTCATGTCCAAGTCTTTGAAACCCCATGGACTACAGCACACCAGGCTTCCCTGTCCATCACCAACTCTCAGAGCTTACTCAAACTCATGTCCATCAAGTTGGTGATGCCATCCAACCATCTCATCCTCTGTCATCTTCTTCTCCTCCCGTCTTCAATCTTTCCCAGCATCAGGGTCTTTTCCAATGAGTCAGCTCTTTGCATCAGTTGGCCAAAGTACTGGAGCTTCAGCTTCAGCATCAGTCCTTCCAATGAATATTCAGGACTGATTTCCTTTAGAATGAACTGGTTGGAACTCCTTGCAGTCCAAGGGACTCTCAAGAGTCTTCTCCAACACCACGGTTCAAAAACATCAATTCTTCGGCCCTCAGCTTTCTTTATAGTCCAACTCTCACATCCATACATGACTACGGGAAAAACCATAGGTTTAACTAGATGGACTTCTGTCAGCAAAGTGATGTCTCTGCTTTTTAACATGCTGTCCAGGTTGGTCATAGCTTTCCTTCTAAGGAGCAAGCATACTTTAATTTCATGGCTTCTGTCACCATCTGCAATGATTTTGGAGCCCCAAAAGATAAAGTATGTTACTCTTTCCATTTCTTCCCCATCCATTTTCCATGAAATGATGGGACCAGATGCCATGATCTTAGTTTTCTGCATTTTGAGTTTTAAACCAACTTTTTCACTCCTTTCTTTCACCTTCATCAAGAGGCTCTTTAGTTCTTCTTCCCTTTCTGCCATAAGGTTGGTGTCTTCTGCATATATGACGTTATTGATATTTCTCCCAGCAATCTTGATTCCAGCTTGTGCTTCATCCAGGCTGGCATTTCACATGATATACTCTGCATATAAGTTAAATAAGCAGGGTGACAATATACAGCCTTGACGTACTCCTTTCCCAATTTGGAACCAATCTCTTGGTCCATGTGCAATTCTGTTGCTTCTTGGCCTGCATACAGATTTCTCAGGAGGCAGCTCAGGTGGTTGGTATTCCATCTCTTCCAGAATTTTCCACAGTTTATTGTGATCCTCACAGTCAAAGGCTTTGACGTAGTCATTAAAGCAGAAGTAGATGTTTTTCTGGAACCCCCTTGCGTTTTCAATGATCCAATGGATGTTGGTAATTTGATCACTAGTTCCTCTGTGTTTTCTAAATCCAGCTTGTACACCTGAAAGTTCAGCGTTAACGTACTGTTGAAGCCTGGCTTGAAGAATTTTGAGCATTATTTTGCTAGCATGCAATAAGTGCTAGATAAGTGAAATTATGTGGTAGTTTGAACATTCTTTGGCATTGCCTTTCTTTGGGATTGGAATGAAAACTGACCTTTTCCAGTCCTGTAGCCACTGCTGAGTTTTCCCAATTTGCTGGCATATTGAGTGCAGCACTTTCACAGCATCATCTTTAGTGCTTGAAATAGCTTTTCTGGAATTCCATCACCTCCATTAGCTTTATTCATAGTGATCCTTCATAAGGCCCACTTGGCTTTACATTCCAGGATGCCTCTCTCTAGGTGAGTGATCACACCATCATGGTTATCTAGGTCATGAAAATCTTTTTTGTTTAGTTTTTCTGTGTATTCTTGCCACCTCTGCTTAATATTTTCTGCTTCTGTTAAGTCCTAACCATTTCTGATAATGAAGAAAGCCAGATAATTAAATATGAATGTGTGTTCCTTCTTGGACTTTGAACTATTTCCATTAGAAATAAAGTTTCAATGTGAATAAAATGAAGTTACAGTAAATTCTGAATGTAGACCTCTTTTTGCATTTGATTCCCATATTACTCATCTCTAAATGCCATCGAGTTTAAAGTAGTAACTAGCAGAAGTGAAGGCTCAGTGATTGGAAATCTATATATGGTTGAATGGATAAATAAAGTTAACTATCTCCTTTTCCTTGTTCCCTTCCTTAGAACTCTTTATTCTGTATTTATTGGGATGTAATTTTTCAATCACAGAGTGCTGTAGCAAGATAGAAAGGAATCTGAATTGACATGCTGAGCACATGTGCTCCCTCTGAAACTTCTTAGCTATTGTCCATTAGACAAATCACTCTACTTCCCTAAACCTATTTCTTCATCTGCAAAATGAAAGAGTTGGAATAGAATGGCCCCCAAATTTATGGTTCTTGGATTATGTAGCAGTATACTGGCCCATGTGGAACTTTTCTTTCTCTTAATCTTTAAAGTTTAACAAATTTCAGCTTTATGCTTTTCTTGGGTTTAGGAAGATAATTCATTATTACTGTTAAAAGATTCCCTACTGTGCAACAGCTGGCACAGGTGAAAGAAATTAAGTAAGAGCACAGTAGCACTGTAAGACTTCATCACCTACTCTGCTTAATTATAGAAGTCAGAACTTGAAAATTAGATTTATGAAGATAAGTTGAAGTGTAGATTATATTTTTCAGGATATACAGGGTTGATGATATGTTATTTTGGAGTCTTAAATTTTCAAGTTCTGCATATATGAAGAAGGATAGTATCATAAGTCTAAAAGGGAAATGGATCCTCTGGTCTCTAGGCCAATGAGTTTGATGTTAAGCCAATTAAAGTTCTAAATTTGATTAATTACCAAATTGTACACTGGGAAAATAAATTACTAGAGCTAACATGAGCTTTTCTTTTTAAAACAACTAATCCAAGCTCAAAGGACTGTGTAAAAATAATGGACTTTATACAGACATATATTATATTCTTTTACATATGGTAAAGAATATGGATTAAAGTACATTTGTAACTGGTCGATCAGATCTATCAGTATATTAATATATCAATATAAATCTAAAGGGAGGGATTCCTTTACTAAGTGTGACCTTCTTAAAATGTCGTTTTCAATGAATAAATAGTTTCTGTCTGGATATGATATCTTCAGATTTCTAGATGATGATTTACTGGTCAAATTTATATATGTTTAGTATTATCTGCACTGAAGGACTGGAGAAGGAAGTGGCAAACCACTCCACTCTTCTTGCCTGGAGAATCCCAGGGATGGCAGAGCCTGGTGGGCTGCCATCTATGGGGTCGCACAGAGTCGAATAGGACTGAAGCGACTTAGCAGCAGCAGCAACAGCACTGAAGGACACCCTAAACTAAGAATAAATTTTGTAAAGCCCAGAGTTTTACATTTGACTTTTAACATTAGAAAACAAACTAAGTAGGAAGGCTGAAAAACTTAACTCATTATTACTTCATATGAAGATTACCAAATCTAGAAGATTACCAAAAAAATCTTGGGTTTCATTAATAGAAATATAGATGTTAGAAAAAATCAGGTAAGATTCCTGTTCTACACTACTGGTCAGACTTCTCATGTCAAACATTTCTTATAGAGAGTATGTTTTGTATAACAATGGTTTAACTGAAATTAATCCAGGAAAGTAATTATATTGTTGAAAGTTCTCAAAGCCGAATGTAGTGGTCCATGGTTATTTTTACTACACAACATTACTCAGTTTTCTATTGGTAACCATAATTCTGTTTTCCTCCTGGGAATCAAGACTCCTTCCATTCTCATTCCTTACCTTTTAGAGTAAAGTTAACTCTATAGTCTGCTTTGAGGGCAGGTCAGGAAAAATATCTGAAATAGAGTTACGGTCAGTACAAATGCACTTTGCAGACATGCTTGTTGTTTATGGTCTGTGTCTGTTCTGACTGATTATTGGTAATTTTCATTCGGATTAGCTTATATCCAGCAAATATACATATAAATCCCCCATATTTTTGTTAATCTGTTTGCTCAGTTCAGTGCAGTTCAGTCTCTCAGTTGTGTCCGACTCTTTGGCACCCCATGAATCACAGCACGCCAGGCCTCCCTGTCCATCACCAACTCCCAGAGTTCACTCAGACTCATGTCCATCGAGTCAGTGATTCCATCCAGCCATCTCATCCTCTGTCGTCCCCTTCTCCTCCTGCCCCCAATCCCTCCCAGCATCAGAGTCTTTTCCAATGAGTCAACGCTTCACATAAAGTGGTCAAAGTACTGGAGTTTCACCTTTAGCATCGTTCCTTCCAAAGAAATACCAGGGCTGATCTCCTTTAGAATGGACTAGTTGGATCTCCCTGCAGTCCAAGGGACTCTCAAGAGTCTTCTCCAACACCACAGTTCAAAAGCATCAATTCTTCGGCTCTCAGCCTTCTTCACAGTCCAACTTTCACATCCATACATGACTACTGGAAAAACCATAGCCTTGACTAGACCTTTGTGGGCAAAGTAATGTCTCTGCTTTTGAATATACTATATAGGTTGGTCATAACTTTTCTTCCAGGGAAAAGCGTCTTTTGCTTTCATGGCTTCAGTCACCATCTGCAGTGATTTTGGAGCCCAAAAAGATAAAGTCTGACACTGTTTCCACTGATTCCCCATCTATTTCCCATGGAGTGATGGAACCGGATGCCATGATCTTCATTTTCTGAATGTTGAGCTTTAAGCCAACTTTTTCACTCTCCTCTTTGACTTTCATCAAGAGGCTTTTGAGTTCCTCTTTACTTTCTGCCATAAGGGTGGTATCATCTGAATCTCTGAGGTATTGATATTACTCCCAACAATCTTGATTCCAGCTTGTGTTTCTTCCAGTCCAGTGTTTCTCATGATGTACTCTGCATATAAGTTAAATAGGCAGGGTGACAATATACAGCCTTGATGTACTCCTTTTCCTATTTGGAACCAGTCTGTTGTTCCATGTCCAGTTCTAACTGTTGCTTCCTGACCTGCATACAGATTTCTCAAGAGGCAGGTCAGGTGGTCTGGTATTCCCATCTCTTTCAGAATTTTCCACAGTTTCTTGTGATCCACACAGTCAAAGGTTTTGGCACGGTCAATAAAGCAGAAATAAACGTTTTTCTGGAACTCTCTTGCTTTTCCCATGATCCAGCGAATGTTGGCAGTTTGATCTCTGGTTCCTCTGCCTTTTCTAAAACGAGCTTGAACATCAGGAAGTTCTCAGTTCACATATTGCTGAAGCCTGGCTTGGAGATTTTGAGCATTACTTTACTAGCATGTGAGATGAGTACAATTGTGCAGTAGTTTGAGCATTCTTTGGCATTGCCTTTCTTTGGGATTGGAATGAAAACTGACCTTTTCCAGTCCTGTGGCCACTGCTGAGTTTTCCAAATTTGCTGGCATATTGAGTGCAGCACTTTCACAGCATCATCTTTCAGGATTTGAAACAGCTCAACTGGAATTCCATCACCTCTACTAGCTTTGTTCATAGTGATGCTTTCTAAGGCCTACTTGACTTCACATTCCAGGATGTCTGGCTCTAGGTGAGTGATCACACCATCGTGATTATCTGGGTTGTGAAGATCTTTTTTGTACAGTTCTTCTGTGTATTCTTGCCACCTCTTCTTAATATCTTCTGCTTATGTTAGATCCATACCATTTCTGTCCTTTATCGAGCCCATCTTTGCATGAAATATTCCCTTGGTATCTCTAATTTTCTTGAAGAGATCTCTAGTCTTTCCCATTCTGTTCTTTTCCTCTAATTCTTTGCATTGATCACTGAAGAAGGCTTTCTTATCTCTTCTTGCTCTTCTTTGGAACTCTGCATTCTGATGCTTTTATCTTTCCTTTTCTCCTTTGCTTTTTGCTTCTCTTTTTTTCACAGTTATTTGTAAGGCCTCCCCAGACAGCCATTTTGCTTTTTTGCATTTCTTTTCCAAGGGGATGGTCTTGATCCCTGCCTCCTGTACAATGTCATGAATCTCATACCATAGTTCATCAGGCACTCTATCTATCAGATCTAGGCCCTTAAGTCTATTTCTCACTTCCACTGTATAATCATAAAGGATTTGATTTAGGTCATACCTGAATGGTCTAGTTGTTTTCCCTACTTTTTTTAAGTCTGAATTTGGTTATAAGGAGTTCATGATCTGAGCCACAGTCAGCTCCTGGTCTTGTTTTTGTTGACTGTATAGAGCTTCTCCATCTTTGGCTGCATAGAATATAATCAGTCTGATTTTGGTGTTGACCATCTGGTGATGTCCATGTGTAGAGTCTTCTCTTGTGTTGTTGGAAGAGGGTGTTTGCCATGACCAGTGCACTTTCTTGGCAAGACTCTATTAGTCTTTGCCCTGCTTTATTTCACATTCCAAGGCCAAGTTTGCCTGTTACTCCAGGTGTTTCTTGACTTCCCACTTTTTCATTCCAGTCCCCTATAATAAAAAGGACATCTTTTTTGGGTGTTAGCTCTAAAAGGTCTTGTAGGTCTTCATAGAACCGTTCAACTTCAGCTTCTTCAGCGTTACTGGTTGGGGCATAGATTTGGATTACCGTGATATTGAATGGTTTGCCTTGAAGATGAACAGAGATCATTCTGTCGTTTTTGAGATTGCATCCAAGTACTGCATTTTCAGTCTCTAAGATGGCTACTCCATTTCTTCTGAGGGAACCTGCCCTCAGTAGTAGATATAATGGTCATCTGAGTTAAATTCATCCATTCCAGTCCATTTTAGTTTGCTGATTCCTAGAATGCAGTTGTTCACTCTTGCCATCTCTTGTTTGACCACTTCCCATTTGCCTTGATTCATGGACCTGGCATTCCAGATTCCTATGCAATATTGCTCTTTACAGCATTGGACCTTGCTTCTATTGCCAGTCACATCTACAGCTGGGTATTGTTTTTGCTTTGGCTCCATCCCTTCATTCTTTCTAGAGTTATTTCTCCACTGATCTCCAGTAGCATATTGGGCACCTACTGACCTGGGGAGTTCCTCTTTCAGTATCTGTTTGCTCAGCTCACACAAGTTTCATGACTATGAGAATTTTGTTGTCTGCAGACCATGAGAGTTTTACTCCTTTTCCAATCTGGATCCCTTTTATTTCTTTTTCTTCTCTGATTACCATAGCCAGGACTTTGAGAACTATATTGAATAATAGTGGTCAGTATGGGCAGTCTTGTCTTATTCCTGATCTTAGAGGGAATACTTGTTTTTCATCCTTTAGAATAATGTTTGCTGTGTGTTTATCATATATGGCCTTTGTTATGTTGACTTAGGTTCCTTCTGTGCCCATTTTTTGAAGAGTTTTTTTTTATCATAAATGAGTGCTGAATTTTGTTGAAGGCTTCTTCTGCATCTATTGAGATTATCATATGATTTATGATTTTTATCTTTAAATTTGTAAATATAGCGTATCACATTGATTGATTTGCATGTTTTACATCCCTGGGATAAACACAACTTGATCACAGTATATGAGCTTTTTAATGTGTTGCTGAATTCTGTTTGCTAAAATTTTGAGGATTTTTGCATATGTTCATCAGTGATATTGGCCTGTAGTTTTCTTTTTTGTGTGTGTTGTCTTTGTCTGGTTTTGGTATCAGGGCCAGGGTGGCGTCGTAGAATGAATTTGGAAGAGTTCCTTCCTCTGCCGTTTTTTGGAAAGAGTTTTAGAAGGATAGGCATTAGCGTCTCTGTAAATGTTTGATAGAATTCACCTGTGAATCCATCTGCCCTGGGCTTTTGTTTTCAGGGAGATTTTTTTTTAACACAGTTTTATTCCAGTACTTGTAATTTTTTTTCAGTTTTTATTTTAGTGCTTGTAATTGGCCTGTTCAAAATCTCTATTTTCTTCCTCGTTCAGTCTTGGAAGGTCAAACTTTTCTAAGAATCTGTCCATTTCTACCAGGTTGTCCATTTTATTGGAATATAGTTTCTTGTAATGGTCTCTTATGATCCTTTTGCATTTCTGTGTTGTTTGTTGTAACTTTTCCTGAGGTTATTTTCTCTTTTCCACTAGACTCAAGTTGTGAAATACTAAATGTGGAACTATTTTTTGCTTGTTTATTATTTATTTTTGGCTGTACTAGGTCTTCATTGCTGCACAGGGGCTTTCTTTAATATTGCAGCAAGTGGAAGTACTCTCTGGTTGCGATGTGCAGGCTTCTCACAATAGTGGCTTGTCTTGTTGTGGAGCACAGGCTTTGCGGTGCACAGGCTTCAGTAGTTATGGCACACGAGCTTAGGTGCCCAGTAGCATGTGGGATCTTAGTTCCCAGGCAAGAGGTCAAACGTGTGTCCTCTGCATCAGCAGGTGAATTCTTAACCACGGACCATCAGGGAACTATTTTAACATTAAAGTGGGAAAACCTGTGAAACCAATATGGTATATAGGTGAGGCAAGTTTTGAAGATGACAAAAACAAGGTTCTAATGACATAATTTCAGTCCTTGTGTCATATCTAAACTGGAAACTAGTTCAGTATCTAGCTCAAAAATTAGTCAAGTTTTGTTTCATCTAGAGTCAAAAGAATCCTAACTGATTCATCATGTAGGAAAGGAACACAAACTGAAACCTGAAGATGTTTGCCTTAAAAGAGAGAAAGGGGGGAAAAAAGTTATTTACATATGTTTGATCTGTTGTTAGATATCTCTTCATTACTTAGAGAGTATCAGAGGGTACAGAGATACAAGTTCTGGATAGACAGATTTAGCATCAGTAAAAGAAGGACAGCTTCATAATATTGAGTTATCTAAAATGAAATAAGCTGTTGTCTGTAATAATAAGGACTAAAATGGAGGGTGGATTATAACGGACTTTATATTTAGCTAAAGGACCCACTAGCTCTTACTAAAATCTTTAAAATGTATTGAACAATGGACTCTGCTGGACATTGTATCAGGCATGTTAATAAATTGCCTGAAAAGTCTGTACTGTAATTAAATGAAGAACCTAGGGGACAATGAAGTTGAATGCCTTCCACAAGGAAAGAAACCTAGAAAGTAGTGATAATGGGAAGGAAACCCAATGTATCTGACTGACTTTAAAACTGTTGCCTCTCCACTAACCTTCTAACAGTGCCTGGATTTTTATAGATGCAAAGCAACTATAAAATCCTGTATTTTGCCAATATTTTAGCAATGGTTTACTTAAAAAGAAAAATGTACTAATGCAGTTTGAAAATTAATTATCTTTGACTGATGGACAATAGATTTTATGGATGTCCTAAAAATACACTAAAAGCACTTTAGTATGTAAATTCCATGATGAATAAAAGCTGCCATACCTATGTAAATGTAATTGGACTGTGAGGCTTAGATAAATGTATAAATGCTAAAAGAAACAACTTAGAAAGAAAACACACTTAGTTATAAAAATGTAAAAGCAAATGTGTAATAATTTCTGAAAGAGTCTAACAGAGCTCAGGCAATATATGTTCAAGGGCTAAATAGCCACATATTCTACCAAGGATTGCACTCAGCACTAACTTTTTAAGAATTAAGGTAGTGAAGCTACAGAGAAAAACTTTCTGCTCTAAATTAGGCCCTGATAGAAAGTGTAGAAAGAAAGTTTGGTTGATAATTACATTTCTAATTTATTTCCTGTCACTACGTCTCTAGAAATAAATACACACACACACACACACATGCACACATATGTAATTATAGTGAAAGTTGCTCATTCGTGTCTGACTCTTCGCGACCCCATGGACTATAGTCTATGGAATTCTCCAGGCCAGAATACTGGATTGGGTAGCCATTCCCTTCTCTATGGGATCTTCCAAACCCAGGGATCGAACCCAGGTCTCCTGCATTGCAGGCAGATTCTTTACCAGCTGAGCCACAAGGGAAGCCCATATAATTACAGAGTAATTCAGAAATTTTTACTAGTGCAGGTAGTCTTTTTTTTTCCTTCCTTTTATTAGTGCAGGTAATTTGGTAGCAAGATTATATAAATCTTATTCTAGGACCTCTATTGTTTGAAGTCATTGTATCTTATAATGTGAGGAATATTATATACTATAGATTATAGGACTGGTATAGAAGGTCAAGAAAGCACTTTGCCTGATATAACTGCTTAACTTGATTCATTTTCAACATAACAATGTCTCAGTTCTTTAAAAACAGAGGCTTAAAAGCAGATTCATTACATAGTTTATTAGATCAAATGTTGTAGTAAAACAGACCCAACGTTTAATTATGATACTGCTATCTGCTGGGTCAATTGCTTAACCTTTGCAAGTCTCTGTTTTTTTCATCTGATGATGGGGATGCTGTTTACCTACTTCAGAGATTATTTCTGAAACTATATAATGATATTTTAAACTTCCCTGCCTGCTTAAAAAGGTGCTGGATGGACAATACCTGCCTTTACTGCTATTTCACTCCAAAGCCCCTGTTTCTCTAACTTCCCTTCAGTAATCTCAAATTAATGAGAAACAGCTATCTCCTTAACACAAGTCAGATTCTGAGACTGTTTTGTTGTACAAGCTATTTTCAATCATATGGAGACTATATTTCTGGGGAAAAGGCAGAGGTTGCTTTAAAAAGAGTTTTAGAATAAATGGGAGTTCATTTTAAAATCAAATTCTATTTCTCCTTTTGATCATCCCACTTTATTTCAGAAACTTCAATGATCCTTTCAGAGGAGTCATATTACCTGGGTGCCACAGCTTTACCTTGTTGTATTACACAGGAGTAATTTTATATACAGTGTTTTTCACTACCAAATTTGTCCTGGGAATATTCAGTCTTCCCTAATTTGGAAAAGTCACTCAGGTGCATAACTCTGCAGGAAACATGTTACCTTCTAGGTTTAGGGAGCCTTGGAGCTGTCACTGGAAAACAAGGGGGAAAAGGCAATTAAATCAAACTTCATTAGCTCAGACCCTAAATGTTTTCTAATTAGATAGCAGTTTCCTTTAAATGGGAAAGTTGGAGAAAGTCCATAAAGAAATTAAATGAATATTCTCCTAAAATCACACAAAGATAAAGTGAAATGGTCATGTGCAGGACCTGAGAATGTTTAGAATGCCAAAATTTTCACTAAGCAAGTATATGTACTTTCTAGCTTGGTAAGTAAGAGCTCTCTTTACAAACATAGAGCTACATTTTCTCTTGATTTTGGTATCTACTGCACTTTAAATTGTTGCCGATTAGAAGAATAAAATTTATATGTCATGTATATCAAAGCCAAAAATAATTCAAGTTCATATACTTATTGTATATGCTTTTATTATTATCCATTGATTATATATGTTGAGTATACAGGGGATGAATCAGTGGTCTGGTGACATAAAAGAATTCAGATCAAGAGTGAATAAAAAAGATGAATATCAACCCTCCTTTCCCCATAAAGTGAAAAATGAGAACACAAAAATTTAATTCCTGTATGTTTGAAATTATGGAAAAATAAAGGAATAAAATTATATATCCTTTTTTTTTTAACCACGTTTGGGATCTAGTTATGTGAGAGACTTAAAACAGAAAACACTATTTTTTTTTCAACGTTTTCTAGCAGCAAACCATGGAATACAATTTCATTTTGCTCTGATGACAGTACAGGATATTGCATGTTACCACCAAACATACACTGTATATGCTAGTGTTTTCAGAGTCTGTTTACTTAGCTTAAAACTCTGAGCTCTTAAATGTAGCATAAAACTTCTGTGAAATTCCACTGCTCTGCAGTGGGGATGGGAGATAATTTTTTTATTTGGATGATTGCAGAGAGGGAGAGAAAAAGGAGAGAGCTTTTAAATGTTTGGGTAGTTCAGATAAAAAAAAATTGGATGCTTCAGCAAAATTGTCAGTCCTCTGAGATTCAGCTTTGACTATTATTACTAAGGTAATGCTTTCAGCGTACAGCAAAATAGATCTTGAACACAGTATCGGCCAAATACTATCCTTTCAAACTCATGTGTAACCTTAACCGGTTTCAGTGGGAGATGTGGATGGTTAGTTGTAAATGACTTTCCCTTTATTATTATTATTTTTTTTACCCTGAATCTGATACTATGAAGGTAAAGGGAAGAAATGCATGTAAAATTTTTATTAGTAATAATCTCTTTAATTTGTATAGCACTTTGCCAGTTGGAAAGATTTATATCAAATATCATTTCATTATTTCTGTATAATGAAAGAAATACAATTTTATGTGTAGAAATGTTTAGAGAGTCTTTACAATCAAAATTTAATATCAGAGTTTCAGAGAAAAATCACTGCTTAGATTTATGTTGAAAACAGTAGCATGTTGGGAAAACTAAAATTGTGAATTCAAATTATGTCACATTCTCTAATAGGCTAATACTAATTACGGGAGTAATTTATTCTCAATAGTTTATAGACACTATTAAAATTGTAATTTACTTTTAACTCACTTCTTTTCACACTTATAAATCTTCTTTTTTGCAGGTCTCATTTGTAGGTTTATTTAGTTTAGTTTTGTTTTCATTTTCTGATTCATTCTCTTAGAAAGTATTCACTATGATACAGGCTTTCAACACAGGGTAGTCTGAGGAGGTGTCCTGAGTTGCTGTCATGAGTGGTTGACTTTCTGAGAATTAATATCAGTATTGAGCTTTTTCTACAATGCAAGCTAGACTAACTCTCATGCTTTCTAGCTACTAAGCAAGACTTCACATTCCCTAAATTTCTGTAAGAATAGATTTATTAATTTAATATTGTCCACTACACATTTGTTATTCTATTTATTTTTTTACAAAGGGCAGATTACTGTGATAATCAAATCAAAAAAACAGAGGGGATGAACAGAGTTGGATGCTGTTATGCAAAATGTAAGCTGTCAATAGATTATTTGGAAAAGGGATTTCACTCATTCTTCTATTCAGCAAAACAGTCATTGAACTCATTTTATCTAAAATAGTACTCGGTGCTGAGAGTATCTAAGTACAAAAACAACACCAAAACAGAATAACCCCTACCTTTGTGGAGGAGAGTGGAAGAGAGAATGATAATAACGAAACAATGAATAGGTAAATGTTATAGCTTGTTGGAAGATGGTAAATACTATGGAGAGAGAAAAACAAGGTCAGACAGGTCAGAAATGTATGGGAATGAGGGTTATAGTTATTCTTAGTGAGGCAAATATATTTAAAATTTGAAGAAAGTGAGAGAATCAGACAAGAAGCTATGTGGAAGAGGAGTGTTTCAGATATTCAGTGCGAGGGACCTAAATTTGGAAATATGCCTGATGCTTTTCAGGAAGAATAAACCAGGAAGAATGTAGAAGGAAGTGAAGTCAGAAAAAGAAGGAGAGGAATAGGGGACTATTGGTCATTGGCAGCTTTAACTCTGCTTTAGATGAGAAACTAACAAGTTTTTAACAGAGGAGTCATATAAAATTACCCATTTTAACAGAATTACTCTGGTTGCCCTTGTTGAGACTAGCAACCAACCATATGCAGGAGCAATTACTTAACATTTTAAAAGAATAAAAGGAAGACTGAAATAGAAGCATGCACAAGGATATGCCTTAGAATATTAGCTTTATTTAGAATTATCAAATACGTTAATTAATCTATGATATTCCTAGATTTTATCTCCTTTTTCATACCTCTGCTTTGCACTTTTCTCTGTCAAACTTGATCTCAGCAAAAGATCCTATGACCATACATTAAGGTAAGAATTTCTGTTTGCCCCTTCAGTGAATTACATACCTTTTAAACAGGAAACTCCAGTACTTTGGCCACCTCATGCGATGAGTTGACTCATTGGAAAAGACTCTGATGCTGGGAAGGATAGGGGCAGGAGGAGAAGGAGACGACAGAGGATGAAATGGCTGGATGGCATCACTGACTTGATGCACGTGAGTCTGGGTGAACTCCGGGAGTTGGTGGTGGACAGGCAGGCCTGGCGTGCTGTGATTCATGGGGTCGCAAAAGTCGGACACGACTGAGAGACTGAACTGAACTAAACAGGAGTAACCTCTGGGAGCAAATTTCAAATGATTAAATTTCAAGCCTTCAAAAGTTGTCGTTGTTCCATCTTAGGTTGTGTCTGACTTTTGCCACCCTATGGACTGTAGCATGCCGGGCTCCTGACACCCACTGTCTCCTAGAGGTTGCTCAAATTCATGTTCATTAAGTTGGTGATGCTATCTAACCATCTCATCCTCTGCCACCCCTTTCTCTTTTAGCTTTCAATTTTTCCCAGCATCAGATTCATTTCCAATGTGTCAGCTCTTCACATCAGGTGGGCAAAGTATTGGAGTGTAAACAATTCCAGGTGGTGGTGAAAGAGCTGCTGCAGAGGAAGGTGCCTTTGTCTATGGCAGTTTATCCAAGAATTCTTCTCCTCTGCTACCTCTTTCCAGTGCTCACCACAATATGTCTCAATCTAATTTATTTCCTTATCTCCATGAACAGCCCCATATTCTCTCAATCACATAGGTTCTTAAACTTGGAGTTGTCACTCATTTTTCATCTTCTGCACCTTTAAAATCCTTTCATATAGGACCTATGTCCTACAGATGTGACTCTACAGTGTCTCTAACATCCTTTCAAACTTCCAGGCCCTATTTGTATCCCCGATGGTCCCTCCTTGCAGACTGTTTATTATGAACTGGACTCCATCTCTTCAGTGTCTAGCTGCTCCATTGTGTTCAGATAAAGCTTACAGCATATCTGCGATCATCCACTCTCATGTTAAATTAATAATTAATATAATAATAACAATAGAAGTTTTGTTTATAATATTGTTAGATACGACCCACTGTGTTTGACATTTATGATCTTCTGTGACTGACCCTAACACACTCCTTTAATCCACATGATTTATTATTTTCTTACATATCCATATGAGCTATCTAGATCAGCCCATTGGCTGTTCCCCTTTGCACTCTTGTGTCTTTTTCTGTATGTTCCCTCTGAAATAAATTTTGTTTCTCCTACATCTATAAAATCTCTCCCATCCTTCAGAATCATCTCCTCAATTTTTTTGAATGTGTATCGTCTCACCAACTCCATGATGACAGAAACTATGACTTCATCAAATTTTGAATTTAAAGTTATTCTTTGGATGTGAGTAAATATATATTCAACTAAATTGAATATAACATTAATGTTATAATGTTCAGTTCAATTCAGGTCAGTTCAGTCGCTCAGTCGTGTCCGACTTTTGGCGACCCCATGAATCGCAGCACACCAGGCCTCCCTGTCCATCACCAACTCCCGGAGTTCACTCAGACTCAACTCCACTGAGTCAGTGATGCCATCCATCCATCTAATCTTTTGTCGTCCCCTTCTCCTCCAGCCCCCGATCCCTCCCAGCGTCAGAGTCTTTTCCAATGAGTCAGTTCTTTGCATGAGGTGGCCAAACTACTGGAGTTTCAGCTTTAGCATCATTCCTTCCAAAGAAATCCCAGGGCTGATTTCCTTTAGAATGGACTGGTTGGATCTCCCTGCAGTCCAAGGGACTCTCAAGAGTCTTCTCCAATACCACAGTTCAAAAGCATAAGTTCTTCGGCACTCAGCTTTCTTCACAGTCCAACTCTCGCTTCCATACATGACCACTGGAAAAACCATAGCCTTGACTAGACAGACCTTTGTTGGCAAAGTAATATCTCTGCTTTTCAATATGCTATCTAGGTTGGTCATAACTGTCCTTCCAAGGAGTGTCTTTTAATTTCATGGCTGCAGTCACCATCTGCAGTGATTTTGGAGCCCCCAAAAATAAAGTCTGACACTGTTTCCAATGTTTCCCCATCTATTTCCCATGGAGTGATGGGACCGGATGCCATGATCTTTGTTTTCTGAATGTTGAGCTTTAAGTCACCTTTTTCACTCTCGTCTTTGACTTTCATCAAGAGGCTTGTGAGTTCCTTTTTACTTTCTGCCATAAGGGTGGTGTTATCAGCATCTCTGAGGTTATTGATATTTCTCCCAACAATCTTGATTCCAGCTTGTGCTTCTTCCTGCCCAGCATTTCTCATGATGTACTCTGCATAGAAGTTAAATAGGCAGGGTGACAAGATTCACCCCTGACATACTCCTTTTCCTATTTGGAGCCAGTCTGTTGTTCCATGTCCAGTTCTAACTGTTGCTTCCTGACCTGCATACAGATTTCTCAAGAGGCAGGTCAGGTGGTCTGGTATTCCCATCTCTTTCAGAATTTTCCACAGTTTATTATGATCCACACAGTCAAAGGCTTTGGCATAGTCAATAAAGCAGAAATAGATGTTTTTCTGGAACTCTCTTGCTTTTTCCATGATCCAGCGGATGTTGGCAATTTGATCTTTGTTTCCTCTGCCTTTTCTAAAACCAGCTTGAACATCTGGAAGTTCATGGTTCACATAGTGCTGAAGCCTGGCTTGGATGATTTTGAGCATTACTCTATTAGTGTGTGAGATGAGTGCAATTGTGCAGTAGTTTGAGCATTCTTTGGCATTGCCTTTCTTGGGACTGGAATGAAAACTGACCTTTTCCAGTCCTGTGGCCATTGCTGAGTTTTCCAAATTTGCTCACATATTGAGAGCAGCACTTTCACAGCATCTTTCAGGATTTGAAATAGCTCAACTGGAATTCCATCACCTCCACTAGCTTTGTCGTAGTGATGCTTTCTAAGGCCCACTTGACTTCCCATTCCAGGATGTCTGGCTCTAGGTGAGTGATCACACCATCGTGATTATCTGAGTTGTGAAGATCTTTTTTGTATAGTTCTTCTGTGTATTCTTGCCACCTCTTCTTAATATCTTCTGCTTATGTTAGGTCCATACGATTTCTGTCCTTTATCGAGCCCATCTTTGCATGAAATATTCCCTTGATATCTCTAATTTTCTTGAAGAGATCTCTAGTGTTTCCCATTCTATTGTTTTCCTCTAATTCTTTGCATTGATCACTGAAGAAGACTTTCTTATCTCTCCTTGCTCTTCTTTGGAACTCTGCATTCAGATGTTTTTATCTTTCCTTTTCTCCTTTGCTTTTTGCTTCTCTTTTTTTCACAGTTATTTGTAAGGCCTCCCCAGACAGCCATTTTGCTTTTTTGCATTTCTTTTCCATGGGGATGGTCTTGATCCCTGCCTCCTGTACAATGTCACGAACCTCCATCCATAGTTCATCAGACACTCTATCTGAAATAGTCCCTTAAGTCTATTTCTCACTTCCACTGTATAATCATAAGGGATTTGATTTAGGTCATACCTGAATGGTCTAATGGGTTTCCCTACTTTCTTCAATTTAAGTCTGAATTTGGCAATAAGGAGCTCATGATCTGAGCCACAGTCAGCTCCTGGTCTTGTTTCTGTTGACTGTATAGAGTTTCTCCATCTTTGGCTGCAAAGAATATAGTCAATCTGATTTCAGTGTTGACCTTCTGGTGATGTCCATGTATAGAGTCTTCTCTTGTGTTGTTGGAAGAGGGTGTTTGCTATGACCTGTGCATTTTCTAGGCAAAACTTACTGTCTCCAAAAATTTCTGACGTATTAATCTAGTTACTTGTTTATGTTCATGTTAAGTCTCAATGCATCACTTTGTCATTTTGTTCCGGTGTTATACCCAAAAAAGAACATAATTTTAATAACGTTTTTTTTTACTAAATGAAATATTGCCATTGTATTTGTTTTGTACTCATTTATATGCATTCATTATTATTGATTCAATAACTTAATGTAGAGCATCCTTGTTTTTAGTAGCACACTGTGAATTTGGATAATAGTGATAATAGTGCTTTTTTTGCCTCAATAGAATACATATGCATTTACCAACTGGAACAGCATCACTTGGAATGACTGTTGCAGTCTATTTTCTAATAAGTCTTTTTCTCAAGTTTGGATCACTCAGTAATGTCCAGCTCTTTATGCCCCATGGACTGTAGCCTGCCAGGTTCCTCTGTCCATGGGATTCTCCAGGCAAGAATACTGAAGTGGGCTTCCATTCCCTTCTCCAGGGGCTCTTCCCAACCCAGGGATCAAATCCAGGTCGCTCTTACTGTAGGCCGATTCTTTACCATCTGACCTCCCCGGGAAGCCCTTCTTATATAAAGTAGATATGAAAGCATACAGGTAAAGAGGGGAAAGCAATCAGGAAAAATTATAATTAGGCAAGATCTTGAAAATAATGCTCAGTGTAGTTTAGTCATGACAAAGTAACAGGTAATGAAATCTCACGAGGTTAATGAATTAGGAAATGAAAACTATAGGTTTAAAACAATATGCTCAGGGGAGAAGTGAAAATGGACAGTGGAAGGGTATATTTATGAATTGCAGAAAAATAAATTTTATTGGTGAAGGTAGACAGGCTTTATTTTGTAAACCTATCAGTTGTCTCAATGGAATTGTCCGTAAAGCTTTATGACTTTAGCATGGACTCTGGTAGAAAGATATACTATAGTAGATCATATTAATTTAAATTTACTATGTAAACATGTAATGGCTTTTAAACTTATTGTCTGAACAATTCAAATTGATATTTTATTAATTACCATAAGCATTCTGTTGTGATCATTTCTGAGTATTGAGCTAAATGCTAGCAATTCTTATTTGAAAAACAAATATGATATAGAACTGTTTGCTAATTTTCCAGCTTAGTTAGGAACTATATTTTATCTAAAGTTACAGTTTTCCCATTATGTAATAGATCTTATATTAGATAATGACATGGACTACTGAATGGTAATGCCACTCAAATTCAAAACTTAATCCATCTCCACCCAAGACAAAGATGGGTCCTGAATTTCAAATCCCACTTTGTAAATTGATTCTACAAGTTGCACAGATTTTAAATCCAAGAACATTAACTTCAATTTAGCTCTGGAAAAAGCTAAAATATCCAATATTTCCCTTCTTTATAAAATATAGTCCCTGGTATCTCAGTCATAAGAATACACTTGCCAATACAGGAGATGTAGGTTCCATCTCTGGGTTGGGAAGATCCCGTGTAGAAGGAAATGGCAACCCACTCCTATGTTTTTGCCATGGGAAATCCCATGGATAGAGGAGCCTGCTTAAGCTATAGTCCATGGGGTCTTAGAAGAGTCAGTCATGACAGTGATTAAATAGCAAAAGTATTAACTTCAATACTTTTCAAGTGATAGTTGTGAGAATAAAATTAGGTAATATTTTGAATAATTGGACTTCCCAGGTGGCTCACTGGTAAAGAATCCACCTGCCAAGCAGGAGCTGCAAGTTCAGTCTCTGGGTTGGGAAGATCTCCTGGAGGAAGAGATGACACCCCACTGCAGTATCCTTGTCTGGGAAATCCCATGAGGAGGAGAGCCTTGAGGGCCAAAATCCATGGGGTTACAAAGGAGTCAGACATGACTTCATGTCTAATCAACAACAAATAGAATGGTATAAAAATTAGCAAAATCTAGATGATCTGTCAACATTAAGATAGAATTGAATTGTCAACAGAATTTTGTATGACTTTGGAAATGTTCATATATAATAGTACATTGTCCAATATTGTAACTACAAGCCACATATGGCTACTTAACACTTGAAATGTGGCTTTCATGTTTAAGGAGATGAATTTTTCTTATATTTAATTTCAACTTTATTAATATAAATTAAAATACATAGATGGAGTTAGTGACTACAGTGTTGCACAATACAGATAGAGAATGAACTTTTCAATCAATTTAATCATTTAATAGATGAAGTTTGTAATTCAGTTAGCCGTTGCAAGATTTCACAGCTTAGGAAGTCAGAAATTCCCCCAGGGTTTACAGTGGAGATTTTGAATAAGCTATGAGCCAATCTCTTTTTATCATAAATTATTAAATAACATATAGCTTTGGCTTTCCACCTAGTCTGCAACTAAGCTTTAGTATTTGTGTTACTGTAATTAAATCATAAATACTACTTGTTGTCTCAATTAATTTAATTCGTTAGAATAGGTGGATGGAAATGTTAAAAAGTTAATCTACAAGTCTTACAATGACAGGTGAATAATATGTGTTCATTATATATTAGCTACTTTTAATCAAAACAAACATTGAAGAAAAAATAAACATAGACACTATTCTGAATGATAAAGGATCAATTTGATTATATTGATACTTCAGTTCAGTTGCTCAGTCGTGTCCAACTCTTTGTGACCCCATGAACCACAGCACGCCAGGCCTCCCTATCCATCACCAACTCCCGGGGTTCACCCAAACTCATGTCCATTGAGTCGGTGATGTCATCAAACCATCTCATCCTCTGTCATCCCCTTCTCCTCTTGCCCTCAGTGTTTCTCAGCATCAGGGTCTTTTCAAATGAGTCAGCTCTTTGCATCAGGTGGCCAGAGTATTGGAGCTTCAGCTTCAACATCAGTCCTTCCAATGAACACCCAGGACTGATCTCCTTTAGGATGGACTGATTGAATCTCCTTGCTGTCCAAGGGACTCTTAAGACTCTTCTCCAACACCACAGTTCAAAAGCATCAATTCTTCAGTGCTCAGCTTTCTTTATAGCCCAACTCTCACATCCATACATGACTACTGGAAAAACCGTAGCCTTGACTCGATGGACTTTTTTTGACAAAGTAACGTCTCTACTTTTTAATATGCTGTCTATGTTGGTCATAACTTTCCTTCCAAGGAATAAGTGTCTTTTAATTTCTTAAGATTTGGGCAATATATAGAGCTATGCTTCCCTTGAATTGGGGTTAATCCAGTCCTAGTGTGCTTGCTGTACTTTCCCTAAGATAATTTTTAAGCCTTCCCAAGAATTCTGCCATTACTGAGTTGACCTCAAGGCCAGGAGAGAAGCTGGGTCTTAGCCATCTTGCTTGAAAGAGCTTTTCATGCCTCTTAGACTGACACTTAAATTTCCTTAACTCTGTGTGGTATTAGAGAATGTTTTAGTTTCATTCTTTCACATGTAGCTGTACAGTTTTCCCAATATCACTTATTGAAGACACAATCATTTCTACATCATATGTTCTTGCCTCCTTTGTCCTGATTAATTGATGATAAGTGCCTGATTTTATCTCTGGCCTGTCTATCCTGTTCTGTTGATCTATATTTCTGTTTTTGCACCTTTCGCTACTATAGTATAGACTGAGATTTGGAGTATAGACTGAGGTCAGAGAAGCTAATTTTTGCAGCTTCATATTTCTTTCTCAGGATTGCTTTGGCCTTTTAAGATCTTCTGTATTTCCATACAAATTTTTAAAGTTTTGTTCTAGTTTTCTGAAAAATGCCATTGGTAATCTTGATAGGGACTGCATTGTAGATTTAGATCATCTTGGATAATAGTCATTTTGATAATTTTTGGGATCCTTTAATGGACTGGAACCTGGAGGTCCAGAGTTGACAATAAGAGAGTGAAAGAAAGAAAGAGAGAGAGAAAAAGACAGACAGACAGACACGGGGACCCAAGCTCTGATGGAGAAAAGGGGCTTTAATGATCTTTCTGTGAGTATGTGTAGGCTGTTGTACAAGAAATTTCTTTCAACAATGATAAAGATCAGAAAACCAAATGTACAGCAACCGTTACCAAGGGAACAAGGGATTAATAATGGTCACAAGGTCGGGAGATAATCCATATCTCAAGAAAGAGGATCGAGACTAAGCAGTTTTGTGGTAAGGAGAATGTTTACTGAAGGAGATTCAGGCCTGTCTCACGTCCTGGGAGCAGCTTGCCGTACCACTGGTTTCTGGCAACAGAAACT
The DNA here is from genome assembly GCA_006410935.1 of Redunca redunca. NCBI lineage: Eukaryota > Metazoa > Chordata > Mammalia > Artiodactyla > Bovidae > Redunca > Redunca redunca. Next base: position 573,024 of record SJYQ01000181.1, on the reverse strand, counting down.
GATAAGGAACAGAGGATTTATGAGAAACAGCAGGTAGGAATTCTCCTGTTAAACATTCTCTGATAGATAATATTGATTCTTCCAATGCAAGAACATGGTATAACTTTCCATCTATCTGTGTTATCTTTGATTTCTTTCATCAGCATCTTATAGTTTTCAGAGGACAGGTCTCCTGCCTCCTTAGATAGGTTTCACTTCACTTCACTTCACTTCAGTTGGTCAGTTGTGTCTGACTCTTTGCGATTCTTAGGTATTTTATTATTTTTAAAGACCTAAATGTAAGACTAAATACTTTACAACTCTTAGAGGGAAACATAAGTTAGTACACTATTTGACATAAATCAATAAAAACAAAACCAAAAATGAACAAATGAAACCTAGTTAAACTTAAAAGATTTTGCATAGCAAAGGGAACTATAAAAAAGGTGAAAAGACAGCCCACAGAATGGGAGAAAATATTTGCAAATTCGGTGACATTTCTCAAAAAAAAGACATACAGATGGCCAAAAAGCACATGAAAAGATGCTCAACATTACTATTTATTAGAGAAATACAAATCAAAACTGCAGTGTCAGAATGGCCCTCATCAAAAGATTTATGAATAGTAAATGCTGGGGTGGCTGTGGAAAAAAGGGATCTTCCTATATCACTGGTAGGAATGTAAATTAGTATACCCACTATGGAGAACAGTGTGGAGGTTCCTTAAAAAATAAAAATAGAGCTGCCATATGATTCATCAATCCCACTCCTGGGCATATATCCAGAGAAAATCATAATTTGAAAAGATACATGAACCCCAGTGCTTGTTGCAGCAGTATTTAAAATAGCTAAGACATGGAAGCAACCTATATGTCCATCATCAGAGGAATAGGTAAAGAAAATGTGGTGCATATATACAGTAGAATATTGTTCAGCCATTAAAAGAATGAAATAATGCCATTTGCAACAATACTAACTGACATGGAAATTCTCATACTAAGTGA
>SJYQ01000181.1:546132-559037 GCA_006410935.1 Redunca redunca | reverse complement strand
AAAAAAAAAAACCTAGAAGAAAAACCAGCAACAGATTTACTCATTTTGAAAAAAGTGTATATGAAACTTCTAATACTTGATCATGTAAAATTAGTAGGTTGTGACTTCTAACATTTTTGAGAAAATTGCTTCCTCTTTTTCCAACAAACTTCAGAATTGACTTTATAAATCGTTTGTTTGCCATTTGAAAGGTCAATTCATTCAAGATTATAATTCTTTCTTAATTTCATAGTTATATATATATATATATATATTCATACATATTGTTGTTCTTGTTCTTGTTATTCAGTCCCCTAGTCCCCCTCCCTGTCCCTCACCATCTCCGAGTTTGTCAGAGTTCATGTTCATTGCATCAGTGATCCAGTCCAGCCATTTCATCTTCTGATGCCCTCTTCTGCCCTCAATTTTTCCCAGCATCAGGGATTTTTCCAATGATTGTCTGTTCACATCAAATGACCAAAATACTGGAGCTTCAGCTTCAGCATCTGTCCTTCCAGTGAATATTCAGGATTGATCTCCCTTAAAATTGATTAGTTTGATCTCCTTGCTTCACAAGGGACTTTCAGGAGTCTTCTCCAGCACAACAGTTCTTTTCTGCCTTCCTAAGGTCCCACCTGTCACAACCATCCATGACCACTAGGAAGACCATAGCCTTGACTATCTGGACCTTTGTCATCAGAGTAATGTCTCTGCTTTTCAACACACCATCTAGGTTTGTCATTGCTTTCCTGACAAGACGCAATCGTTTTCTGATTTCATGGCTGCAACCACTGTCTGCAGTGATTTTGGAGCCCAAGAAGAAGAAATGTGTCACTACTTCCACCTTTCCCCTTCTATTTTCCTAGCAGTCATGGGGCCAGATGCCATGATCTTAGTTTTTTTTAGTATTTAGTCTTAAGCCAGCTCTTTCACTCTCCCCCTTCACCCTTATCAAGAGACTCTTTAGTTCCCTTTTGCTTTCTGCCATTAGAGTGGTATCATCTGCATATCTGAGGTTGTTGATGTTTCTCACACTTATATTGATTCCAGCTTGTGACTCATCCAGCCCATCATTTCTCATGATGTACTCTGTGTATATGTTAAATAAGCAGGGTGACAATATACAGCCTTGATGTACTATTTAGCAAAAATGTAAAAGCTATTCACAAATTTACATGGAGTTCAAGAGACCTCACAGCAAAATAATCTTGAAAAAACATCCACACTTCCTGATTTTGAAACTTATTAAAAACCACTAGTAATCAAAACAATGTGATATTGTATTGTGCAAGGAACTCTGCCCAATATTATGTAACAACCTAAAGGGGAAAAGAACCTGGAAAAAAAATGCATATGTATAACTGAATTGCTTTGCTGTATACCTGAAACTAACACAACATTGTTAATCAACTGTACTCTGATATAAAATAAAAAGTTAAAAAATGTGATATTGGCATTAAGAATAACACAGGAATCCATAGAATGCAATTGAAAGCCTAAAAATAAACCAAAGTGCCTATGATCAACTGATTCTCTAAATGGCATCAAGACCATTCAATAGTGCAAGAATAGTTTCTTCACCAAATTGTGCTGGGACTACTGATACATGCAAAAAAATGAAGTTGGATCCCTATTTCACACCATTTAAAAAGTTAACTTATAATGGATAGAAAATCTAAGCACTAAACTATATAAGCATTGTACTGCTGCTGCTGCTGCTAAGTTGCTTCAGTCATGTCTGACTGTGCGATCCCATAGACGGCACCTACCAGGCTCCCCCGTCCCTGGGATTCTCCAGGCAAGCATACTGGAGTGGGTTGCCATTGCCTTCTCCAAGCACTATACTATATAAGGACTAAAACTATAACATTTAGAAGAAAACACAGGAAGATCTTTATGACTTTGATTTGATGAAGTTTTCTTAGATATGATACCAAAAGCACAACCAACAGAAGAAAAACAGATATGTTTGGATTAGATCAAATTTAAAATATTTTGTGTATCAAGCACATGTTCAAGAATGTGAAAAGCAATTCACAGAATTAAAGAAGATATTTCTGAATCATATATCTGATAAGGGTATCCCATGCATAATATATAAAGAGCACTTGCAACTCAACAACAAAGAGACAAACTTTCTAATATAATCCATTTGAATTTTTATCTATATCAGTGCATGGACTTTAAAAGTTTTTTTTTTTTTAAGGTAAATTAGTATGTTTTATCTGTAAATCATGAACTAATCCCCAGTAGCTCAGCTGGTAAAGAATCTGCCTGCAAAACAGGAGACCCCAGTTTGATTCCTGGGTCAGGAAACTCTCCTGGAGAAGGGAATGGCTACCCACTCCAGTATTCTGGCCTGGATAATTCCATAGATTGTATAGTCCATGGGGTGGCAAAGAGTCGGACATGACTGAGAAACTTTCACTTTTCACTTTAAATCAGAATGTAGAACATACCTTACTTAATTCTTAGGAGGTTATTATCAATTTGCAGATAGCAATGCATTGATTTAAAACACTTATAGATGGGAGTCAAGTAGTTAAATTTTCCTTTGAAAGATGTAATATGTGCCTCTCTGTGCAGGGGCTACATTAAAACTATGAATAATTGCTTTTGTTTAGATTGATTCTTCACTTTCACTTATCAAAGTGGAATATTTGAAAATCTTTCTAATTAACTTGATATTAGAGTTTAACTTCCATTAAATCAATAATTCATTAAACATGTCTTCTAATATTAGTCTATTGCTGGGGTACATCCTCAAGTAAATTTCCCATGTGATTATGCATGTGAAATATAATTTTGAGTTTTTACATGTATGAACAATATATGAAAACTTTTCCAGACCATTTTAAAGTAAAAAATCCATTGTTTTATTTTTCTGTTTTGAAAAAGAGGATCTGAACTGATTGCCATTAATTCTATCAAGGATGGTGGAGGAGTGCAGTTGATGAGAATATTTTTCAGTGGATCATCTTGTTTTCAGCCTTTTAACTGCTTGCCATCTTTTATTCATCAAGTCTGCATCCCAACCCTCTGAACAATATTTTGGGAAATATCTGTGCCTCCTTACCTTCAGTCCTCTCCATAAGCCATATTTATAGCTTCAACTACCTGAACCGTGCTTTATGAGTCAATTCCTTTCCACCAGCCTGCTAGAAATGTCTAGTTTGCTGATGACCTACCACTTTTTCTCTTCATTTTTATGCATATAGCTTTTTAAAATGGCTTTATTATCACAGTCTAGTTCTCTCAGAGGGGAGAAAAATAATTACATTTTCCAAGTCCATCTTCTTCAGTGAAAACTTTGCTTAACACAATTCACTGAAACATCACGTTTGGGCATATGAAGATATTTTATTGACGCTTTGTAAAATGGGAAGTCCCACTAGCAATTTATTTTAACATATGTGAAAAAGTAGTGAAAGTGTTAGTCGCTCAGTCACATCTGACTGTGACCCCATGGATTGTAACCTGGCCAGCTCCTCTGTCCATGAAATTCTTCAGGCAAGAATACTGGAGGGGTAGCTGTGCTTCCACACCTAGGAATTGAACTCAGGTCTTCTGCATTGCAGGCAGACTCTTTCCCATTTGAGCCACCAGGGAAGATCCAAAAGACATTTGACTATTTTTCCTATTATGTGATCATTTGACTATCTTTCCTATTACTTAACCTGTGTTCTCACTACATACTCCTCTTTTCCCTATTGTATAGGCTTGAAATTTCTTTATATTTTTACATGTGCTTAGTCAGTCATTTCCGACTCTTTGTGACCCCATGGACTGTAGCCCACCAGGCTCCTCGGTCCTTGGGGATTCTTCAGGCAAGAATACTGGAGTGGGTTGCCATGCCCTCCTCCAGGGTTATATTTTCATATAGATTATTTAATCTTGTCTGTTTTAAAATATATTCTCAAAATTTCATCTTCTCAAGTAGCTTTTCTGATTCCCCCAAATCCTTTTTTTTTCCCAAAAAAGGGAATTCTAATGATACCTGTGTTAAGATGTTTTCTTTTTAACCTTATTTAATATAAATTCTGACACTTTGTACTACTATGTAAGTTCTACTATATAGGACTCAATAATATTGACTTTAACTAGTTATATCCAACACTGAATGCTCTCAACTCCAACACATAACTGCTATCTGCAAAGGAAAGATCATGCTTGAGATGGACATAGAAAATCCCACAACTTTCTATACTTTACAGCTAAGGTTCTCCAAAATGAGCACTCATCAGACTCACCTGAAGGACAAATTCCTGGGTCACATCCCATGATTTTTAAAACAATTTGTGTGTATAGAGCCCAGTAATTTTCATTTCTATTAAGTTACCAGTACTGCTTATCTGGAGACTATAACATGAGAAACCTTGCCTAGAGAATCATTATTCCCTTGAAAAATAGCATAGCTCAAACCTCCTGAATGTCAGAGATGAAAGGATTTAAAAACATCCAAATATGTTAACAGACTTTTAAAATATTACTTTATATAAATGTGACATTTTTGTATTTTCAGTAGGTATTCAATAGCAGATAAAAATGTCTGAGGAGGACATAACAGAAAATCAAGTGTTTTCTGTGATTAATAGTATCACACTCTTGTAAAATGAGTCAAAGTACACATATGCATTAAACTCCAGCAAGTTTATGGTTGCAAGTATTATGGGAACTAATCAAAACCCACAAATATTAAAAACGGACCTCGTCCTCTTGTCCGCATTTTCTACATGTAAGCCCAATATTTATGAGATTCTTGTGTACTAATATGAAAGAAATATTTATTAAAGATAGGACTTTTAACAGTGTATGAACTGCTGGCCCTTCCTTAGAAATCATGGAGTGTGTAATAATGGCTAAAATAAATTAGAATTGCTAGTTTCCCATTTTGTAGAGCAATAACGTGAATGTTCCCAGTGGAATAGTAAAGCTACATTATGAAAGGAATTGTATTATTAAAAAGTGAACTTCCAAAGTCACAGATCTATATTTTTCAACACCGAGTATATCTCATGATTTAACTTTAAGATAAGTTAGATAGTATGAAAAAATGTCTACTTTCTGAGATGGTATGTGAATTATTGAAACACTGCTTCATGAACATATGTAGGCTTCAGATATTCTTTAGGGTGTGTGTTTGTGTGTGTGTGTGTGTGTGTGTGTGTGTGTGTGAGAGATGAATTCAGTACAGAATATTTTCAAGACTATTATACACTAAAAAGGATGCATTAAAAAGACTGACATCCATATCATATTTATCAACAAGCTTTTGCAATTTTATCTAATGAGAAGTGTTTTTGATTGGTTACCTCCAGTGTGATAATAAAGTAAAGCTTATGCTCTTTGTTCAATTTAATTACCTTTTATAAAAAAAATCATTTAGCATGATGTCAGTATTTTTCCATGGCATCAAACATGCTTCTGAAGCATGATTTTTAAATGTACAAATAGCATTATACCATATAAAAGACATAAATCAAGCATATTTCTCTATTGTCCAAAATTTCCTTAAAATTGTTCACTGAGAGTGATATTGCTGAGTTAGTGTATAAATACATTCAAGACTCTTAGAAAAATTTTTTGCACAAAAATATGCAATGACTGATATGTCTGCCTGCAGTAAGAATATATGTTTCCAGGACCCTTATATATAAAAGTATTGCATTTTATCATTTTATTTATGTTTTTGCCAATTTGGTATGTGAATTCATATGTCAGTGTAGTTTTAATTTGCCTTTTTGTAACTTTCTAATAGATAGTTTAGGGTATATTTTTAAGCTAATTATCTTCCTCAGCTTAAAATACAGCCATATTTCATATTATGTAAATGCAGGAAAAAGANTCTTTTTTTTCCTTGTTTCCCCTCTACTTTTATGTGCATAAGAAAGTTTTATTTACACTCATTTACAAAACTCAAAATTAGTGTATAGTTTTAATAGCTAAAAAGAGTTGCCGTCCATATGTGGTCCAAAACGTGATATATGAATGATGTATTTCTTAGAATTAACACTTTTTTTTTGGTAATAGAAAACATTATAAACTGTATGAGCATGTTTCTTTCCTTGACAGCTATCCAAATCAAAATAATTTCATTTGCAAATTGAAGTATGATTAATTAATAAAACCTGTAAGAACACAAAGGGAGGGTATCACATGAGAATGAAATCTTCAGAATTTAGCCTTCAGATTTATTTTGTCATTTATTCTCAATGTATATGAATTAGCTATAAAGTAAATGACTTGATTTTCTAATCTGGGACTCATATGAGATTTTATATTACTTAGAAATATTTTTCTAGGAAGAAACACATTCATTCCAAACAACACTTAAGCATGGTGTGTGTGTGTGTGTGTGTGTGTGTGTGTGTGTGTGTGTAAGAGAGAGAGAGTTTATATGCTTTTTCTCAGATAACAGTATCAGTCCTATGAGCATAGGACAATAAGAAAGGACCACTGGAGAGAATCTGGAGATACCATTTTTGTACCATTTAGACAAAGAAAATGGTGTGTGTGTGTCAAAGAAGAAGGGGGTTTGTGGAGTAACTTGAATATTTTAATGGGATCAATTGTATAAAACTAATTGTTGAAATTATAATTATTGAATCTATCTATTAAAGTCAAATTTAAATATGATAATACAGCATAACATTTTAGAAAAATAATTACTGAATGAGACAGTAAAATAGGCTTTATAACTTCAGAAGTGCCTGAAGTTTAGTTTATGATTGGCTCTTTTCCAGCAGTAGAATTGGCAGAGTTCTGATAGGGACCTAAATGCAACTCTGCTGTGATAAGAAATGGGAAAAAAAATAGAAAAAGTAATTGCTTTAGCAATGATCTAGTTTGGAAGTGATGGATTCTTTCAGGTGGCATTCAGTAACCTTTCCGTCCCTGGCACACTCATCTGAGCACTCTATTGAGGTCAAATATCTCTGTCTAGGGAGGTGGAAACTGTTTAGAAATCTGCTACTATCCAAAATATTGCAACTGAACTGTTGGTACAGTTGTACACTAAGGTGTGCTATTTTTTCTGTCCGTGACCATGAGGTGAAGAGCAACTATCTCTTCAGGATTTTTCTACCTGATGTTCTTCAGGATCTAATGAGATCAGTCAGCTTCAGATAAACATCCTGATACTGAACTTGCATTTGTCATCTCCTTCTGCTAACTCATTTGTTTGAGACATTCTTACACAGGGAAAGGCAGTGTATGTTTAGAGCAAAAGAAATGCCTGTTTTTCTATGACTATTTGAAAAAAGGAAACAAAACACCTCAATAAAGATGTAGAAAAGTCTGGCTTTTGGGTTTGTTCTGTTTTTCTTCTGACCAGCTGCACATGTTTGGGAAACTAAGCATTTACTTTGACAGACTTATTCTGCATCACACCTTCTACTGAGTTTTCTGAAAAAGCAAAAAAAGTATTTTGTCCTCTGACATTCACACACCAGGTGGTCTGATTTTTGCCTGTTGGCTCACAATAGGTGTTTGTAGGTTTTCTCCCTGACCCGAATCAATTCTCCAACTGACAGAGCAAAGTAAATCTTGGATAAAAACAACAAAGAATATGTTTCTACTAGCAAGGTCAGTGTGAATTATGGAGGACTTATGTACTAACGTGATATATTAGCATCCTATGACTGCTTTTGTTTGAATAGAAATATCAAAATATCAGGGCATGTTGACTTAGACACATGATTGTTTCTATCTAGTTTTAGTATTTCTTCACTCCCCTGATGCTTCATTAGTTGTACAGTTAGAACACGAGCAGTCTTCTTTCTCTAGTCCCAACAGAAACAGGGTTAATCACAGATAATTTTTCCTAGCATGGTTCCTCTGTAAGTGGCACCAAGAAAGCATAGCAGCAGGGTATGTGCATCTTCCTAATCATTGTCCTCAAATGGGGGTCCATGATTCTGGCTCTAGTTTCCCTTATTTAAGTAAACTCTTGATTATTAAGTTTTATAATTTTTCCATCATTTGAAGCAATGTAGTAAAAATTACCTCCTAGGGTAAATTAGACTTTTTTTTAAATACTGGTACATATTTATATTTCAGTTAAGGAATGAACCCATTCTACTGTTTTGAAAATTACTTAGCAATTCACATTCAAGTCTTTTATACTGATCATGTTTTTGTTTTTGTTTTTTTAATAGATTTTGCTCCTGTTCACTTTCAGTATTTTCATTTCCTGGTATAAAACCTAAGTATTCTTCTCTGTTCTTCAGAAGTATTTTACACTTTAATCAGTTTTCTTTGGATGTTCTCTAATTTTCTGACATCTTTTTGCAGATAAAAGCTAGAACCACACTATTAGAAGTATATATATATTGTATGGATTTCATCAATATGGATGTAGGTTTATATTTTCCAATGTTTTCAGTACTCTTGATTATCCCCATGGTTTTCATATCTGGAACAGAATTATGGTTACGTTCTTAAATTGATGGACATCTAAGCTTACTGAGTGAATAGAAATTTATAACTATAGATTTTATGGTGTACAATATAGAGGACTTTTCCAAAAAAAACAGAAACAGAAAAACGTGTTTTATCTTTTAAATATATAGTATATTCACATATTCATGTTTTAAAATGCATAAAGTCCAGTAATTTATTTTCTGCAACCAAATCATCCATTTCTTTTTGTAGAGTTATGTTATATAAAGATAAGAAAATCCTAATGTCATATCCCTTTTATTCAAATTGCTTCATCAGTTCAGTTCAGTTGCTTACTTGTGTCTGACTCTTTGTGACGCCAGGCTTCCGTGTCCATCGCCAACATCCAGAGCTTGCTCAAACTCATGTCCATCGAGTCAGTGATGCCATCCAACTATCTCGTCCTCTCTTGGCCCCTTCTCCACCTGCCTTCAATCTTTCCCAGCATCAAGGTCTTTTCCAATGAGTCAGTTCTTCGCATCAGGCAGTCAAAGTATTGGAGCTTCAGCTTCAGCATCAGTCCTTCCAATGAATATTCAGGACTAGTTTCCTTTAGGATTGACTGGTTTGATCTCCTAACTGTCCAAGGGACTCTCAAGAGTCTTCTCCAACACCATAGTCCAAAAGCATCAATTCTTTGGTGCTCAGCTTTCTTTATTTTCCAACTCTCACATCTACACATGACTACTGGAAAAACCATAGCTTTAACTAGACAGGCTTTTGTCAGCAAAGTATTACTTCATACTTCATGCATTATTTTGCACCTCGCTTCAAGTACTTAGCATGTTTTGGATAACATTCCTTTATTCTTGAAGAGTTCCATATTCTTTTATGGTTGCATACTATTCCATTGTATGGATATTTAACCTCTGTCCATGGAATTTCCTAGGCAAGAATACTAGAGTGAGTAGCTATATCCTTCTCCAGGGGATCTTCTCAACCCAAGGATTGAAACCCTAGGTCTCCTGCACTTTAGGCAGATTCTTTACCGTCTAATCCACCAGGGAATTATAGTAAGACTAGTTAACATCTATTAGCAGAGGTTGCTCAGATGGTAAAGAATCTGTCTGCAGTGCAGGAGACCTGGCCAGCACATATCTGTTCTCCTAAGAGAACTGTATTTCTTAATGCCCAGGTTGTAGGAGCACTCTGTTTTCCAGTTTTGTTCATTTCTAATTATATTAAATTGTGCTTAGATAGATTTTAAAAAATAGTAATTCATTGGAATTTTTGTAGCCTAATATATTGTAATTTCTGTGATTATTTCTTACTTAGCAAGAAAATGTTTTTCTTTTTATGTGTGTCATGTAATTATATTTTAATTTGAATTTATATTCCTACTTTTATATCCTTTATAGTCTCATTTACTTAAGTATATGCACTGGCTTCTATTTTGCATCCTTACTTTTATCAATTTCATCTGTCAAATACTTCCTCTTCCATGTACTTTGTTCATTGGTGACTTAGTATATCATAAAATTATTATTATATATATATTCTTCCTTAATCTCCTGAAATTTATGCTTTTAAAGCTTTTTTGTGTTTCACACAATTTTTACATTAAAAGCATATTTTTTGCTTCATTTACTACTGTTTGGTATAAATTGAAAATCATTTGCAACTGATATTATAAATCCTTTCGNCAGGACAGTTAATGTATGTTTCTTAATTACGTGATTCTGCTTTCTTAAACATGTTCAGAAATTATAATCCAAACCTGAATGATTTTAGATTATTGCACTAAATCGTGTTGTTAACAGATAAACATGTTGTAGTGTTTCTGTTTCTTGACTATCTCTTTTTTTCTGCATCTGCAAGAAAAGGTCTGTCTGTAGTCTTGTACAGTTCTACTAATTTATGTTTGAAGAAAGTTTTGTGTAATTATGAAATCAGAAATAGCAAAGACTAGCAAGCATAGCTCAGTGTCATACTCTGAATTTAGTACCATCTTTCAAGCCAAACAAGATTCTCTTTCCTATTTTGGACTTCTCATGTTTCAGGCTATTCTTGCTATTGTGTTTGATTTTCTAATTCAATAAATCTTATACTTGAATATATTCATTTTTCTAAGATGGCTATAACAAAGTACTATGGTATACACTGAATAGCTTAAAAACAACCAAAATTGATTTTCTTATAATTCTTGCAGGCCAAAAGTAAACAATCAAGATGTCAGCAGGACTATGCTCCCTCTGAAGCATGTCAGGGAGAATCATTTTCCTCATCCAAGTTTCTGGTGGTAGCTGTCAATCCTTAGCATTCCTTGGCTTTCAACTGTCTCACTCCAATCTCTACCTCTTTTGTCATAAGGGACACCAGTCCTAATGGACCAGGACCCAGCATAATGATCTTGTTTAACTTGATCACATCTGCAGAGTTTTTATTTACATTAAGATCACATCACAGGTAATGGGAATTTTGATTCAATATTTTTAGAGGAAGGTCACAATTATAACCATAAATTTAAGTAATAGAAAGTAACCCCAGTGCTTCAGTAATTTTGTAAAACTTATGTCCATTCACTGTAAGTTCTGTATTCTAGAGTTTAATTGTATATAACATTTGCCTAAAACTCCATGTAATGAATGAACATACACTTAGATTGTGGCTTACTATAAATATTGATTTTTTTGCATTAGAAAAATTCAGTAAGAACTATTTTAAAATATTTAAATTTTGCTGAATTTATCTGCATTCACACTATTTTTTCCCATTACATCAAAATGGAAAAGAAATATATTCTTATTATGTTTTCTTTTTACTCATAATGGGCACAGTCAAGCAGTAATTATTGTATTTGATGTGATTCATTTTTCTGCATTTAATAGAAATTACTAACCAGAATTATTGTTCAAGTCTGTCACCAAGGAACAAATCACAGTAATCGAATCCAAGAAGAATTAATATGATGACTCATTAGCAACAAGCTCTTACCAGGAGCCCCTAATGGCTAAAGATGTCACACCATATTATTTAAATGAACCAGATAATAATAATAAAATTAGCTTCTGAAAACTGATACAGGACTATATTCTGTATTTATGTCAGGGCTTTAAAGATTTTAAAATTATTGAAATTGATTTATGTTGTTTGTTGTTCCTCTTATCATTTGTTTTGAAATGCATTTTTAAAATTTATTGAAGATTGTATCTGACTGATGCTTAGGATTTTTTAAAAAGACTATTCCTAAAACATATTTACTATATTTTATGTCTCACTTGAATTTAATGTTTAATTATGTATTTTATAATATAATGTTCAAACTGTATCTTTAAAGTTTCCTCAACAATTCAAGTGCAGTGCACACGTGCACGTAGGTCCATATTCTCTCTCCCTCTCTCTTTCTCTGACTCTCACACACACACACAGAATGCAAATTCTAAAGCACACTGAAAGGTAATTCAAATAAATTATTGCTTATATGGCATCCAGTCTAATTTGAAATCTCTCCAGTTATACTGTCATGACCCCTGAATATCTGCTCTTATCTACTATTTCATTCTTAGAAATAACACAAGTCAGCAGTGGGATGTTGGGATGGATGGAGTGTACATTTTCTAGTGGTGGTAGAACTTCCTTTCTCTGGAAGAATGAGAAATAACCAATCTAGAACTTAAAATACTTAAATTTTACATGATTAAATTTTCCATATTTTCTTTCCTGGTGATTCTATGAGTTAATCCTTTATACTATCTATACAGATAATCAGTCCCTCCTCCATAGGTAGACAGGAGAATTTGTCCTCTTGACCAAGCTGTTGTTCATTAATTTAAGTTTTTTTAAATCAGAAACTAAACTAAAATGTGCAAACAGAGAGTATAGACTGCCCTCAATGACTAACAGTATAATAAAGTTATTATACTATGTGAAAAATTCAATAAGATACTCTAATTACAATGGATATAAATCTATACATGAAGAACAAGTCATGAACTCCTCCTCTTTGCAAAGAATTCTTCCAGGGGCTACTGAAGATAATCAGTAGTGTAGAGCATGAGGTCTCTGCCTTCAAGAGTTTACCATTTAAATGGGAAAAGAAGACCTGAAGATGAGGTGTCAAGTTCAGGTAGAAAACAAAAGTACAATATGAAGGATTAGTTGCCTTATATACCATATAAGTGGTATGATAATAAGTGCTGTTAGTTCAGGTGAGGGGTAGTCACTTTATTTAATAGAGGCCCATTCAGATTGTCTCTTTCTTCTGTAAATTTTGGCAAATTTTATTTTTCAAGGAATTGAACCATTATCTAATCATCAATTTGTTGACATAGAGTTGATATAGTATGCCTTTATTATCATTTTAACATTTATGGAATCTATAGTTATATCCCTCTCTGCTTTCATTTCTGACATAAGTCATTTGTGTTCTTTCATTTTTTTTTTAATTATCATATTAGAGGTATCAATTTTATTGATATTTTCATAGAAGAAACTTTTTTTTTTTACTTTTTCCTACTATTTTTTCATCTTAAACTTCATTGAATTCT